>VCAZ01000010.1:4230389-4570389 GCA_005784505.1 Bagarius yarrelli | reverse complement strand
TTAAATAACTTAAAAACCTTAGTATAATTTTTGAATTAGAAGACATCTAAGATAGATATGCAGAAACACATGTAGACACCTAAAGAAACATATGTAGAGGTATAGTATTTAGAGCTTGGTTTAAAGTGGTCATTAAAAAAAAAAAAAAAAAAAAAAATTAACACGACTACCAGTTATCACTGCCACTTTCTTATCTTGAAAAATATTTATCATCAGGTTCTCTGAAGAAATTCCCCTAATCGTTAACTAATAACTGTCTGGTTCTTCCTAGAATTGGCTGGAGTAATTTCCCCTTATTATTGGTCTGACCTAAAGATTTCAAAACGCTCTAACTTGAAACTTATGCAATGCAAATTTCATTAACTCATGTCTGGGAGCAACATGTGATTTCATGTCTCAACACGAGAGTCATGTTCTGTGCAAGCATTTAGATTTAATCCATTTCATATCCAATTTCATAGGTCCAACAATTATGGTAAATAGATTTATGCTTCTGCTTTATTATCAGGCGAAAAATCAAGAGGTTTGTTCTTTATTCCATTTTGCCCCTTTATTGTTTATGGCCTACATGACAAATATCTTTTCCAAAGTTAGACTAATGAGGAAGAGTGTGTGGGGGAGTTAATGGCATTTTGCTGTCCTGATTATTATACCCTGTGATCTTGATATAGCCTGTCAGCCAGCATGCACTTCCCCGCTAAACAACTGAGTTCACCAAATGCACCAATTACCAAAAGAGTTAAATATTTAAGATGGGTTATATAAGATGGGTAAATATTTAACCCACGACATTGGAGACTATTTACTGTCAATAAAAAAATCTTTTAAATTTTATTTATTTTATCTTACATTTCAGTGACCAATGAATACCATTTGAACTCCAGTGAATATTTTAAAGATTATAATAATTAAAAGTTAAATGCATCCATGTGTTTTTGTAAGATTTTCAAAAAATAACATGTGGTGTTTAAGTTCAAAGAAAGTTCCAGTAAATAAAAACACATTATGCCAACTTTTTCCAAGGCCGATGGAACAGCTTTTCATCTTCCTCAGGGGCCAGTGTCAATCTGTTGTTTCAGTACATGTGCTTTAACCCTTGCGGTTCTCCCACACACAGCAGAATCAAAGTTAGTTCAACATGAGGTGAGGCCCCTATTCATCTCTCATAACTACTACCAGACCAGACACACAACAGGACACTATGTACACAACAAAGGAATATTAGAAAAATAACGAGTAGATGTCAGTAGTATGGTCATTCTTAATGTATGATCACTAAAATTAGCAATAGGATACAATTTATTAGTTGGCAGTGTGATTTGACATGTAAGCAAACTCGAAAATTGGATGCTTGTCAATGACAACAATAAGAGAAAGTGTTATATGAAATGAACCATGTTACCATGGATTTTACATGGATTGATTTTAAAATCCATGTTACCATGGATTTTACATGGATTTTACTAGTAAGTGTAAATGTGTCCTTTCCATACAGAGCCACTGTAAAAAAAAAAAAAATTCACATTTATTTCAGATGTTTCTTGAATATGATTAAGAGAACAATTTGTAATTACTTTTGCCATAAAATTGTAATTGTAAACGAAAAAAATTGATTAAAAAAAAATCCATCTAAAATATTAATAACTAAATTGTGTGTAAAAGGCACATGTTAAAAAATACATGTAAAAGGAACACTTACATTTCTCATGTGGATCCGGCAAAGATTTTTTACTGTTTATATCACCTGAAAAAAAATAAAAAACATTCTAAAAGTTGATTTTAGATTTTAATTGATGATGCATTCTGTACAGCCATATTCACTTATACAAAAAGCTGACTAGCCGATGGTGGTGTTAGAAGAAGATTAATGCTTTAAGTGACAGCTCTTATCTCTACAGAGAGAGTAGTTTGTAAATCAGCATTATGTTCATTTATTTGACTTTAGTGTCAGTTCTTGCTGCAGTAACACTAAATGCTCTTTGCTGTTTTACCTTGATTGACTAAACTTGAGTTGTGTAGCTGTGGCTTGCTTCAATACATAATTTCTTGAGTTCTATTTTGGAAGATGGTCTAGTCTTTTGGGAGCCAAATACAGCCATGAATTTGGATGTAGGAAATATCACTACATCAGTTTAACTCTGGCTCAAAATCTTTTGTGACTAATGCAATTTTGCAGGACTCTCTTTGAAAGAATACAGCATTCCAGCACATCGGTCTTCAGTTTTGTACACATCTATCATCAATATGAGTGTTAGGAGTGCTAGGGTAACGCAATTTGATCATGAGAAAACATTTCTTGTCATGTGTCTATTGCTTTTAAAGAATCATTTTCTCAGCCATAAACAAACATTAACAAATCAGAGCTAGAAATAATGGAATATAGGCTTGGCTGTCTCATTGAGCTCCTTTTTTCCTTTTCTTTAAACGTTAGGTCACAAGGCAGACATGATTTATTGAGTTCTGACCTACTCATCTGCAAGGTCTGTTATGCCCCTTTGGGCTAGCGTTATCCATTTTAAAGAACCTGTGCAGTCAGGGCAGCAACACTGGCCTGGTCTGTGTGGTCACTCATGATGAGGTGAAAAGGTCAGAGTGGAGGCCAGTGAAAAATGGGATGTGGATTTAAAAGTCTGGGAAATGAACTCAATAAACTCCTCCTACTAAATTTTTTAGCTCATTATATTTGCACCAAACAAATGTATTTCAATAAAATTCCAGCATATGTATAGTCATGTTCTTTAATTATTTAGCATAAAATAGAGTCAATTTACTACTTAGGTCACTAATAAAAAAAACTTCTATTATTAAATAATTGCTTGATTTCCATATGTTGTTGGCTATTTTTTAAAGAAGACGTGTTATCCTGCATTGTGGAAAAAAGTCTCATGTGCAATAAACATACGCTTGGATATTGCAAATGTTTCTTATATTTCTTCCTGGCAGTGGCATAGACTTTTTCAGTTCAGGCAATAAAAATGTGACAGGAATATTACTGTATAGTTATGAACAGACACTAGAAAATATATTTAAACAATATTTGGTCACAGAATGATGAAAATCAGCCAGCCTGTTTATCAATTCAATGTGCTCGGTTCTGTTGCTATGGTGATCTAGTCCATGGTTACCACATGGTGAGTTGAACGCATGTAAAAGATTAGGTAAGCCTGACATTTAATTGTCTTTGATTTGGTTAGCAGAAATCTCGTTGTAAATGTTACCAAGTGATGAAGAGAGAAAGCCATGTTTAACATTAAACCATGTTTTCATTTAAATTCAATTTAAATGCTAATAGAAATAGAACAACCAAGCCACTAAATATAGTTATCATTAAATCTTGTTTATGATTTATTTATATACAGGTCATAAAATGTTTGCAAATAAGTGCTTAGCTGACAAATGCTGTAAGGATATACTCTTAAATTACTTCAAGTAAAAAAAGACACAGGAGAAAGTCTTATTTTTCTTAGTCTATACTTTTTAGCATGGATGTGCTTGTGTGTGTACTCTTGTTCTCTTTCTGGCCCTCATGGACCAAAAAACCAAGGGACAGTGATGTTTATGAAAGAAAAAAGAACTCTGAGCTGTCCAGCACCATGCTAAATGAGACGCGTGACTCATCAGATGAAACAGGGGATTAGGTGGTAATGATCTGGCAAATGGTTTTGAAATTGTAATTATCTACCCTGTGCTGTTGTGCTAAGATTTTAGTGTGTGGGTGGGGGAAATGGGTAAGAGAGAGAAAGAGAGAGAGGAAGGTTAAAAATGTAAAGGATTTTATCCAAGCAAGTGCTTCTTACCTGAAAAAAGGCATGAAAGTTCCCTGCTATGAAGTGGTGTAATCAGTATTGTCGCGATGAATATAGCAGGCTTCGTCATTGAGCCGTTGATCTTCACTAAGTGTAGAGGATGCTGAGCAAAGATTGCTCTTGCTCTGCTCTCTCTAGCGTAAACACTTGACCTGACCAATCACTATGTTACCTGTTCTACTCCCCTCAGCAGTGCTTGAGCACTTTAGAATGTGCTAAAGAAGAGCTTCAGAAAGCCCTCTAAAGTCTCCCAGGTGTATTATATTTCAAATATGACACAAAGCTGTTAAGTAATGCATATTCATTATCTCACTGGCCATTTCATCCTTGTCTGGGACCAGCAAAGCACTCACAAAAAGCATTTAGATGATTTTTACTTTTTTTTGAAGAACCTATCTGAGCAATTACGAAAGCTTTGTTGTAAAAAAAAAAGTACTTTCCTATTATACATGCTTGTGTCCCACTTATAACCCATCTTTAGTGGTATGTTATGATTAAGCCGGTGGTTCACCAGTCATTTTTCTAAAAACAACTGCAGGATTCTTACATTTTTAGGACAATGATTCCTAATATGAGTCGGCTAAGACAGGGATTTATAAAGCAACTCATGCATGAAATGAGATGTTGCTTAATTTTAATGGTTGACTGCAACATTATGCACAGCGATAAACTGCACGAAGACTGAAAATTGGACGACTACCACCATCTTGTGGACAGCTAACAAAAAAAAAATACAAATAAGCATACACAAAATAGATGTGTATGTGCACTTGTTTAATTATTATTGTTCATCAATTGGTATTATAAACATAAAGATCTAGTGTCTAAATAATAAAAATGTGGGTAAGGAAGTCTGGACTGAAGGACATAAACTATACGGATATAAAGTTTATAGATGCTTTACCAGCACACCCAAAACTGTGTTATTTCCCACAACGGTTGCCACAAAGTTAAAAGCATGGAATTGTTCAACATATTTTTTTATATACTGTAGCATTTATATTACTGTTTTAGCATGACAATGCCCCTGTGCACAAAGCACTTAAGCTCCATGAGGACATCATATGTAATGGCTAAAGTGGAAAAACTATACAGAGCCCTGATCTCAACCCCATTGAACACCTTTTAAATGCTAGGACACCCCAGACCTCCTTACTCAACTTTAGCGCTTAAATAAAAATCTCTAATAATTTTGTGTCTAAATGAGAGTGTAAAGGTTATTATAGACACATGGAATGTAATGGCCATGACGTATGAGCGTTCTCTGTAAGAATAGGCCCATACATTTAAAAAGCTATCCACACTTTAGATATTATGCAATACATTTAACAACAACAACGACAGATATGTTTGCTTAGTACATAATAATTTATTTTTGCCTTTATAATACAGTTGTTTTTGCAGTACAGTAAATGTATGCATTAATATGTAACATATTTTACAAGATTAGAGCAAGACAATTTAAAACATGAATTATTTATTAGGTAAATATGGCAATTAATCCACTCAAATTGCATCACTGGTGTTTTGCTAAGGACTTTTACATTGACATTTCTCTTAACAGCTTTCTTTCTTTAATCTTATTGGTAACGCTAAGCAGATTAACCATGAAGAAAAGCTCTGTTCCAGACTCTACAAATGTTTCCTCTACAGTCTTCATGAAAGTACTGTTCACATGCTATACTGGGTGACTCTTAATTAAACTGTGACTCTGCAACTAGAAAGCTAATTAACCTCACACTGATAATCTTCTTAAAGATAGGGATCGAGTAAAATCTAGAATTTCTGATTGATGAGTAACATCCTAATAAAACCAATAGGATGGATTAAGAAAAAAAGAACTCCAAATATATGAAGCTGGAGGATAAGGGATGTTCTCAGACATTGCTTTCATCTTTGGTTGAAGGTCAGGCTACTTTTTTATTTTACACCTTGCATTTATATTTACATTTACAGCATATGGTAGACCCCCTTATCCAGAGCGACTTACATTTATCTTATTTATACAACTGAGCAATTGGAGTTCAGGGGCCCAGCAGTGGTGGCTTGGTGGAGCTGGGAATCAAACCCACAATCTTCGGGTTGGTAGTCCAACACTTTAACCATGCTTTTACAAAGCCATCTGATGGCAAAATGCTGAATATTAAGAGTAATTTACATTTTGCAGTAATTATGATTACTAAAAAACCGCAGCGTTATAGGTTTCTTTCTGGATACTTTTGTGTGTGTGTGTGTGTGTGCGTGTGTGTGTGTGTGTGTGTGTGCGCGCGCGCACTGGAATACGTTTATGCTTCATCTGATGCAAAAAAAAACGGTACAAAAAAATTAAAAAATGGATTTTAATAATAAATAAAATTGACTGTTTGATGTGTAAACATTGTATAGTGTGTTACAAATAGCATAAACACAAGAGTATATAACGCAAAAGCATAAAAAACACTGTTTCCAGCAACAAGACATTTTGTAAAAGCACTTTTTTAAACGTGTTTATTTATTAAACATGCCGTTATGCCACAAAATATCTTTATCTTCTATGCAATAAATGTACTTGGCACAAATATAACAATTAAAAAGCGATTTAAATGATATTTTAAGTGTTTAATTCTAAAATGAATAGAATTGCACTTTAATAGTATATGCTGTTCGCACTTACACTTGCTGTGTGCGAAATAATTTAAATCACAGGAAGATGACTACACGACACAATCCATAAATAATTAATCGAGGAAAAAGGTATTTGGCGTTTATAAAAGCGATATAAATTGTTAGCGGTTTCAGACATTTTCTAGGGTTTATTAACGATAGTTAATATGACATTTTCTCAAGGCAAAATGTTACTATCTTAACGCTAGAGGGCGCGGTTTACTACGCCTAATGTCGTCATATCCCTGCGACGTTTACTAGAAACTTGAAAACACCGACGCACGAATGATGCACCTTAGCTTGTGCTAATTCTATAAAATTAGACATAAAGTTGTAAGAATAATGTTTACAAAACAGATAAGTTTGTATATATACACTCTGTAGTTTCTGTAGCTGCTTATTGTAATTAAAACACTTGGCCGGTTTAAAAGAACTGGCGAGTATTTTTTAACTAGTCAGAATGGCCATTCTAGGAAGGAGAAATGATTCAACTTTTCTGGTTTTAGGGAAGGAGCATTTCGTCATCGTTAACTTGACATTTCCGCTTGAGTAAAGTAGCCGTAGCTCGAAATCTAACATTGTAATTGCAGTGTTTGGTCGGAATTGGAGCTGTTTTAGAGGAGCAGAGATGTTGAACGTGCCGTCGCAGTCATTCCCCGCAGTGAGTTCTCAGCAACGAGTCGCTTCATCCAGCCAGTCCAGGAATAAGGTCTGGATCTCTACCTGTAATCAGTGTATTAACTGTTTCATCAAATGTCAACTTGTCTCTCTACCACCCAAACTCCTAAAATAAATGATTTTTGTTTTTAATACCGAGTTGGGATTGAGTTGTTGTTTTCAGTTTACTCACACACTTTTTATCTAGTGGCTTTATTTCATACATCCTTTAGTAAGAATGTCTTTTTTTTTACACATGTAGGTGGCATTAAAGCCGGGTCATAGTCTTATGGACTGGATCCGGCTCACAAAAAGTGGTCGTGATCTGACTGGACTAAAGGGAAGATTGATCGAAGTGACAGAAGAGGAACTAAAAAAACACAACACAAAAAATGACTGTTGGACCTGTATAAGAGGTGAGGGGCTTAAACACACACAAAAAAACAAAACAAGAAAAATGATAAACGTATTCTTCAAAAAAAAAAAGCACATCTTTAGTTTGCTTGTGACCTAATAGATGCCTTTTCTTCTTACTGGTGATTTCATTAAATGAACAAACCAATTTAAAGGTTGATGGTAGCACAGTCACTGTGTTGCTTTTAGAGATCTTTGTGTTGTATAATGTAAAATTGATGAATTTTCATCACAGATGATTAATCATAAAAAAGGGTCTGTTTTTTCTTTGTGTAAAATGTGTTTAATGTTTTAAGTCTGGTTTATTAAACTGTTTGACTATCTGCACTAATAAGTCGTTTTCTAGCTTTCTTATCACTTCAGGAATATTAAGTAATAAATATTTAAATATTGACTAACTGTTGTGTTATTGGCCTAACCTTAAACTGTGATGTTGTTTTAGTACCGTATTCTACATTCTACATTTATTTATTATATTTAGTCATTTAGCAGATGCTGTTCTTCAAAACAACTTACAAAGAAAGCATAACGAAATATCAAAACAAGAAGTTCAACAGCACAGAGTAGCAGTGTTTCAACAAGTTTTACCAACTAGATTAGTCTGGATTTTTCAGACGGATCCTTTAGGCTTGTTTAGCATTCATAATCAGACTTCATCTGCAGACAAGCAATCGAAATCCTAATGATCATCTTAAGTCCTGTTATTACTGTGGTTATCTATCTATCTATCTATCTATCTATCTATCTATCTATCATATATATATATATTACAGGTATGGTGTATAATATCAGTGAATACATGGATTATCACCCTGGTGGGGAGGAGGAGCTGATGAAGGCAGCTGGTATTGATGGCACTGACCTGTTTGAACAGGTAAATAACAAACTTTCGTAGTGGTTTTAACACGACTTTTACACATTCCTCAAACTGATTTTGTGTACTGGTAGCTGCTTGGCAGATAGTGTATATTCAGTTGACTAGTGATTGATCACGGCAAAAGTAGTTTTTGTTTGGGAGTAAATTTTACAAATAATGTTGAGACAGTGTGCTTTATATTCATGAACAGGTCCACCGTTGGGTGAATTATGAGTCCATGTTGAAAGAGTGCCTGGTGGGCAGGATGATTGTAAAAGCCAGTACAGCAATTAAAGGTATAACCCAATTCGTCCATTAACTAAATAATCAAGTGTTACATGCATTATTCAGATATATAGAGCTCAAAATATGAGACAACTATAACTGAAAATTAGAATTATTGACAAGTGTAAATTAACAAAATTATATATTTTGTGGCAAGGAGTTTTTAATATTAAACATCTTAAATTTTAAAAGAATTGATTTTTTCGAAACAATGAATTTTTAGTTTTGCAACATTTTACAGCACTCACGGATGAACATTAAAGAAAAGGAACCTCTCCGTTCGACAGTTTGTTGGTCTGTGTTAAATCACAGGCAAGTGCTCGCTGCCGCAGTTCTCTTTCGACGCGCATGCACAATACCCAGTAATCATACAGACGATTAAGCACTTCATTCTAGTAAAAGCACAAAACTTATGTACACAAATGTTTCCTTGCTCTCGGTATACAATCACTGTTGTACACCTCTAGTTTGAATGAGGAAAAAATAGACACAGTGGCATGAACACATCAAATATACTTTGAAGCAAACCCCAGAGACCCCTTAGACAAATGTTTCACATGCTGGAAACGCTTCGAATATAAATATAAACCATAAATTAGGTTTAGGAATGTCTTTCCTCTGTGTGATTGGCAAAATGGTCTGTTCGACTTTTCCTATTTCCCCTTTTTATTCTTGCCTCTGACCCTAATTTCTGAATTCTGCGTTTTTAATTTTTAACGTTAAATTGAATGTTTCGAATAGCTTAAAAACTTGAATCTGCATTTGTAAAAAATGGATACTTGCTTTCAAAGAATTCAGAACATAAATTTGTTGTTTAAAAAAATCAATTGTGTTAAATTTCAAATGGTAAATAAATGGTAAACTATTTTAAATGGCATATAATATTCATATGTTTGAATATTATAACTATATTCAGCATATTATGAAAAAAAATCTTTGTATGGTATAGCCTTACAATTTACTAAAACAAATGTATTCAAACATGCGTCATGATGTCCATTCCCCTTTGCACAAACTTGCATCCTTTAAAGCATTGCTTGGTGAAGCGATGTGCAGAAGATCTCTCTGACTTTAATTTGTTGCATTAACTGATATGCTGATCGGAACCCAAAATGTTGATGGAACCCCCAGACCTCTGCACCGGACGGCTATGCTTAATCTCACTAATACTTTTATGGCTGAAAAATTTGCCACACCTTTAGTCGAACGGCTTTTCCCAGAGGAGTCGGGGAGGAAAGAGATGATAAAATAAAAAATGAGAGATTTAAAACGTATACAGTCAAAATAGTCCGCTGTTTGATAGTATACATTATTTTGAACAGCTGTAATTTGTCTTACCTAAAAAAAGTGTATTGGAGCATCCATATATTTTTTTAGTGGTAGCAAAATTTACAGCTTTATTAAAAAATCTGTAGTTTATTAAGTGGTGACTTTGTAATAATTAGATGAACATTGCATTTTATTTTAGTGTGCTTTGTATCAGTGATTTAATGAGATGTTTGTATGCTCCTACAGCACAGCCAGTGAAATCTGAGAACACACATGTGAATGGTAGGTTGGAACATTTAAGTATGTAGGTGTGATTATTTATATTTATAAGGCCGGATATACATTTAGTAGATTTTTCATGAGAGCTGATTATGTGCATTTTAGGTCTTGGTCCTCCCGATGCTTTAATGTTGGATTCAGTAGCAGCTCCTCCAGCGCCTAAAGACAATCGCCCTCGGTATGCTTTCAGTACTACATTTACATTACTCAAGTTGTACTATTATTATTATTATTATTTATGGTTATTGTTTTTAATTCAAACCGGAATGTACCTTTTTCTGTTTTCTTTTATAGATATGATTGGTTCCAGACAGAGGAAACTGTTAATATTGTCATTTACACTAAGCGTAAGGTTAGATTGTCTTTTATTCTGGCCTAACACTACCACATAATGTTGCTGTGCTTTAAAAAGAATTTGCGTTTAGATTTTTATGCTCACTTTTCAAGTTTTATCTTGCTCTCTTTCATTGTGTATGTGTTCTCTGTCATCCCCCTGCCCTGTTTGTCTCTTTCATCCTGGGTCAGATTCCAAGATCGGGCTGTACAGTAGTGGACAGTCATGGAAACATTCTGCGAATAGAGGTGCTCTTAGGACGCTGGTCATATTTACTCCATTGGAGTGAGTTGTGTGATTTTTTTATTTTTGCATTCGATACATTTACAACACTTGCCTCCAGTCAGGGTTTTGTCTTTCTGATAGGAAATCTTTCCCCTAATACATTGTTTATTACTGTTATATTTTATTAATTTCTTATAATTGCTCTCTGGCATCATGGTTAGCAATGATGTAAAAAGACAAAAGACAGTTTAGGTAATAAAGAAAACAATTCATCAAAGTTTTTCTACAGAATTCACAGATTGCTACTGACTTTAACACAGTATTTGTATAAATGAATGTGCAAGTTTAACTCTTTAATAGCTAGGACCACCTATCTGTCTTATATCTTTACACTTAATGTGCTTTTAGGTCTTTCTTATGAAGTAGAAGAAAATGTTAATGGTAAGTGCATCTTTTTATTTCTGACCTTTTCTTTTGTTACTTTTGTAAACTATTGCATTTGTCTGTTGTGTCATTGGCAGCAGGTTTGATGTTTGTGCAGATCTCAGTCCAGGTCAGAGTATGGGCAGTAAAAAGCATTATACCAAATTTACCTTCACTGTTCAGAGTTAAAATGTTAAGAGTTAAAAGACAGGACAAGGCCGGACCTGATAAAATAGAACCACCAGTTGACCTTTTTAAATCTCGCTTGAAAACATACTAGTTTTCTCTGGCTTTTAATTGTTGATTTTTTGAATGATAATTGTGTTATAATGATAATATGTGCAATAATTATAATATTACCAGTGTATGTCTACTTTTTTAATTGTCCTGACAATTTTCTGTGGTCGTTTTTTTTTTCTATTGGCAGTTCAGACACTAAGTTCAGTCGGGAAGGTGGAGGTGTGCCTGCGCAAAGTGCTCAAAGCCAAATGGGCACAAGTAGGTCAACCCCTAGAATCCCATGATTCATTTATTCAGAGTAAACAGCGGGGTAAGTCAGCTTCCTGTCCTCTGGTCCACGTCTGACAAAACTGTCATTGATCAATAAGTTACAGGTTACAGATCAGGGTGAAAGCAGCTGTGATTTTTGTTTTGGAATTGTAGGACTTTTCTACAGAGAGTGTGTACTGGTTTCAAAGAAGGAAGTTACACATGACACACAGCTGTTCGGTTTCCGGTTACCTCCTGGAGCACACATGAATATCCCTGTAGGGAGACATGTCTACCTCAAAGCTTCTGTTCAGGGTAATTCCTTAGTCACTAACTCAACTTCCAAGTCCAATATATATCAACTGTGAAAATAAAAACATATTTTTATATAAACAGTACTGGACCAATATTGCTCTTATTTGTAACATAATCAGTGTTTGTTTGTTTTATGAACAGGCAGTGATGTTGTTAAGCCGTACACACCAGTAGACCAGGTGCTCATTCCCCAGCTTCACACCAGCAACACACTGAGCTCAGAAATCTATCTGATGATTAAGGTCTACCCTGATGGAGCGTTCACACAACGTTTGCACAACCTTGACATCGGTATGTGTGTACATAAATTAGGAACAGCATGGCGGAAATTATGTATTTTCCAGTTCAAAATTTTCATCTCTACAAATGAAATATGAATTTACGATTGTCTGTATTTATTATTATTTGTTTACCTGTTTATTCTTTGTTAGGAGCTACTGTGTCTGTGAGTGGTCCAGAAGGTCCCTTTACACTTAGACGTCTGTGTGATGTCACTCATTTGTACCTCTTAGCCGCTGGCACTGGTTTTACACCCATGGCTCGTCTTCTCTGCCATGTCTTACAGGACCTTTCCTCTATCAGGTAACAGTCTACACACACCTGCACACAGGCTTTAACTTTAAAAAGTATACATACATACACATGTTTCATTTAGCTCTATGTAGACTTGGTGTAGTATTAGGAACACATATGAGTGTGATGGTCAAGTGTCCCTATAATATTGTCCATTTTGTATCTCTGTCCATTTTGTGTCTATACATGGTATGTAGAATTAATAAGAAATAATCTGTTTTCAATAATTAGGCATGTCCATGATTATATCTCATATAATTTTTAAAAGACTGTTCAAGTTTTGATGTTGTATGGCACATCGTTAGTTAATAGTGGCTGATTTATTTATTATAATGATCTTACTCTTTTTATATTTAATATAGTATTGAAATGTACTGTTTGAGGAAAGCTTTTTGTATTGAAGGTCTGATCATAGCAGTTCCTACACGGGTTTAAGTTTTCTGATGCTTGTATAGTTCAGAGCACAAAGTCGGTCACCTAGGCATTATACTGTTTTCATTGCACCCTCAGAAAGACAAAGCTGATGTTCTTTAATCGTCAAGAGAGAGACATCCTGTGGTACTCGCAACTTGAGCAGCTGTGTGCTGAGGAAGAGAGGTACATGCCATTCCCTTTAGTTAACAACTTATTAACTGGCTACACCTAGATGCTGTGCTGCATCGCGCCTATGAGCATTTGCTTCAGCACAAAGTCACTTAATCCTACCCTTTATCCAGATTTCAGGTTGAACATGTTCTGTCAGAGCCTGCAGGCTCATGGACAGGTAAAAGCGGACGAATAGATGCTACGATGCTGCAGGCATTCCTGGAAAGACCCACAGACTCCAAGTGCTTAGTGTGTGTGTGTGGACCAACTGATTTCACTGAGCTGGCAGTGCAGTAAGTATTCCAGTCTGTTCCAGTGTCTGTAACTTTACTCCATTATTGTGTTTAATAAAAGTTGTAATGCTAAGCTCAATATTATTTTAACATATTTGACATATTTAACATATTTTTACTATTCTCACCATGCATCTGTCATATCTTTCTGGTTTATTTTCCTACAGGCTGGTCAAACAGCAGGGATTCGGTGACTGTGAGATTCATGCTTTCAGGAGTTGAGCCCTACGAGATCTACTAAAGATAACTAGTGCTATAGATTTCTATGCATCACAGACTGCAGATAACTTTAGTAACTTTCAATGAATAATTTGAGGCTGCAATATAGAAATGTTCTTTGATAGCAATGCTTCAGTATGAAACTTCTATGCACACACTTCATATAAGCAGTCCAGAATACTCCTCCTTCTGTTATTGGTCACCCCTGAACTCCTAACAGAAATCTGCAGTTGTGGGATAAAGCACTGCCAACTTTTAATAAACATTTTATCAATAAAATGCTTTTTTTTGTTACATGCAATGGTTACTTTGCCTTGAAAGCATTAATATATGTGAATATTTATACATGACCCAATCAGCTAAATAGTAAATAGACTACAAATGTAAATGAATAATTAATATTTATGACTTCTATATAGTTTGAATGCTTTTAGCAAATTTGGGTTTTTTTTATTTATTTTTATTTATTTTTACCTTTTTTAATGTGAACACACCATCGTAGCAGGTATTAAACAAATATACTTATGTAAAAGTATAGAATTTTGTTGAACTGGTTTTGAATGCAGCTAGAATTAAACACTGAAATAATAGACAACAAATACAGGGACAAGTATTTTTATGTTTGTTTGTTGTCCAGTGGACTGACTTGGCTTGCATTGTGTCCAAATTTTGTATTTTGTCAAGTGAGGCAGTACTATAAACATAGTCTTATAATCTCTATATCTCGTATTTATCCAGTTGGTGCAAGGAATATGAAATTGTAAACAAAAGCAATATAATGTGTAAAACATTTACAATAAATACTTCAAATCATTATCGATTCAACACTTGTTTCTTCCTGCCAAAGCTATTAAATCTCTAAAGAGGTGGAAATACTGTGCATGTGTGTGTGTGTGGCAGTAAAGTGTATATTCACTAGTAGCACATTATTCTAAAAATAAAATCCGTCCACTAACAATATTACAAAAAATATTAAAACGTTTATAAAAGTGTGGCTGTCAACGTTGTTATGGTCCAGTAGGTGGCAGTGTGGTTTATTATTTAATTATCTGGATTTTGACAGGACCGCCGAGGAAGAACGCCGTAGTCGGTGTTGCCAGATCAGTGGCAGTGAACTGCTTGTAACTACTTATAACTGTAGATTGACTTTAGTCGGCTGCTCGGACGTTATGGCAAGGGTTGGATTAATAAACAGAAGACATTAAATGCTAGTAAAAAGAATAAAACAGTAATTGATGTACTAAATATTGTGTCAATTTTTTTATGTAAAGCAATCGTTTAAAAATGTAATTTGTAATTTACCTACATTGTTATCACCGTAACCAACTTTAGAGAAATAAAAGGAATAAATCGATTATTTGTGTGAGTGTGTGTGTGTGGGGGGGGGAGTCCAATTATTTTCTTTTAAGGAACATCGTCTGAAATAATACATAAGGGTACAGAAGAACCTACCTTACGCACGGTACCTATTGTATTAAATAATAGGTTTATGATAAATGAATAAATAAATAGCTAAACAGAAATAGTTCACAGGAATAATACATGACATAATACACTGTAAGCACTACATTACAACTTTGTTTCACGTAAACCGATTCAACGTAACATAACATGATGTCATAATAAGAATCTAAAATGGCGCAATAATATAAAAATCACTATACCGTCTTGTATAAATACAATACGAGAATACACTTTTCAACGGTTATTATGTTACTTCATTATTAAGTTCTAATATAAACCTGCCTTCATGGATTACTAAATAGTTTAAACTTTTAGACCTGGCAACCCTGGTTGAGAGTAGTTTACTAGCTAGCTAGCTAGTTTGGAGGGGGGAAAACTAAAGGACAGATGGTTAAAATTTCCACGAACTTTTCCTTGTTTTTATAAATAATGTTCTCTCTAACTACATCTTTCCAGACTCAGGTAGGAGCAGATTTTGACAGGGTTTTTTTTTTTTTTTTTTTTTACTGAATGGGTTAAAACCGTAGCTGACCAGCTAACTTAGCTGCTACTCTTCTAGTTTTGTTGGAGTGGTTTTTAAAATAGTTTTATTCGGATGTAACATTAAAGTTAACTCAGTTTTTTTTTTTTTTTAAATGTTTTGTAGGTGAATGTGACACTGAATTCTGTTTTTAAAACAGGTTCTTTTTAACGAGGTTAGCAGTGTTAGCCGCCCTGGTAAGTGAGGGGTGGAAGTGAGGGTGGGCACGTTAGATAGCATTTATGCAACATCTGCCATTGTTGCTTGCTCGCTTTAGGGATATAATTAATTAGAATATGTACATAGAATTATATATTAGTACACATGGCCTTGTGTGTTTGGTAGCTTCTTTTGCTAAATGTAGTTCGCTGACTGTGTGCAGGCGATGAACGTTATAAGTTTGTTGCCCTAAAAGCTAGTCGTTAAAAAGCAGCTCATTAATGTGAGAGTGTGAGGAGTGTGTGAGGAAGAGGGTTTCTGGAAAACTAATTAACTTTTCAGTCCTGGAAAACTATGAAAGCCTTCAAGAAAAAAAAAGTAAAAAGTCGAAATTATGACTTTAAAAATCAAAATGACTTTTAACTTTCAGGCTCATCCCAGACAGCAGGTTGTCAATGAAACTCTGTAGCATTGGTGTTAGAACAGGTTTCAACCCTAATATAATGTTATTTTATTTATGGAAAATGGATAAAGAGGGACAAAATAACAATATTTGTTTAGCTTTTAATAAAACAGTCATTTTACATTAAATCAACATTAATTTAATAATAATCCAGTCTGACCTTATGTACAGCAGGACCTTATGACTGTAAATCATGTACATTTTTATTTCTTTTTGTGAATTAAACACCATGTAGGAACATGTCATTAAAAAGTGTTAATTAACTTTATAAATTTACAAGTTCATCCATCCTATAGAAGGCATGATGTTGTGTATAATAATATCTCAACGCTTAGGTCTATCAATAGAAACGCTGCCTGCAGGTCTGTCTTTGTTGCCGTCTAATGGAGAGAACATTAACTTAATAGGATTTTTTTATTCTTATTCTTTTTGATAAAATCAGGCTTTGAGGTATATGTACATTACAACAACATGGATAACACTGGGGGGAAGTGATAGCACCGTGGTTTAGGTGTTGGACTGCTAATTGGTAGACCAGGATTCGATTCCCAGCACCACCAAGTTACCACTGCTTGTCCCCTGAGCAAGACCCTTAATCCCCAATTGCTCAGTTGTATAAATGAGATAAATGTAAGTTGCTTTGGATAAGGTGGTCTGCCAAATGCTGTAAATGTAAAAGCTCGTTCCTATAAATATTTCTGCAATCGTTTTGGGTTTCTGGAATAGTCTGTGCAGTGCTGAAACAATAAACAAGCAGGTCATAATTTCAGTGCTGTAATCTCATCATTTCACTTTTAATGGCCATTATTTCCTTTCTAAAGGTTATAATTTCACTTAAGTATGTCATCATTTTAACTTTTTTTTTTTTGTGGATGGCAGAAACGGATTTCTATGAATGACATACAAAAAATGTTCTAGAAAAATACTATTATTCAAAATTTGTAATTGAGGAAAAGTATACAAATGGACAATTAACATAAATAAGAGAAAGCCCTCTGTTCAGGACTGCTGAGTCATAGTGATGCTGTTTGTGTTGGGGTTGTTGGTGTAGGAATAAAGTGCTTGAATGTTTTCAGCAAATGTTGTCTAGTAAACACATTCCTAACCTTTTTAATAGTGGTTAATTGAATTGTAGGTGCAGTTAGGGAAAGACTGAGAGGAAATTTTAATGAGAACAGCTTAGGCAGTCATCGTAATGTGCTCATCATGATACATTAAAGAGTTTATCATCAGAAGCTTAGGGTGTGTGTGTGTGTACTTGGTGCAGTTCAGATTTTATTGTTGAGTTATATTTTTGAACAATTTCTGGATAGAGGAATGTTACTTTAGGCCATGAATCTGATCCATGCTGTTTATTCTCCTCGTAATAATATCTGGAATGTTCTGGAAAATGAACTTGAAAAAAGAGTGGGAACCCATAAGGAGTGTGTGAGGAGTATGTTGACCTGAAGTTAAATTAGCCAGCTATTAATGTTTTTTTTTTTTTTTTTTTTTTTAATAAAATGTATTTCCTGATAATTTTTTTTTTTTTTTTCAAAACTGTTGAACTTTTTTTTGTTTTTAGTAACTTTTTTTGGAAACGTTACTATTGTCAATATACAACTATTCAAATACAACGATCCATTCTTTAAACATCCACAAATACATTTAGATTTGTTTTTTGTTAAATGAAAGTAACCTACCACTCAGAAGACATTGCATTGCCATTATTAAACAAAGACTCATTTTTAGGTACCGTTTATCACAGTGGTGTGAACTTATTCAATGCCCAATTAAACATAACTTTTAGAAGTTCTTTGTTCCAATTGTGTATTGCGGCTTCCTTTTTATTGGAAATAAAGAATTACACACTGTCTACGCTTTGTAAACCTCGACTTTGAGAACCACGGTCATGTAGTCCGAATTATTGACCATTTTACTGTTTGTACTGTTTGTATTTTGTCCCTCAGGTTACTGTGCCACTGAGTCACATTGTCAATGCTGTGCACTCTCTGAAAGCGTCAGCCGTCTCCACTGCCACTGCTGCAGTTCAGAGTCTACACAGAGAACTTTCAGCTGGTCAGCACCGACTGGCCCACACACCTGACCCACAGGTACACATTATCACTATACTAACTCCAACACAGTGCACTATGCACTCCTTTTCCCCCCTTCCATTTTATATGCGACACTGCACACAGCAAAGAATAATACCTATAGGGAGAAATATGTGTAAATCTAAATAAGCTGAGTTCCAGTTTCTGTAGACAATAATATTAACATTGCAGTTTATTTATTATAATGTAGAGGTGATATTTGAGATTTGCTAGTCTTTTTCTTTTTGGAATCTTTACCTATTTGTTTGCACATAGTGATTTGCTCTGAGTAAGAGTATCAGCTAGGTAAATGTGAATAAATCGGTAAGTGTTATTCTAGGCCAAGAATCATATCCTTTCAGATGGTTAGCTGTGTTTACTTGCTACTAACTCTTTAAACAAAATGTTGAAGCACAATTATAGACCTAAATAGATAGAAAACTTGTATATTATATATTTTAGCTCCTTATTAATCAACCTGGCGTTTTTTTTTTTACATCCAAAAACATTTACATGTTTAGCTGATTCTGGTAGTAATTTGACTATTCTGCAGCTTAAGCATGTTTATGAAGACCTGGGGATCTCAGAGCTGAACCTAAGTGGCGTCACCAAGCTGCAGAACAGACTGCTGCCCACACCAACTGCCAAAGAGAGCTCTGAGCTGGAAAGTTGTCTTCGATCTTCAAGATGGAGAACGTCACACACTTCTACAGATTCCTTCTTTCACAACAAACACGGTAACACAGTATTTTCAGATCTTGGTTTGGCTTTAGAATTTTAGTGGAACTGTGTTACAGTGACAGTCATATTGTTGCATGTGCTGGATTGCTTTTTGTACATTTTGACAAAAAAGAAAAATTTTCTTACTGGTTGCTTTACCAGGGTTCTCTCAGAGAATTCCAGAACATTTTGGTTATCCGATATTCCATAAACAGCACTCCCTTCCTCTTCAGGGACTTTGCTCAGATCTTCAGGATTTGCATGGTAAGCCATCTTGCTGTAATTTAAAAGGTTTATTGGATGCAAATTTGATACAGTTTCTTACAATCTATAATATACTTTGATTAAAAATTATTATTTTTAGTACATGTTGCTTTAAATACTAATGGCCTCTGTTTATCCCACCCGTCTGTTCTGTGGGGCATTATTAAAAACACTGATTTGCAAAGATTTATAGAAAAAAAAAAAATGACACTCACTACTTCAGGGACATGAGGAGTTTTTACTGTTTCATTTTTCAGGAGTAGCTTCTTAGCAAAAGATGTTCTATATTGACCCTCATTTATAAAGCAGTCTGATGATAAACATAAACCCATTTAGGTAGATCAGGTGGCGACATTCCCTTTCAAAAACTAACTTTAGCCACTGCGTCTTAAGCAGCACAGATGACTAGAGTAAATGAATACTGCTGTGTTCTTTATTATAGCCAACAACTGAACAACTCCACAATCGCTCAAGCGACAATATGCTCCGGTCTGATTATAGGTTGATTTTAAAAAAAGGGAAAATGATTTATTGAGTTTAACACTGGGTGGATATTTATCATTATATGGTGGTTGTGTACACACACTGGCAACACATATTTCAGGTCAAACAACTTGTAACACTAACCAAATATTTGTGCTCAGTACATTGTGTTTATTGCATTCCAGATAATTATTGCATACGGTGTGATTGTGTGTGTCTGTCTGTGTGTCTCTTTAAAGTGTGGGTTCAAAGCCGAGGTTTTAAGACTGTGAGATCCAAGAGCTCACAGTCCAGTTATGAAAGTCCAGCAGAACCAGAGAGCTATACCCAAATGTTTATAAAGGTTAGAACGCAGTCTGGATGTATATTAAACAAGAATGAATGAATATACTGAATACTAAGCCTTTCTCTCTCTCGGCTGTCGTCTTCCACGTTCAGGGTCTTCTTATGAGGCATAAATCTGATGCTGAAAATCTTGATCAGTTCATGAAACAGAGAAATCTTTCGAAGAATCAGCAAGATGCATTTAAGGCTGGTTTTACAGAGGGCTTCATGAAATCTCAAGTCTTAATGCAGAAGACCCAAGGTATGACTGTTATTAGTCTTCAGGACACTGATGCACATTGATAAGTGAAGTTTGGTGTATACTTTAAATAATTTAGTGCTTAATTCTAATAATAATATGCATTTTAATTAAAAAATATGTAGTTAAACAAGAATATGCATTAGCCTTGTTTAGTAAAAAAGAAGTGTGGTTTAAAAGAAACTACTATTGTTTTTCACAGATTCACTTAGAAGGACGCGTCTTATTTTGCTTGTTCTTCTACTCCTTGGCATCTATGGTTTGTTAAAACTCCCGTTTCTCTCGGGTAAAGGATCGTTTTCTGATACTGGTTTGTTTCCCATCTTACTTATTCTCCATGTTTGCATAACACAAAACCTTTTTTATTACAATAGTCACAGTTGGTGTTGCATGTCCAAGATTGATTTATACAAAATTGATCACAAAGCTAACCTGCTTTAACTGGCTCAATGTTGATGATGTTCTGAAAATGAATGAGTCATGTCTAGTATAACTGATATTTTGTCGGATGTTTAGAAAATATATGATAATAAACTTTGTTGATAAGATGCACCATCTAGTAGCTAAATTCTGAATTGCAGCATCTCTTTAAAACTTTGTGTTCGACAGTGTTAGTAATGTATGTGAACACTTTTTCCCACAAATTATTCAATAAAACTTTAATATTAACAAATCCTTAATTAATGCTTAATCAAATCCTTCATTTTCACTTTTCTTTATTTTGTTTTCTTCATTAACAGTCCGATTCCGTACTACATCTGGTCTGGATGCTGCACTGGATCCAATCCAGATGAAGAATGTCACCTTTGAGCATGTGAAAGGTGCGGAGGAGGCAAAGAGTGAGCTTCAAGACATTGTGGAGTTCTTAAGGAATCCTCAAAAATTTACTGCGCTTGGTGGAAAGCTACCCAAAGGTAAAGATCTAGAATAAACAAATAAATAAATAAAAATCAGATAATTGCATTTTACCCCAAAGCCTTTGACTAAGTAATTATCATGTTTGCAGGTGTGCTCTTAGTCGGTCCTCCTGGTACTGGAAAGACTTTGCTTGCCAGAGCTGTGGCAGGGGAGGCAGATGTGCCATTCTTCTATGCATCAGGGTCAGAGTTTGACGAGATGTTTGTGGGTGTTGGAGCAAGTCGCATCCGAAACCTCTTTAGTGAGTATAAAAAGCCTTTAGGGTGGTACAGCCCTGTCTCTGTTTTATACCTAGTCTGTAAAAAGAATTGTTATATAAGAATTGCATATTCAATAAAATAAAACACACACTAAGATTGTGTTATGTTTGCTTTCTTATTATTTTACAGGAGAGGCAAAAGTTAATGCCCCTTGTGTTATTTTTATTGATGAGTTGGACAGTGTGGGTGGAAAGAGGATAGAGTCTCCCATGCATCCATATTCACGTCAAACCATTAACCAGCTCCTTGCAGAAATGGACGGGTTAGTATTGTGTCCTGTGGGTAAAGTATTTACAAAACTAACCTTTTTTTTCTTACTGTTTTTTTTATTTTATTTTTTTGTATAATTTCAGGTTTAAACCAAATGAAGGTGTTATTGTTATTGGAGCAACAAATTTCGCTGAAGCTTTGGACAAGTAAGTGATTATATGAAAAATAGATCTAAATCATGATTTTTATTGTGAGGCAAGTATAGCTCTGAAGTCAACAAATGGTCTTGCACAAAATTAGACAAATAGGGAAGGATTTTAGAAATATTCCAAACATTTGCGTTTCGTTTTCGTTCAACATCAGGTCATTTTCTTCTCTGTCAGCCTAATGAAAGTAATTACAGTGCATTCAGAAAGTATTTATACCCCTTAAACTTTTTAACTACCACAAACTTCAATGTATCGTATTAAGATTTTATGTAATAGACCAACACAAAGTAGCACAGAATTGTGAAGTGAAACTAAAATGATATAAATGAGATAAAAATGATTGCCTCAGATGCTCAATGGGATTTAGGTCTGGACTTTGACTGGTCTATTTTAATACATTAATATTCTTTGATACAATCCATTTCATTATGTGTATGTGTAATAATTTTAAGGCTCTGTATATTAAAAATGTATTATAAAAAAAACCCCAGAGAAGTCTAAAGGGTTAAAAAGCTTTTACCTAAAATTAAAGATAAATAAGAGAAATAAAACTTTTATCTTAAAATAAAAACTGGATTCTTTACCTTTAAAGTCCATTTTAATGATTCACATACACACTTTACTGACTTATTTATTTTATGTTTTGTGTGTGTATTAAGTGCTCTCGTGAGACCTGGGAGGTTTGACATGCAAGTCACAGTTCCCAGACCTGATGTTAAAGGACGCACTGAGATTCTTAACTGGTATCTAAAGAAAATTAAAGTGGACCCTGGTGAGGAAATAGTGTAGTATTATTGAAGTATGGAACATTTTTTTTTTTACAAATAGTATTTATTTAAACAAATGCTTTGCTGTGTATTTGTAGATGTGGATGCTGAACTTATTGCCAGAGGAACAGTGGGATTCTCTGGAGCAGAGCTGGAGAACTTGGTGAATCAAGCTGCATTAAAGGCTGCAGTAGATGGAAAGGAGATGGTAACAATAAAAGAACTGGAGTTCGCTAAAGACAAGATCGTCATGGGTGAGCGTTATGTGTAGGGTCATAGGAGTGGCATTATAAATGCATGGATCTGATCTGGACAGGAGATAATCTCTGACCATTTCTTCTCAGGCCCAGAGCGCAGAAGTGTGGAGATTGACAAGAAAAACAAGACAATCACTGCATATCACGAATCTGGGCACGCTATTGTGGCATATTATACTAAAGATGCTATGCCCATAAATAAAGCTACTATCATGCCTCGCGGACCCTCCCTCGGCCATGTAATAAGTTGCATTTGTTTGTAATTGTCTGTGATACTTTTCTCAGTGTGTTTTTATAGAATTACTGTGTTATATTTATGTACCTTTATTTCTTTGCACTAAGGTGTCTATGCTCCCAGAAAACGATCGGTGGAGTGAGACTCGTGCTCAGCTATTGGCTCAGATGGATGTCAGTATGGGTGGCAGAGTGGCAGAGGAGCTCATCTTCGGCAATGAAAACATAACTACAGGTAAGCATTTCTTCAGCTGGCAAATTCTTCTTTATCTTTATTTATGTCACTCCTTAAATACTGTTTATTTGTTTTAGGAGCATCAAGTGATTTTGATGGCGCTACAGAGATTGCAAAGATGATGGTTACGCGCTTTGGAATGAGTGCCAAGGTATGATTGCAAATTAAATGCTTGATAAATAGTTAGAATTTGCTTGCATTTCAATAAACGTTCGGTTTTATGACCTTTTTTCTCTCACCGATAAGCTATTTAATGCGTAAAAGTTTTTGTTGTTTGTTTTTTCATTATTATCGGAATTTATTATATAGAATTGGTTGGTCAGATGGTTGACTTTTAATTCCTTTTAGACTAATAAACAACTAATTGCCTTGTTTTATTTAAAAATTGGGTTAAAATTGATAAAAAATCTTTTAAAGTTTAAATATTTCAAATAATAAACATTTTTATTTTTGTTTTGTCTAATTTTTTTGGCTATAAGAAAAATTAGGCGCTATGATGTGCATATTTGGAAAGTTAGGCCTGATATAAATACTTGTGCGAGCAGAGCTGTAAGCATGTCAGAGTGTTGTGTGTGTGTGTGTGTGTGTGTGTATAGACACACATTTTGTGGCTGTCAATATACAGTGAGCAAAGTAAGTACACTAGGGGGCAGTGCTTCATTATTTTTATTTAAATAAGGTGACAAATAAGGTGACAAAGCAAAAGCAGGGACTCTATTTCTCTTTAGGAATAATAAAAGAAGCTGAATTTGTTTTAGCAGTTTTAAAAATGCCATAACTGTGGCAGTGTTCTGGTTATGCAACAGGACACATTTCTCATCTAAACTGTCAGTTTTTACTCGAAGGCACAGCTCTGTACACATGCACAAGGAATGTAAGAAAAGCTCTATAGACGATCGCAAAGACTGTTTGCACGCTGCACTTGCTAATAAACGCTTTCTGTGGAATAATGTTCACCTCAATTTGACTGTTTAGTTGTTAAATACTTTACTTTTTGTATCCTGCAGCTTTTTCCACTCTTGTTTTATTATGTAGCATAACCTTTAATCTGTTGTTTAATCTTTTCTGCCTTTTCCAGCTGGGTGTTATGACCTACTCTGACCTGTCCAAACATAGCCCAGAAACACAAGCTGCTGTTGACCAGGAAGTCCGAATGTTGCTACAGGTACTTGTTTCTCGTAGTCACACACTGAAGAACAAAGGTCACAGTGTAAAGAAATCCACATGCTGATTTTGTTTGGCTTGTTTTGTTTTTGCCCGTTTTCCGATTAGGATTCATATGAGCGCGCTAAGAAACTTCTCAAGACCTACAGCAAAGAGCACAAAAAACTGGCAGATGCTCTCCTCACCCATGAGACTCTTAATGCAAAAGAAATTCAGATGGTTCTGGAGGGCAAATCTCTAGACCCTAGATGAGATGTTCTGAAGGATGTCTAAAGTGCTGAAGACTTGCACTCGTTTTTATTAATACGGATAATAGAATGTAAAAGGAAATTTCTCACACTATCAAGCAGTAAAAGCAAAAAAATATTATTTAGGGATGTTTCTATTAATTTAGTTCTATTATTTCCTCAAATATTTCAAGGACCCTGTCATGGTGCTATGTGGGCTAACCAAGTTTTCCAAGCCAACCTTCTTAACATGCCTGTAATTTTTTTTGGAGTCTTTGTGTACCAGCGTAGTGTAGTATTTATTTCTACTTTTGCACAACAGCCACAGATTCTCTGCCAAAGATTCTTGAATATTTTGTGTGTAAAGATGGTAACCTGGTGAACTTTTCAGCACTGTTACAAATTCTTTTAATCAGAGTCACAGTACCAGGGCATAATCTCTATAGTTCTGTATATTTCTGTATATGTTAGTCATTAAACCTGCCAGATACACAAAAATGCTGATTTAAACTCAAGCTGCGGCTTAAAAATTGGGAATTCTTTTCTATAACAAAAAATTTGCTTCGCATATATAATTGTGAACCTAATTGTCAACTAAACTATACTTTTTATCTTTAAATTAGTCAGACTGTCACATACTAGATGAATATTTTTGTGTCTTGTTGCACAAACATATAAAGTTTCTATGCAGACTTCAAATGAAAGTTTTAATTTCATATTTTTTTTACACACACATGAACCAAAAATGTAACTTTAGAACTTCAGTATTATTATTTAACAGAATTATGAGTTTTAAGTTGATTTACTTTTAATGAGCAACTTTCATCTTGGGAACAGTTGTAGTAAAATATGATTATTGTCATAAGAAAGGCTAACGTGACTAACATTAAACAAGGATTAAATAGCAAAAGGTTTTTGTCTTTTTATATTAGATGAAGATTTGGTTATTATTTAATTGTTTGATCGAATCAGATTTTACTTGGTGCCCTATTTATTTGTCTAATTTGTCTAGTAGCCATGTGTGGGTAACCCTGTGTATATAAAAGTCTATGTAGTAATGTCTGCGAATTGAGAATGGGCAGTTGTAAATAACTAATAAAGAGTGCTAGAAACACACAAAAAGTGCAATTTATTTCCTTATGTTGTTGTTTCTAGATCTAGATCACATTGTAGCAGGATTTGCATATCTGCATGACTGAGTTCCTGAAATGGACCAGTTAGCAGTACTTTAAAGATTAAGCATAATGGTTGGAGGCTTAATAAAATTAAAATTACCCAAGATCTTAACTTACTTTGAAGAACTACTTTAAATGATTACTGACTATTTTTGAAGAACAAACCCAGAGAAAACTGATCTCGTTTTTTGCGGTCATTTTCTGCTTGGTGAGTTCCTTGTCATTGTTGCATAATTAAATAAAAGCTTTTTTAACGGATCAGAATTCTATAATTCCACTGAGTTAAAGAAAATGCCTCCATTTTACCCCCCATACAGGAAGAAACTCTGAATGCCTTTATCTTTGCTCAGCCATGCAATTAATGGCTTTTGTTTCAATCCACTGAAATTGTATCCCAATCCACATGTAACCCAATAACCCTCCTCTAAAAACTGCAGTTTAAACAACGCTTGTAGATGACGAAGCTTTAAAAGGGCCCAGAAATCTCGTGCAGGCTTGGATACGAACACATACACTGTGGTTAATAATAATAATGAAGAAGCTTGTGTAGTATGTGGTGTTAAAGCTTATAATTTGCTGAAGAATTGTTCATGAACAGACAGCATGGATGAAGATATTGCTGTGGTTGGGATTGGCTGTAGCTTTCCAGGGGGTAAGTGCCAATACTTTCCACATAGAGAGTATTTTACAGACATACTTATGATCTATGCATGCCGTGCTTGCAGGTGAGGGACTTGACAGTTTCTGGAAAGTTCTTGTAGATGGGAAAAATTGTGCTGTGGATATTCCAGAGCAGAGATTTGATGTATCACAGTGGTATGATCCTGATGACACCATTCTTGGGAAAATACAAACTACTAAAGCTGCTTTCATAGACGGGTAAATGTTGTTTTTTTTGTTCTTCAGCTCACTAAGATTTGTTTGCGCTTAAGACTTTTCTGTATGCTTAATAATTAATTATTTAATTATTTATCTGTAAGTGCAATTATTTTATTAATACATTTGATTTCAATTTACTGTTATGGTCAATATGAGTGCTCAATACAGTGCTTATGAGATGGTTATTCATACCCACATAACATCTGATTATATGGACCTTGGCTCCTTAAAGACTCAATAAATTAAATGATCATGTTCACTTATTGGATGTAAATAACTACTTACTACTATAATTTTTTTTCCAAAGAGAAGCTTTCAGCTGAAGACTTTATTTGAATAACATTTTGTTTTATGCTTGTTGTATGGATTTCTGCATCCTATGTGCTTGTACTGGTATAGACAGTTAACGAAACTAAAGTTTTCAGTAGAAAAACGTTCGTTTTTATTTGTTTCAGCTTTTATCTTTAATGTTTTTCATGCAAATAATTCTGAGAATTCTGTATATGTTGCAGTGTAAAGTTTACTTAATCTACATGCAGTTGTTCCAAAGCTGTAGGTCTGCCTTAAGCCTTAATAGTGATTCTCTTACACAAACACAACTAAATGTCATTTTTTCTTTTCTTTTCTTTTTTTTTTGTTGTGTGCTAGTTTCAATGAGTTTGATCACAGGTTTTTCGGGATCTCTGAAGTCGAGGCTAATTTTATGGACCCGCAGCAGAAGCTGCTGCTCTTGTGTTCCTATCGAGCGCTGGAGGATTCTGGCATTCCCATGGAAAAAATAAGTGGCTCCAGAACAGGTGTTTACATAGGTAATCATAACAAATGTAGTTTAACATATTTAGTCTATTTTTCAAAAAGAAAGCTTTATAAGAGCACCACGGAACAGATATTATTTCTGTTACAGCATTTTATGCACATAATCTGTTTTTTTTTCTGTTATTCAGGGCTGATGAACAGAGATTATGAAACACTACTAAACAACAGCCCAAGTACAATAACCCATTACAATGGCACAGGGACAGCTATGAGTATAGCAGCCAACAGGATCTCCTACACATTTAACCTCACTGGGCCCTCATTTTCCATTGACAGTGCCTGCTCCTCCTCCCTAGTTGCAATTCACTCTGCTTGCCAAGCAATCAGACAAGGTAAAAGCTTTCTTATCATAAAGTACAGCAAGCCTACACTGTGACTAGGGTGTGTCTTTTGTATGTGTAATACAAATGCCTACACTAACAGATTTTTGCAATAAAAGCATAGAATTTGACAGGAACTGATAACATCCACATACTGAATAGTTACTGTAGTATTATAGTATTGTTAGCTTCCATAATAGGTTGGTTTAAACTACTTATTAGGATAAAGTTCTTTAGTAACAGGCAAAAGTAATAAAAAAAAAACTAGAAATTATTTCCTGGATCTGATTATAATTTTGTACAGTAACATAGACAATATTGCTAATCAGACAATATTCATATCATTTGCTATAATTAGATAAGATTGGGGGAAAAAAACAAACTAACTAAATAACGACAAAGATGTTTTATGCATATTTTATTCATAATTGTATTTTTTTTCTTCCTTCCAGGAGATTGCGAGATGGCACTTTGTGGTGGCGTCAGCTGTATTCTCGAGCCAAGGGTCTTTGTAGCTCTCAGCAAAGCTAAAATGATTTCACCTGAAGGCATTAGTAAACCTTTCTCCAAACGAGCAGATGGATATGGTAGAGGGGAAGGCTGTGGGATAGTTCTTCTGAAAACATTGAAAAAGGTATGTTCTTGTTGGCTAAATAGGTGTACAGTATATTATACATAAACATTGAATATAAACACCATAGTGTATGTTACTATGATTTTTTTCAAGGCTCTTCAGGACCATGACCATATATGGGGAATTGTATGTAGAACAGCGGTAAATCAAGATGGACACACAGTCACTCCAATTACAAAGCCATCATTGGTTCAGCAGGAGGAGCTTCTCAAAAGAATCTATTCTACAGGGACCTATCTGTCCGATATCCAGTATGTAGAGGCTCATGGGACTGGGACACCGGTGGGAGATTTGATAGAAGCAGACAGCATCTCTAAAGTCATTGCCAAAGCACGACCCTCAGAGGTAGGGCCACTTCTTATTGGCTCAGTTAAGAGTAACATTGGACACACCGAATCAGCAGCAGGAGTAGCGGGACTGATTAAAGTACTTCTGATGATGAAGCATGAAACCATCGTGCCTTCAGTGTTCTACTCAGAGAATAGTTCTAGCATAGATGTACAAGCTCTCAATCTAAAAATTCCCACAAAAGCTGAAACCTGGCATTGTGCTGGTTCAAGAAATAGGGTAGCTGGAGTTAACAGTTTTGGTTTTGGGGGAACTAATGCACATGCTATCATCAGAGAACACAAACTAGCTACATCCTCTATCTTAGAAAGGTTTGGCTCGAGGAAATTGTTTCCGTTGTCTGCTGCCACTTGTAAATCCCTTGAGATGTGTATTGCTGACACCTATCAAAGGGTCAGCACAGAAAACAAAGCTGAACTAGGAACTCTTTTGTATACATCAGCATGCAGAAGAAGTCACATGAAACACAAGTACAGAAAAGTTTTCGTTACAACATCTCTTTCAGATTTAGAGGAACAACTAAATGCTAGCTTAAACAAGAGGTTTGAGGCTTTTAAACCAGACCCCAAGGTAGTCTTTGTCTTCTGCGGGAATGGGGTTACATACCGAGGAATGTGCAAACAGCTCCTTAAAGAAGAGCCTGTTTTCAGAGAAAAGATCAAAGAGGTAGAAAACTACTTTCAGAATTACATAACCACAAGCATTTTGCAGAAGATAGAAAGCACCTTTGACAATGATAATGATTTCTCAAAGCCAGACATTGTCCAGCCTCTTCTTTTTGCTACTCAGGTTGCCACCGCTCACTTGCTAAAGACCTGGGGCATCAGACCCACCGCTGTACTTGGGCACTCGGTTGGAGAGGTTGCTGCAGCCCATTGCTCTGGTCTGTTGTCTTTAAAGGAAGCAGTGAAAATCATCTATTATAGAAGTGTTCTGCAAAGCAAGGTCACTGGGGGGAAGATGCTAGTTGTTGGTAATATAGCAATGCCAGACATTTTAAACATTCTTCCAGCATATGAAGGGAAAGTGTGTCTAGCTGCTTTGAACAGTCCTTTGTCATGTGTGCTATCAGGTGAGAAAGACGCCATTGAAAGTGTGCATGAAATGTTGAAGATCTCATTTAAGTCAAAGAATATGTTCCTTCATGTCTTGGAGGTTCCTGCTGCCTACCACAGTCATATGATGGATCCTGTACTAACTCAAATTAGAGACAGCATTGGGTCTTTAAGTCAACATGAAATCGAATGTGAATTATTTTCCACAGTGACCGGAAAGTTGTGTTCCCCAGGAGATTTTGTAACTGGTGATTACTGGGCAAGAAATATCAGAAATCCAGTTGCATTTGAACAAGCAGTAAGAGCCGTAGCCAGTAATAAGAAGAACATAATCTTTGTTGAAATTGGCCCAAAAAGGGTTTTGCAGAGGAACATTAAAGAAACATTAGGAAATGATACCGTAGTGCTCTCATCAATCCAACCAGACAAAGATCAAGAAGCATTACTTACTGTTGTATCAGAACTGTTTGAGCTCGGAGTCAATGTGGACTGGGACCAGTTTTATAAAGGATTTCAGTCAGCACCAGCTCCTTTCCCAGTTTATCAGTTTGATTGTCCTAAAAGCAATGTATACTTTGAGGACGTAAGGCAAGGTAATGAAGTGAAGGCTTTCCACAGACATCCCCTGATAAGTCCCCATAAAGACAATAAGAGAATGTTTAAATGCAGTCTGTCTTTAGAAGCATTTCCTTACATTTGGGAGCACAAAAGCAATGGTATAGCTATTGCTCCAGGTGCCCTGTACACTGAGCTGGCTTTGGCTTCTGTCATGGAATCAATGAACTCAAAGATACCTCTTGCTTCACTTCAACTTACAATAGGTTTTCATAATTTGCTTGTTCTAAGTAAAAGTTCACATTTTCTGAAAGTGCAGCTTGAGTCACATGAGGGCAAGACTTTTTTTCAGATTAAGTCTTCTTCGACAAAGCACGCATCAGGTAGCATTAGCATTACAAAAGAACCAGCTGTGACTGACCACCGAGTCATACTCTTGGACGTTATTTTAAAGAGATGTCTTTCAGTTATACCAGGGGACCAGGTATATGCCACACTTAACAAAGCAGGGTTTGATTATGGGCCCATTTTTCGACAGCTGGGTGACGTCCAGTATGGAGAAGAATTCAAAGAAGCAGTAACTAATGTCAGGATACCCGATCGACTGCTATCCCAGATACACGATTATTTTTTGCACCCTGTTATATTGGATTACTTTTTGCAAATGACATCAGTTTTAGCCCTGAGCAACAGCACTTTCAGACATGGCTTTCCATCTGCAGTTGGCAGCATGGTGATAACTGCACCTCTGTGTGAAGAAATGGTCATATATATGAGACTTACTCGGGAGATGCCGGAATACTTCGAGGTATGTGGTTGCTTCGTAGACAGAAAAGGACACACCCTAATCGAACTGAAGGATGTCAGAATCACATTTGTAGGAGACAGTTCAAACGCTACTAACTTCGATTTCTTCCATAATGAACGATTCACCGTCCCTGCTGTTACCAGCAAACCCACCAAACCAAAAGCTGTTGTCTTTGAGGATTCTTTAGGTATTGCTTCGGCACTAAAGACATACTTGCACCCAGCATCTGTGTTTTTCTCGCCTACTGATGTAGGTTTGGCCTCTTTGCAAGTTCCAGATTTTTTATTGCACTTGGATCATTGTACAGCTGATATGGAGAAAATTCTCTTAATCTGTTGCTGTCAAAACCTCGGTTTTCTTAGAACCCAGACAGTCCTGGAGCAGTTGGCTGACATTTGTGAGCTTTACCGTCACATAGTTTTGACTCTGAGGAAGTGCAAGAACTTGCGCACTCTTCATGTCATAACTTACAGATCCTCTGAAAGCACTGTCGATTACATTAGTCCAGGATTTGTACTTACGGGCATGACAAGGGCCTGCGCTGCTGAATTGTCAGAAATTTCTTTTCAGTTGATAGATCTTTCCACACTAACAAGTGAGGACATCAAAGCACTGGGTTATGTAATTTGCTCTTATGAAAGCCATAAGTACCCAGAGGTCTTGATAAATCAAGGGCATGTCCAATCATCTGTGATAACAAGAACAGCCTTTAATAAAATATCCAAAGGTGTAAACTCTCCATGGTCTGAATGCTTCACATTACAAACAGCCAATCCATATGAAATCGCTTGCTTGTCAGCCATTCCAACTAATGATGTACTTGAGTTTATCGATGGAACAAATGTGGAGGTCAAGCTTTGTAAAATTTGCATGCACTCCTCTGATTATTTTCCAGTCAGTCTGTCTGACATTAAATTTGGTCAGACTATATATTGGAACAAACACACGTCTCAAAGCCACAAACTTTTGGCTCTTGACTTTAGTGGTATTGTTACAGCTGTGGGAAAAGATGTAAAGAATCTAAAAGTGGGGGACCATATAGTCTCCTGTTACCCCACTGTAGCAACCTCCAAGGTTATACTTCCAGAGGATGCTTGCTACAAAACGAAGAAGCTTCCACTCCTAAAGGACACTCCCTGCGTTTCTTACTTTATACTTGCTTGGGAGATTTTGGACAGTGCATCATCTAAGGTCAAACTAAACAAGGGATTGTGTATTTTCTCTACAAATCCACACTCCACTATGATGAAGGTGTTAACTGTTACAGCGGACAGGTCAGGATGGAATGTTGTTATAGAAAAGGAATTAAATGCCCTTAGCCAGCATTTAGACCGGTGTTCTGTTTTTGTCCTCATACCCCCTTATGATCATTTACACTTGGCAGAGTTAAGCAGTGAGACCGGTACAAAGCACTTTTTTCTGGTCTGTAACAACAGTGAACCAGCAATAAGAATTTTTCCTAATGATAGGGAGAATATGTGCTTTCATTTTGTTAAATTATGCAACATTTTTCAGAAATCCCATCTCAAGTCACAGAGTTCTGATGTTCACAGATGGTTAAAAATTATGCACTTGGATAGCACATTTTTGTGTCTACAAAGCAAGGCTTTCCACCCAACACAAGCTGAAAATGAGAATGTTGAATCGTACTTCATTGCTAAAACTGTATCTTTAATTGTTCTCGATAACAATGGGTCACTGGCAGAAAGATCTCAGATATGTTTACAACCCAGACCACTACAGCTCTTCTCACACACTGCTGTGTACGTAGTTTCAGGTGGTTTATCTGGATTGGGTTTTGAAACAGTCAAGTTCATTTCACACTGGGGCGGCAAATGCATTGCTACCCTCTCAAGGAGTGCTCCGTCTGGGGAGACCCAGCTGCATATCAACAACCTTAAAAAGAGATATGGAGTGAGAATAATCACTCTCCAGTGTGATGTTTCTGTATCGGAAGAGGTACTACAAGCAGTCACTGTGATTGGGCAAAATTTCCCCTCTTGTCCAATAAAAGGGGTTTTTCACAGTGCTGCTGTGCTGCATGACGGGCTACTTAAAACGCTCAATAAGTCTCTTTTTGAAAAAGTCTTGCGCCCAAAGGTCAGTGGTGCACTGAACCTTCACTACGCTACTTTGAACAGCAAAGTGGATTATTTTGTATGCTATTCATCCATCTCCTCTTTTATTGGCAATGCGTCCCAGGCTAATTATGCAGCAGCCAACTCATTTCTAGACTCTTTGTGCCATTACCGACGTAACATCGGACTTGCTGGACAGTCCATCAACTGGGGACCTCTTAAATTAGGTCTTCTGTTCAACAAAACAGATTATCAAAAATTTTTAGGAGCCAAAGGTTTGATGACGATGGAGGTACCAGAAATCCATGAAGCTTTAAAGCATTGCTTATTGGAAAACAAGCCTCAGCAAGTTGTGTGCAAATTTAACTTCAGAATCTTAGGGAACAATGTTCTTTCCCAGAATGCCTCTCTGAAAGCCAGACTTGCACCCTTAATTAAGAAAGAGTTTGGAGACAAAACAGTGAATGAGTCCAAGAAGGAGCTGCACACATCTGTTGATGATTACATTAGGGGCGTTGTGGGTGACATTTGCAACGTTGATGCAGATGAGTTGGATGCTGGATCCTGCTTAGCTGCAATAGGCATAGACTCAATGTTGGCTATGACATTGCAAAATCAAATGTTTCAGGATATTGGTGTAAATATTCCACTTGCTACCTTACTCGATCCCAACATCACCCTGAACTCACTAGCTACACTTTTGAAAGAAAGCAGTGATGAGAAGTGAACAACATCAAGATTATACATTCATATGTCTAAACTATATGCTGATAGTTTGAACAGTTTATAGAAAAATGTCTACAGTTTTTAATGTTGTCACAAGTTCAATATATAGATATAATATATAATATAATATATATAGATATATATATATATATATATATATATATATATATATGTGTGTGTTGTGTATGTAAATAATTCTGCTAATTTTGTGCTATATGTATTTTGCATTGCCGCAATCAACTTTGAACTTGGCAGCGGTATGACGAATAAACAACTGTATAATTAATACAAATGTGTTGTATCTTTGCACATTAAAATTGCATTAAATGTATGAAAGGTGTATTCATTTTACTGGAAGTGTAAAGTAGAAGAATGTTACTAAGTTGAAATTTCTGTATTCTTTGTACCCATAAGGGACAAACTTTGTGTTATCAGTACTAAAATTGATGATGCATTCAAAGATGAAACTAAGAAACACAACCCCACCATCATTATTCTGAGGAGAAATGTGACTGTTAGTCTTTTATAGGCCGGTTATTCTTAAAAAATTGTATGAAACAAAAAATGAAAACTATCTATAGAATGAGTGCAGCCTTGAAAATAATTTACCGGGTTTTTTTTGTTCGTTTTGGAACGGATCCAAGCTTACATAAAATTTTGAGACTATGAAAGTAAATTGATATAAAATAAACAGAATAGATTTGAAACAGTGGGTAATTTCCACAACAGTTGCTGGCTTGTCATTAAAAATATAGAAATGACAGACAGACATTTCTTAAACAATCTGTAAATTATTTCAAGTTTTATAACATAATGCAAAGTTGCAATAAGAGTTACTTCTGTTACAAGTGAAGCATAATTACCATCATTCAATACACAAATGACTAAATTTAACTAATGAAAATTAACTAATGTCCTCAATGTAATTTACATCCTTGACCTTCCTGTATATGTATGTATGTATCGTGTACATGCAAATATTACATTAAAGTAATTCATACAGACCATTCATTCAATCATTATTTTAAAGATGTTGAATAAGAGGTTATAATTACTGAAAACGATTAAAGAAATATGTCAATCCAATAACTTTTAGACTGAACAAACACTACTCATTTAATAATGTAAGATTTGTGTAAATTATGAGCATTATAACTACAAAATACTGCATTTATTTAATTGTCAGTAGTTCCTGTAGTTTGCAGTATGTCTTGGTGGTATCACTAGGTGTAGAAAAGTAAAATGTATATATTCATATAGCCAGTAAACTGCAAGATAAGTAAACAGAAAAAAAATCTGTGAAAAAAAATCATCATTTAGTTTAATCTAAATTTGCTGCAAAACAGCATCAATGTCTGTAGGTTCACTGGCACCTGTTTTAGGGAACTTCTGCATGTAAGTGTTTCCAAATATAGAACTAAAAGAAATCATACCATACCTTTTGCAACTGTAATGTCCCGAAGAGTAACATTTTTAATCTGTTATATTAATGCATATTTAGTAAATAATAATAAAAAAAGCTAGTACTCTTTCATGCATACAAGTCTTATCTACTCTCAGCTTTTATACACACATACACGGCTGATACAATGGAAGAAATCTGGAAATGGAAAGATTTGTAATATATATGTGGCAAAAATATAAATATACAGAGACGACAGTGGTAGCTCAAATAGTTAAGATGCTAAGCTTGATTGGAAGACCTGGGTTCAAGCCCCACCACCACCAGTCTGCCACTGTTGTGTCCCTAAGCCAGACCCCAAACCCCTCCTGCTACAGCGGTGATGTATCATAGCCGACCCTGTGTTGTAAACCCAAACTTCCTAGGATAAGATATGCAAAGAAACAAATTTTACTGTGCTGTAGAGTATATGTGACAAATAAAAACATTTACATATGCCGATATGAAAAATCATGGTTTGTCTTTAACTAAAAATATACAGGATATTTTACAATTTATCAAAAAAAAAAATCCAAAATAAATGTGCAATGTGGAAATGTGGAATGTTTTAATATTCAACACACAACAGTCAAGACTTTTTCAATTTTTCAGACAATTTAGTTGATTTCCTCACAGTGAAACTGATTTAGTCCCATGTTATCTTAAGCATCTGGCAGCTGAGGTCCCAGAGCCGCTGCGCCATGTCATCATCCAGAGCAGCAGTAGAGCAGCTTGCAGGAGCACAGTCACTGCAACAAAAACAGGAAACAATCACAATCTGGACTAAAGGTTATGTTTTTAAAATAAAACTATTAAAATGATTTTATCTACATAAAATATACTACTTTAAGCCTTGCCTATAATAGTTGCCGCTCTCTTTTTCCAGTTCAGGAGCTACTGCACAGTAGATAGTGGTTTGAGCGCCCTGCACTGACGTCTTGGTAAATGGTTTAATTAACCACATGCCTGCCTGTTGGGGTCGATTCAGGTGCCTCCACAGTTCAGTCTGAACTACACCAGGGTGAAGGACATATGTCGTCACACCTGTACCTGTTAGACACAACAAAGACACAACTAAGCAACTCAGACCTAATTAGTACATGTTTGAAAACAAACTCCACTTATGGACAAGTACATACCAATCAAACTCATAGCACTTACCTTGTAGTTTTTTGGCTAAGTGACGAGTGTATAAGACATTGGCCAGTTTGCTCTGGCTGTAAGCTTTAGATTTATCATAGCTCTTCTCACTGTTTATGTCGTCCAGATTCATGGTCCCCCACTTATGTGCCATGGATGACACATTGACGATTCGAGCAGGAGCTGACCGTTTAATCAGGTCAATTAATAGAAACGTCAGGAGGAAATGACCTACAAAAGAATGTGGGTTCTAAGTAAACATATTTGCAGACAAATACCACAACTCATCAACCTCCATTTCTATGAACCCTTACCCATGTGGTTGACTCCGATTTGCATCTCAAAACCATCGGCTGTTTTAGCGTACGGACATGCCATCACACCAGCATTGTTAATCAAGATGTTGAGTTGCTTTTCCTCTTGGAAAGTCATGAAGTCAGTAAGTCATGATATAGAAAATGTTTAAATGTAAAGCATTCAGTTTAATGTACATTTTCACAAGATCCTTTTTTAAATCCAATTATTTCATGTAATTTACATTTTAATAACGTAACATAGATTGACATGAGAAAGATTGGGAACCCAAGACAGAATTTCTGAAATGACACAACAGTTAGACATATAAGATTGTGTAATTGGGGGTGGTGATGATGGTGGAAATTGAAAATGTTAAGACTTCTTCTAATCTTACTTTAATCCTACTAGGCAGTGTGAAAACTCATTATTTACTTCAAATGCTGAAGTACAAATTGCAGTGTTATTACAAACTCGCACTCATACAAATACAGTGTTCGAAGGGCAGAAAACATCCAAATAAACTGTTCCTGAGTTATAAAGTTGTAGAAACTCTGACCTCGAATGATGAACCTGGGGTTTGTCAGGATTTGTTGTAACTTCTCTTCCTTTTTTAGGTTATATATGGGTGATATATAAATAGGATGAAATCACTTGAGATAATCTTGAAACATCCCCTGCTGTTAGTTACACTATCTAACGTCACACACAGGGGTCTGGTTCCTCCTTTAAAGCATCAGTTCCTCTTAAGATGTCTTTCTAGCGTAATAGACATATTCTAAAGAAATTTTACAAAAAATATTTGTTGCCTCTGCTGCTTTCAATTTTCTTATTGAATGCTGTGCCACTAATTTATGTGAACCTGTTTAAGCTGCTGTCAAAAGAACGGTGAATAATTACATTCGAAAGGAAGGTAATAGCACAACAGTGCAGTAAAATCCCCCAAATTATCTCAGATTTGGAATGCAGACATTTCCTTTGCTGCAGTGGTGGTTGCTGAGAAATGAATAATAATATAATAATAGTAATATTCAACTTCATTGTCATTGTGCAAGGTACATGTTCAGAGCCAATGAAATGCATTTTTCGCATATCCCATCTTTAGTAAGTTGGGGTCAGAGCCCAGGGTCAGCTATGGTACAGAGGCCCTGGAGCAGGAAGGGTTAAGGATCTTGCTCAAGGACCCAACAGTGGTTGGCTTGCCGGTGGCAGGGCTTGAACCCAGCTGTTTCTGGTCTTCAAATCAGCAACTTGTCACCTTTTGAGCCACCACTGCCCCAAACCTAGGAAGATCTTGTACACCGGATAAAAATTACACAGGATAAAAAAATGAAGGTTGTAGCTCAGTGTTGGACTGCTAACCAAAAGATTGTGAGTTTGATTCCTAACTATCACCCCTGGACCCCTAAACAATGCCCCCAACAACGAACTGCTCAGCTGTATAAATCAAATAAAGGTAAGTCGCTCTTGATCAGGGGTGTCCTGCAGAGTTTAGCTCCAACTTTACTCAAATACACACCTGAACCAGCCAATCAAGATCTTGCTAGATTTACGTAAACTTACAGGTAAGTGTGTCAAGGAAAGGCAAGTTGGAACTAAACTAACAAGACTGCCTACCCCTGCTCTTGAAAAGGCATCTTCCAAATGCTTTAAACGTAAATGACAATGGTTTGAATAGAAAACATGGCTCATTCCTTCATACTGTGGGATTTAGGATTATTGTTAATGTGCACTTGTCTTACCACTATTGATATTCTGGGCGAATTCTCTGATGGAGTTAGTGTCAGCAAGGTCAAGTTTTTTGCAGACAACATTCTGATTTCCAGAAACTTCTCTGATTTCTTTCAGAGCTGCATCCGCTTTCTCCAGATCTCTGCAGGCTATAATGACCCGCATACCTGGAAACAGAGTCATACTGATATTATTTTTACACATTTCCAGTCAGCCTGTCAGTCCACCAGTGGGTAAAGTTAACCTGCTTATAATGTAGTAAAAAAAAAACCCAATACAACTGATCATACCTCTTTTGGCCAAATCAATGGCAGTCTCTTTGCCAATCCCGGTATTTGCACCAGTGATGACTACAGTTTTGCCATCCAATTTTACATTTGATGCCCATGGTCTGAAATAGTTTCTGTGGGTGTAAAAAGCACTTGTGAACCTTTTTTTCTTCTTTCACTGGGTGATTTGTCTAAAGTTTTATTTCTAGAATTGGAATCGATTATGCCCGAGTCGATTTAATTGTTTGTTTGTTTTTTGTAATGAAGATATCTAATACAATCTATTCAGTAACCACTCCCATGTTGATATATATCATTCCTTAAGAAATCGCGCCTCAACAGGTTTTCCAGCTACGGCTCGAGCAGAAATTTATCGCCATACCTTAAAGCTTGCATGGCCCCAATGACGAGAACGCAGAAAGAGACGAGAGAATTACAAGAAAGTAACAAGTTCTTCGGACTTTACTTTAAACACCGTTCCTAATAAACAAATAGGAATTTAGGACGTCAACAGGAAACTAACAGACTCCGTCCCTCTGATTGGCTAACTGGCTATCCGGAAATTTCATCATTTTGTCTAAATTCTTCCATATTATTATTGTTTACATATTATTGCACATCACACGTAAAATACCGATACATTTGCAACATAGTAAAAGGTTTAGTGTTATTTCTTCACTAACAAGGAAGAATGAGCTAAAATTGCGTAAGCTCTACTATTTAAACAGCCTATCCGAATACAACAGGTCACATTAACAAAAGACCGATCGTAGATCATCTCAAGTGTCGACTAATGTTAAGCCCCGAAAATCACCATTTAGGACCAGTAATCTGGATTCCAGTCTGCAGACCGGACAATTCGGATCAGCTATCGGCTCCCAAAACGACTCTTTAAGCTTCTAAGCAGCTCCTTGACAGTTTCTCTTAAACCAGAGTTTACAAAAATATATGTACATACACTCCCTAACGAACGGGCCAGAAGGTTTAGATACGCGAGAGTATCTAACTCTCAACTCAGAGTCGGTTCTTAGAGTCGAATCGTTCAAGAACAAATTATCGTAAAAGTGCAACAGAAACTCCTAATCTGCAAAGGCTTTTGCATGTTTGTTTGTTTGTTGTTGTTTTTTTTTTCAATAGAAAAAAAAAAATCTTTTTTTTTAATGTATCTGTTTATCTTTATAAACCCATGATACACAAATGAATAAAATCCTGCTCAAAAGCCCAACAGTTAATGATAGCATGACTCCCCACTATCATAACAGTAACCTAGAGATAAATCAAAAGGAACAAATTGTAAGAAGTCTTTTTTAGTGTAGTGACCTTATTTAAGCAAAAGTAAAGCACAACTTTGCATGATGCCTATTTTAAGTCTTCTGTTAGCCACTAGATGTCAGTAGAGGATTTATTTGTAGACCAGTCCTTTTGTATAATGATCTGAACATGACCTGACAAACCAAAGTATTTATCCTTATTATAAATTAAACCCTCAAAACAAGCAGTGTCATCAAAATATTCAGTACATACAAAATACCGGGTGTAGTTATGAAAGCATTGTGCAATTCAGCAAAGAGAACATTTTACATAAACTTTGAATTAAGTGCAAGTAGTAATCAGGTCAGGATTGTGCTGAAGCCGGTCATATCTTTAAACATACACTTTACCTGCCTTTATACCGTTTCTGTTTGTCCAAAACAGCTTAAAAATAGTTTAAAGCTGTGTCCTCCTGAGTATTTAAAGTCAAGTACAAGTATATAATGTGTATCCAGTGCCTTAAAAAGGATTCATATCCTTTGCACTTCTTTACATTTGGTCACCTCACAACCACAAATTTAAATATATGTTATTGAGATCTTGTGTGACAGACCAACTCAAATAGCACATAATTGTGAAGTGAAACAAAAAGTGACAGAATTTTAAGCAAATACAAATATGAAAAAAAGTGTGGCGTGCTTTTGTATTCCGCCCCCCCTGTACTCTGAGACCCCTAAATAAAATCCAGGGCAATTAATTGTTTTCAGAAGTAACCTAATTAGTTAAGAGTCCACCTGTGTGTAATTTAGTCCCAGTATAAATACAGCCGTTCTGCGAAGGTCTCAGTGGTTTAGAGAACACCAGTGAACAAACAGCATCATGAAGAGCAATGGCCCGTCCACCTAAACTGACAAACCGAGCAAGAAGAGCACTGGTCAGAGAAGCAGCCAAGAGGCCCATGATCACTTTGGGGGAGCTGCAGGAGTCCACAGATCAGGTGGGACAATCTGTCCAGAGGACAACTATAAGTCATGACTCCATAAATTTGGCCTTTATGGAAGAGTGGCAAGAAGAAAGCAATTGTTAAAAGAAATTTCAGTCTTGAGATGTGCAAAGCTGATAGAGACACAGACCAAGACTTGCAGCTGTAATTGCAGCAAAAGGTAGCTCCACAAAGTATTGATGCAGGGGGGCTGAATACAAACACAAGCCTTCCTTTTCAGATTTTTCTTTGCATAAAATTTTGAAAACCATGCATCATTTTTGTTCCACTTCACAATTATGAATTAATTGTTACACAAAATCTTAAACATTTAGGTTTGTGGTTGTAAGGTGACAAAATGTGAAAGTTTAGGGGTATGAATACTTTTCCAAAGCTCTGTATATTTAATGTTCCAGAAAGTGTCTCAGGAATGCAAAACTGTTAATTAAAGTGGTAAAAAAGGGTAACAAACTGCAGAAAATAAGAGAATTTGCTGGATATTTTATTTGTCTTCAAAGAAAATAAAGACAGTGTAGATGCTGGCAACATCTGGAACAAAAGGTTTGAATAGTCTCCCATTTACATGCAAGTAAAAGCACAACTTTTCACAATGCAACAAAGATGGTAAAATTTGAACACAAACAAGGAAAAAGCAGATTTGAATTGGCTCAGATTGGCATCAAACAGCTTTGAGAACTTTATACAGACGAGTGTTTCAACAGTAGCACTTGTCAGTCTGTTCTACTACATCAGAACACAAAGATGAACAAAAAAAAACTTCATTGGGTAAACTGGTAAAACACAAGCTGGCTCAGACACCAAAGTCTTATAGGAACGCATACCATATTAAAAAAAATCATTTTGCAAAATGAGCACATTTTGTGAAAAACCTGATTAATTTTCCTTTTAAAAATATATTCAGGCTACTAAATTCTTAACAATGTGTCCCACTAAGTGTTTATAAAGCACTAAAGGCACTTAGGTTTACATATAACTGTGCAAGCAAGTGCTCATGTAAGATCTCAGGGAATTACAGAAATTACTTTTGATTATACTAGCACTTTTTAGGGGCCAGGGCCGCTGAGGTAAGTTTTACACATGACCATACTGGACTATAGTACCTTTTTCATATTTGGTAACAAAGCAAAATAATGGCAGGCAAGTGTAATAATTAAGAAAAAGTTATTCCCAAAATAATCTTTTAGAGCAGTGCTAGTAACACACATGGGTATTATTCAACAGTTTTGAGTCTGATAGATTTGCAAAGCCAGTATACCAGTGGACATGACAAACTTGTAGATTGGTCAAATAGTAAAGGGGACGTCACCCTAGTGCCCATGTTTAACAGATGATGTGCAAAACGCCAGGCACCAGCCATCTTTTCTCCAGCAGAGATTCTGTCAAAAAAAAAAAACCCAAAAACCTTAGAATTTATATTTTTGTTTTGATGTTTAGATCGATTATTTTTTAACATAAGAATACTAATCAAAGATCTTTTTGATTTATTAGATATTTAAATCTGTGCACCGTGTAAACTACGTAAGTATAATCAAGTCCTGATGTTCCTGTGGACTATAGACTTGTAATACTTACTAATCAAGGTGCACCAAGTTCAGACTCCTGGTCTTCCTCTTCCTCGTTATTGATGGAGTGGAACTCTGCCACATACAGGGTCTTATCAATGCTACCTGGAATAGGCTTAATGTCGGTCACTAGCTGGTCCTCAATGGCCTTCAGATTGAAACGATCATCTGAAGTAATTAGATTAATGGCCAAACCCAGATGCCCAAACCTGCCTAGAAAAATAAAGAACAATCTTTATGCATATGCATTTTCATTCCTTTATTCATGCAACACGCACGCACAACTCTATTAGATCTGTTTCGTAATGCCCCATAAAAAACAGATAATTGAGGCACTCTTCAACACCATCTTTTGTTTACTGAAAAACTAAAATTAACTGGACATGTTCACTGCAGTAGAATGAAGGCAAGCAGACAGACAATTTACATCAGTAGCCACAAAAACATTTACTTATATATACAGTTATATACACACACACACACACACACACATTAAAAGTGCATTAAATACAGGTGCATCTAAAAAAAATGTAATGTCATAAAATGTGTGAATATTTTGTCACTCATTTCAGAAAGTATAGTATATAGATTCATTACAACAGCGTGAAATATTTCAAGCATTTTTTTTATTTTGATGATTATGGCTTACAGATAATAGAAACCCAAAATTCAGTATCTCAGAAAATTAGATTATTGTGAAAAAGTTCAATATTGGAAAGTCATGGTGTCACACCCTAATCAGCTAACTACCTCAAAACACCTACAAAGGTTTCCTGAGCCTTTACATGGTCTCTCAGTCTGGGTCAATAGGCCACACAATCATGGGGAAGACTGTTTTCTGGACATTTGTCGAGATCAGCAGTCACTGACACCCTCCACAAGGTAAGCCACAAAATTTAATTGTTAAAAAAAGCAATTAAACTTTTTTGTGATATTCTAATCAAGTTGCACCTGTAAAACTATGCACATACAGGACAGCAGCAGATAATGTTTACATGACCTGTCTGAATTACACATGCACTCACACATCTAAATTGTAGAATAAATCCATCAAAAGGGGTTACCACAGAAGACCATATCAGTTTCCACTTTCATAATAATAATAATGCACTACACATAAAATACACGTTTTATAAGCATGACAGTAAGTATTAATCTTTTATGACCAATGTTTTAAATATCTTGTTGGGCAGAAAGTATAGGGTTTTTAATAAAACAAAAAGACCTCTTTACAAAATATTATAACTGAAAAGTAGATCCAGGGTAGTTACCTGATCTACCAATGCGGTGCAGGTAGGTCTCTGCATTTTTGGGAAAGTCAAAGTTGATGACCACATTGACAGCCTGAATGTCAATTCCTCTTGTGAAAAGATCTGGTTTGAAAAGACATCACAATGATAAATATGCTATACAATTAAATTATATTATAATTTATATACAATAAATATAATTTAGTTGGAGAAGCAAAATATACGTACCTGTGCAAACCAAGTTTCTACACAGACCGTTTCTGAAGTCATGGAACACGCGATTTCTGTATTCCTGCAATATTGCAATGCCGGAATGCATTTAATTAAAAATATTTCTGAAGCAGGGACAAGAAGTGGATTCTTATAACCATGTAACAAAACATTACCTGCATCATTTTTGCATGAATATAAAAACAAGAGTAGCCCAATTGTGTAATCTTCTTAGCCAGAAGTTCCACTCTCTGGGTTGAGTTACAGAAGATTATGGACTGGTTAATCTGGAGCTAAAGAAGAGAGCACACAAACCAACAAACCACTCATAAAAAGTACAATACAGGTTGTTGGTTTTTTTTGAGTCCGGGTCCTATTAATAGTATCTCCTCTTATTTATTCACAAGTTGACTTTAATCAAATTTCTCTTAAACAAAGAAAAGAAAAGAAAGCAAAGAAAATTGTCTGGACAAAACAGCATAAAACATCCAAATGAATATATGAAGTGGTATCAAAAAGTTTTAAGACAGTCTAAAAGACGGCAGCACAACACTGTGGTTTAGCAACCATCTGTTGGCAAGTATCAAAAAATTTTTTGATACCATTTTGTATGTAGACATTAAACCAAAGCTTAAAGAAACAATACACCATGTATTTTTGGGGAAAACCCTAAATACTGTGTTTTAAAATGAAACAGGTAAATGCTTACCCTAGAGAAAAGTGTGTTAAGGCAGTGCACTTTCTGTCTTTCAGTTACATAGGCATAGTACTGAGTAATGCCCTTCAGTGTCAGCTCGTCCATCAGGTTAATCTCATAGGGCTTTTTTAGATGTTTTGACTGTACAGAAAGAGATAATACATTAAAACACATCTAATATTGACCCAAAATGTATCATCCTTCTTAACATGACAAAATCAAAATTTGTGAAAAGGTTTTAGTTAGAACTCAAACGTTAAAAAGGTAACTTACACATTCAAACCCTAAATACATAGTATTCAGTCTCCTGTTTTACTGATCAACACACACTGATGTTTTTCCGTCTACTCTACTCACCATGAATTTTTGTACAGTGATTGGGAAGGTGGCAGAATAAAGCAGAATTTGACGATTCTTGTCCAAAAATCCAATAATCTCCTCAACAAGGATAACAAAATCTTGAGAAAGCAACTTGTCTGCCTAAAGAAAGCATGTCAATCAGACACTAAGGCCTGCATAACAGAGCATTTACCAAAACAATAAAATAACAAAGAGATACTCAATTCATATGGTAATTTTTTATTTCATATTGCAAGATAAAAAAAGTATTGCAAATAGTCAGGGTTTTTTTTTTCAATATTGTGCTGCCCTAGACTAAAGCAACACTCAAGCAAGAAGGCTTTTAAAAAAAGTATTTTAACTGTTTAAACCCTGATGTGGAAACAGATCTAGACATCTCTGTTGGGATTAATAAACTCCTCAATGATGAAAAATACTACCAAATACTTTGATAATTTAATTTTATAATTCAATCTGTCTGGGATTACATAAAAAGACAGAAGGATGTGAGCCAGCCTGCGTGTTTGAAATGATCTACTTGCCAAGTTGCTTTAAAGTGTTTGCTATTTACTCTCAAAACAACATTTATCCTTTTAATTATATCTGCAGTCACATCAAATATTGATTAGATTTCTGTTTCTTCTCTACTGGTTTACATTTTAATTTATTTGATAATAAATTAACAATTCAAATTCTTTGTTTTAAAAACATTTAAAGCATTTTTACCTGCTTAAAACGTTTGCAGACTACTATAGACTTCATTAATGACCCATTATCTTTTTTTATGCTGTTTTAACATCTGGGTTGAGAATAAGGCTCACCACAATTTTTAAAATGTTAAACTTTATACACAAAATGAGACCCTACCTCATCCATCACCAACATGTGCACTTTGTCAGTTTTAGCCAAACCTTTTTTCATAAGGTCCAGCAGCCTGCCTGGGGTGGCTATTACCACGTGTACTAAAAAAGGCAGAAAAATAGAATCGAGAAATATTAGTTTAGTAGATGGCAGAACATTAAAAAGTCTCTTAACCTGAAATGTATTGGGAAGTTTATAATGGAGACTTCTTAAACAGCAGCAATTGCTGGCTTACCTGTCTCATCCAGACGCATAATATCATCCTTTAGATTGGTTCCACCCGTTGTGGCCATGACCTTCACTCCCCCCATGTGCCTACTCATGTTGATACAGATTTGGCTTACCTGTAGAGCCAATTCTCGGGTCGGTACCAATACTATGGCTAGAGAACGAGAAGGGAAAATAAAGTATTATTATGGTGCATAATCTTTAAATATAACAGCAAACCAATAAACTAGTCACAGGCTAACTAGATACGCATTTCCATTTCATGACTACAGACAACAATATACATGTATACAGTTTGTATAGCATTCATAATGCTCTATTACTAAATCAAGTCAAATTAAAAACATCAAAAACTTAGTTCCGTTTTCTTAAGTAATTTTACCTTGAATGTGATCCTTTTTTAGATCTATCCTCTCCAGGAGAGGGATGAGGTAGGCGCCGCTCTTTCCTGTGCCGTTTTTGGCCCGGGCTAGAATGTCCCTCCCTGACAGGGCAATAGGAATGCTCTCCTCCTTCAAAAATAAAGGCAAACTTGGCATATTAAATACAAATTAACAGGAATTAATATTAATAGAAAAACACCTCAATTCAGATAGATTCACCATACCTGAATAGGAGATGGCTTCTCCCAACCCATTTCAAAAATGCCCATTAATAATTCACGTTTAAGGCAATAGTCTTCAAACTCATTTCCCTTGGTTGCAGTCACATCCTAAAAAAGTAATTTATTTTGGCTTTAGTTGTCATTTACCATTACACATTTTTCAGGGATAACACAGAGTGACAGGAGAAAAATAGCTTATTTGTCTCGACTTCAAGCAATATGTATAAATGCAACCTTTTGTTTAACTTACTGAAGTTTTCACTCTCATATCTTTTTGTGGAAGCTGCAGGGACTTCTTCCAGTCATCTCCAAATCTGAACAAATGGGTAAACATAGCAAGCAAATATATATTTAATTAAAACTAATGCTAAACACGTAGATTAAAGTAAACATAATATGTAACATACTAGACAAAAGTATTAGGACATCTGACCATCACATACATATGTGGTGGTGTTTTTTTTGAGAATCCTACTCCAGATTTAGTCTCAATCATGGTTTTGCTCACACTTCTGAAAAGGCTTTCCACTAGCTGTAAGAAGTGCTTATTTAGTCACAAAATAGTGAAAACCAGGAACTAATGTTGGGTGAGTTCATCTGGGATGCCTTTCAATAAGTGATTTAAGAATACTCAGTGAAGGGGAAATCATCTTAATACAGCATACACAGTCTACTGCCATTCTAGATAAGTGTGTGCCTTAAACTTTGGGGAAGACACATTTGGGTGTGCGGGTACACTGTACACAAACTTTTGACCATATTTGCCATTTTACCTGATACCACCACTGGTTTGGGGTACGCTGCTTCCTTTCCCGGAGGCTCTGAGTACTGTTGCTGGTTGTGATCCTGACTGAAGGGCTGCTGTTCTGGCCTGCCCATTCTGCTTGGTGACTCCCATGACTGAGGTGAGGATCTGGGTTCTTGCAGTGGCCATTGCTACAGAATTAACTTCAGTCACTAATTTCTTATCTGAGGTTTATGACAAACTTTCGTTTGTTCTTTTAAATCCAACTTCTTAACGTGTAAACAGTTGCCTTGTACTACTCTCACTTGTACGTGCAGACCTCTTGAAAAGAAGAGGTGTTGACGTAGGAAAATAGTGTCTAGAAAAACTCTCCCAAAAGAGGAGAAAATGGTATTTATAAAAATAAATATAACCTGTTGCCACTATTAAAATACACAATTTGAAAACATGTATTTTTGAAGCATTTAAAGCTATACTTTATAATTTTACATGTAAAAGCACAAATATGCTATTTTTTTTTTTTTTTGGAAAATATAATGAAATGCTTACTTCGCTCTTTAACTACAACTTCCAGTATTTTGTCTTACTCTGGGGTATTCTACCTTTTATAGCGTTTTGGAATTGAAGTGCAAAAACATGAAAGTTATTGCCTACAAAAAATTTTTTTAGGTGTTACTTTATCTTTTTATTAAACCTTACTGTATCCTTTAACTTTATCTTAGAAAAAGTCAACACAGATTATTTTTAAATCTGCATTCATTAGGCGCTGCTATTTTCTATGTCTGGCCACCTCTATGACACCTCAAAAAAAAAAAATCAAGATTCTGCAGGGTGTCACCTGTAAAATAAGAAAAAAATACATGTTTAGACAATATTTAAACTCATTCACTATAATCTCAGACAGAAAATAATTCTAAAAACTGGAATATGCCTTTAATGTCTTACAAATAGAATTTGTTACCGGCGGGATAAAGGCAGGAATTCATTATTGCCTTTAACCCTTCAGTCTTTAGTTAATGTTAAACATAGTACAGTGTAAATGTAATGTGATCAGGAATGAAAGAAAGGTATCCCATTCCAACTTCACTACAAGAAATTTTAGTGAATTTGGAATGTGATATAGGTACAATTAATTCAAAATATCATAACAGTCAACCAAGACAAGATAATCCAAATGTCAGAGGTCTTCAACCTTCGTGTCTTGGGGGGCAAAAAAGCCAAACATCTACCTGTTTGTCATTTGTCAAGCTGACCAACCCTTGTAAATTCCTATACTGGCTTATTTTCTCTGTTAATTACTTATTTTGTAAACATAATTAAAAAAAAAAATAAACTACACATTTCAATCACCAGTCAGCATATAGTTCAGGGGTGGGCAAACTCAGTCCTGGAGAGGGTCGGTGTCCTGCAGAGTTTAGCTCCAACCCCATTCAAATACACAGCTGAACCAACCATCAAGATCTTGCTAGGTTTTACCTGAAACTTACAGGTAGGTGTGTTTAGGCAAGTTGGAGCTAAACTCTGCAGAACACTGACCCTCCAGGACCAAGATTGCTCACCGCTGATATAGTTGCTCTATTAAATAGCATTTAATTAGCCAACAATAGAAACCTAAAGAATCAAGAAGGAGAACCTGCAAAAACAAGCAGCTTAAAACACAAGGTTTAGTTTAGCTTTTTAAAATCCTTATGCCTCCAGAAAAGCAGTGTGGAAGTTGGACATGTCTTGGGGCAGGACAGAGACCTCCTAATGTATTTTATTTGGCTACGTTACTAAAAGAAAACATTTCAAGGACAATTAAATAAGATGGGGAAAAGGAAGGAGCCACAAACGAAATAAATTAAATGCGCTTGTATTCTAACGCTGGAAACGGTTTTATTGCAATTATGCTAGTACAACAATATTAAATACATATTACAGATGCAGGATTAGTAATATGCTCACTTTAAACTTTCTTATTCGCAAATGCAGCTTGCCGCTTAAGCTGTGTGCTGAAAGTTAACACATTCGGAGTATAAAAAAAAAATAACTTGCTAACCAGCGTCAATGCTCAGCTATCCAAAAGTAGTACACACACAGTACCAGTTAGTTGCTAACAAACACTGGTAGTTAGCTTCATGGCGGTCAAAAGACAAGATTGCTAACGATAATTCAATGTCCTCGGTTATTTATTTATTTTTTTACTTCTTAACAAGTTAGGCTTCATACACAAAAAATTATAATGTTATATATTTAATAAACTAAACATCGAACGACCACTAGTATCAAGTTATTTAACTAGCTAGCTAGCTAACTACTTTGACTAGCTAGCTTAGCAAGCTGAGGAGAAACATACTTGGAATTGCTTCTTTGAAAACTTTTTAAAATGTTAAGTTTAAGTATGTTACCTTTTTAACTTAAAGAGTTTAAATCTTCGTTGAAATCTTAAACTTTAATATCCGCTTTTGTCTTGATAAATGTTCTTGTTGCTTTAGCTCTCCATAAACACTGTCCCTTTGTCTCATCAGACTTTAGTCAACATGGCCGCGCGTGCACAAGTCCCCACACAAATGACGCGGCTTTGATAATATCCAATCACAGAGCAAGATTTAAATTTCGGGGCGGATTTAACACAATACTATGGTGCAGGTGTGAACAGTGTTACTGTGAAAAAAATGAGCGAGGACTGTAGAAATATGGCGCCTCTGCCTGGGAATTTGGACATTCGGTGATCTCTACCTGCATCAAAGAGCAAGTAAACAGCCTGACCTTGCTTATTCCCCATGTACATACTGATGCACATTTATTCATTCTTGCATTCTTTAACACCAGATACTATTTGGACCAAGGTATTGATATACCTGATACACCTGGCCTTATTTAATTATAAGTCTTACTCCTTCTCTTATTATTACCGTTAACCCTCTGGGAAGGATTTTCACTAGATTGTGGACACTGAGATTTGTCTTTCATCTCTGGAAGAGAGACATCTTATCTAGTGTTTCTACCATTGTGGCAAATGTTTGGAAAAATACACTTATGGGTGTGCTGGTAAAGTGACCACAAATTCTTGGCCATATAGTGTATATGTGCATCTAGATGTGGCAAATAATGTCAAAAATATCTGTGACGCTTTTCCAGGCTTCTACCACAGCTTTAGGTTGAACTTTAAAATTATACATAAATATACTATGTATATATGACATACAACAATTTTACTGTTAGCAAATATATGGTAATTATATATGTTTATTGAATAGGTTTTAATCTAAGAATGTTATGTAAAATTATTACACAGATATATGGGGTATTTATTCATCTTCTATACCCTCTTATTCAGGGTCACAGGGAGCTGCTGGAGCCTATCCCAGCCGTCTATGAAGGGCAGAAGGGGTGGGTACACCCTGGACAGGTCGCCAATCCATCACAGTCTCCAACAAACTCCACAAAAAAGGCCCCTGTCTGGGAATCAAACCCAGGCCTTCCTGCTGTGAGGCAACAGTGCTAACCACTAATCCAACTTGCTGCCCTATATAGGGTATAAAAATGTAAAAAGGAAAATATTTTTCTTTCCAGTTTTCTTCTTTTCAATCAAAATCTTTACACATATTTCCTAGTTGTTTTTAGTATGCAAATTGTTGCACTTAAACGAAAGCAGAAAAAATACTAATCATGTGCCATGTACTTTTGTGTGGTGGTACTTCCTCTACAGTAGTGTGGGAAACTCCACATACTCTACAAACGACACAAATTTATTTCTAATTAGCCTTTGGCTAGATAACATAGGAATAATTAGGTTAAGGAAAGTACAACTGAGAAACAGAAAACAACCAAAAAACATTCCATCCAAATTTATTGGCATATATGTGTGTATGTATCCATGTATCTATGTATGTGCGTATGTGTGTGTGTGTGTGGGGGGTAATGCATATAAATGTTCAGACATTGCACACATCTACAACATAAAAATAAAAAACTTGTAATAAAAGGACATTTTACTTGCTCTATCTTTTTATATTTTATTGAGTACCTAACCTTTAAATATTTTAATGTTTCTAACTCTTTTGTTTATTTGAAATGTAATTTGTTTTTGTGTTCTCAAAATTTTGGACACCACTCTATGTATCACTATGAACAGTGCATAAATAATAAAGGTTCAGTGCTTTCTAAAATCACATAGATTATGGTTACAATGTTAAAAAACTTTTCTAAATCTATTCTTAGATAGAATTACATTGTTTTAAAATACAACCATAATAAATCATATGCAATTCAGACAATAATCTGTATGATCATAAATTACAAGCTACATCAATAAAATACATCTAGTAAGATAGGTATGCCACATCCACCCAAACTTCTTATTTAATACTCAGTAAGAACATGTGCAAGAACCGTTATTTAACATTCAGCTTATGTCTTTTCTCCAGTACCAGCACTCGAGTTGGATATGTCAGTTTGATCACTGTTATGGCTGGAGGGCCGTGACTGCGTGCCAGTGGGCTGGGAGGGTGAGGGACGAGAAGCATGTGACCCATTTCTGGCTGGAATAAGAATGTACGGTGTGTCTGAGGAATAGTGATGCCTTGTTACAACATTTGGATAGAAAGGAGAGTTACCTGGCATTAAATGTATATGAGGATTAGAGGGCACAAGCGCATCATAAGGGGGTGCAGGGAACAATGAAAAAGGATAAAAAGACACCACATAGTCCGTACTGTTAACTGCCACCATATCATGAAATGTCCTGGGTGTCATTTGGAGATTTTCTGCTTCCTGAATTTCCACTGGTGACAGGTTTCCTGATCTGCTTTCACCAGACTGACTGTGTGGTGAGTATGTGCGTGAAGCTGTTGGAGAGAGAGATGCACTGCGATGAGCAGTGGATGTGGCCAGCGGGGAAACACTTAAGTTGTTTGGAGACGGGAAATCTGAAAAGATTAGATAATTAATTATTAGCTAGTTGTTTAGCCAAAATTGATGTAGTGAATCTATGTTTAGCTACAGTAATAGTGGTTAATATAGAGAATTAGTTATTCTTTAAACTCAAATGAATGTTTTCTAATGTTGTATAATTGATGTTAAATTAGGAAACTGCAAATAAGCAACATTTGCAACTCAGTTAAAGTGTCTTATTTAAGCAGATCACAAAATATGCATATTGACAAAAACCATGCCTTATTGTTTATCACCTGCCTCTTGTTCCTCTTGTTTGATGGACACTTACGCTACAGTTCTGAAAGACTATGAAAGCTTGGGACTTTCCAATTTATATTCTCAGAAACAGTTTTGAGAAAGCAGAATATCTGTTTAAACTGTATTGTTGTTAATAATGTGGACATCATTAACGTGGACATAAAGTCATAAATTTAAACATTTCCAGTGTCATCAAAAATGGCAGTGTGCACTGGTGCACACACCTAGTCTAAATCTAAAGCTAAAGTACACCAGAAAAAATACCTTACTATTGTTCAAACCCATATCTGTATTCCTTTAGGGCAAATCATCTGTTCCATCTAAATAACATTATTTTCCAGATACATTTTGTAACATTTCTAATATTTATATCGAAATACTGCCTTACCATTAAAGCTGTTCTGAGTTTGTAGATGGTGGCCCCTTGTAGGCTTTCCACGTAAAACATCAGACACCTGATCCGAATAATGAAGAAATAACATAATCAACATTGTTCAGCTTATCTTTCTTTAATTATAGAATATATGTGTTTACTGTTATATAATATATGCAATTGTTTTATATAATGTATTGAACAGAAAATAAACTAAAATGCAGCAATATGAAAGTACTGGTATTCACCACTAATAGGCAGCATTAACATCCCAATGGCATGATGTAACATGCTTGCAGTTTTTTTTTTTACACATATATGTATAATAGTAATTGAATACAACGAGATGATTTTTAAATCTTATCACTAATCTTATCACTGTTTTCTACAGTAAATGATTAGCATTTCATTCTAATTCCCCCTCACTATAGTACCTTCTTGTTTTTGGCCACCATAACAGCAGTGTCATTGTGGTAATTCTTTAGACTGCTGTCAGCTCCATTTTTCAGTAAGACTCTGACAGCCTCCACCTCTCCACGGCCACAAGCAATGTGAAGAGCTGTGTTCCCACTGTATGACTGGGAGTTGACATTGCAGCCATTCTGAGAAAGACAAAATGAGAATGTCATAGATAGAACAATAATGCACAATTGGAATTTTTATACTTTAGTCTTTATGTTATTCAACTTCATTGTGCAAGGTACAAGTACAGAGCCAATGAAATGCATTTTTTGCATATCCCATCTTAGTAAGCTGGTGGTCAGAGCTGGGGATACAGCTGGAACAGGAAGGGTTAAGGATCTTGCTCAAGGACCCAACAGAGGTTGACTTGCCGGTGGTGGGGCTTGAACCCAGCTGTTTCTGGTCTTCAGATCAGCAACTTAGCACCTTAACCATTTGAGCCACCACTGCCCCTTATAGATAGTCAGATACTACAGTCTGTAATCTGACACACACAACATATTTTTTGTAGTGTAGGATGTCTGTGTTGCCTAGATAGTAGCTGAGTCATAAACTGTTGAAAAAAAACAACTGAAAACGCACAAAGCAAATAAAACAGAAAACAGACACTGAAATATAACCACACCTCAACAAGAAAGTTGATCATCTCCATACAGCTCTTCTCCACTGCATGTATCAGTGGGCTGCAACCACTCTTTATATCCTATGGCAGGTAGGAAAACAAAACTGAAAAATGGCACGTCTATGGATCAATGAGATGCTGGTACATTAGAGGAATCTTATAAAGTAAACAAATCAGAAGGTGATTAATACTAAAAAACAAATAATGTACCTAATATGTTTATGCTCATAATAAAGGCTTTCTTTACGGCTTTCTGTTGGTTAATAACAAAATAGTTGATGAGGTAGGATAGAGAGTTATTACTTACTACAGCATTAATGTCAGCACCACTGTCTAGTAACATTTTTGCCATTTTTCTATTTCCATCCTGCACAGCTAGGTGGAGGGGTGTTAAACCTAAAATTAAAAACATAATATAACAGCTTTCTTGAAAAAACCCCACCTACTCAAGCTTGAACTCGCATAGCACATAATTGTGTCAGCTTAGTGTTTTCTAGGGTTTTTTGTACCTAAACTAAGACATTCCTATACTTCTTCTAACACATCAATTGGTAAATATAATGTAAATAAATACATTCCTGCCTAATTTCAACACCCTTAACGTAAAGAAACATGAAAAAATGCAAAGACTGAAATGCGCTGTTTTTAATAAAGCATGATGTATTCTATTCTTAAATGTTTTGTATTATTTCTTTATTTTTAATTAGGCACGTAAGTTAAAAGAAGGCCACCATGGTCCCTTTTTACTGAAATGTGTGTCTATATGCATATTATGTTATAGATCATACTCAGCAGGTATGCAATCCAAATGGATTAGTTCTAGGTTTATACTAATGTTATGGCAATAGTAATACTCTATATGTAGTATTTTTGTAGTACATCACAAAATGGCTTGGAGTTTTTACGGAAATGAAGGGACCCAAACCTTTTCCATTATTGCAGTGTTTCTAAGCACAAAGAAAGGTTTATAAAGCCATGGTTTGCCAAGGTTGATACAAAAAGTTGTGTAATATCAGTAGCAATGTATTTAAAAAGAAATTATTATATTGGTTTGCACTGTAACTGTTTATGGCAGGTTTATTTTAATTTCTCAAAACTATTTGTAATTCATAAAACTGTATATTTCTGTTAATTCGTTTTAATAGTGTAATATGTGTAAGTATGTTAATATGTATATTTATAGTTATGTAAAATGTGATTTGCCACAATAATGTAGTATTTTTGTTTAATCTAAGTGTTGGATCACATGACCAGAATGAACACAGAGCACACGAATGAAGTTTTTCCAGACTCATTCAAACATTTAACTTACCCTCAAAGTTTCTGCTGTCCAGGCAGGTCGGTGGGCAGCATGGTAAAAGGGAAAGGTGAGAGAGTATAATCTGGAGACAAGCATCCTGTTGGTGCTCACAGCAGAGATGCAATGCCGTCTGTCCATTACGGTCCAGTGCTCCAGGGTCTGCTCCTCCCTGAACAAGAGCCTGCACCACACTAGGCTGATGTGTAATGACTGCCAAGTGGAGGGGAGTCTAAGAACCAGAAACAGGGGGCAGTGTCAGTTTAGCTGAGTAATAAAAGAAAATGATTCGGCAACATTTTCAGTGATAGTTTATAGAAATACACACTACAAGACTGTAACTGCAACTTGACATCAGACCAGTGAGAACTGGTCATGCTGAATTGTTTAGACTGTAAATATGAATCATATCCTGCTACATTCCCATCAGTGCAATATAACCAGTTTAGCAGGTTAAAGGTCAATGCCATAAAACATCAGAAGCAAGATAAGCAAGAAATACACATAAAGACTAACAAGCGTGTGCCCACACGAGCATGTAACTTATACATTTTCTAAACTTTTTTTACACACACACATAACTCTTACAAATTTCTTTCTTATTTAGAATTATTTAAAAAAATATTTCAGTGACTCTAGGCTGCGTCACTAAAACGTCATACAAATTGATGCCTCCTGAACACATGACCGGGTACAGATTAGACGACAACAGACAACATTACTACATTACATCATGTGTTATTCACCTGTGAGAAAAGGTGCACAAACTATGTGTTACCATTAAAACACACTAAAATCGAATTACACAACATTCCTACCTGTCCAAAAGAAATATTGCAACCATGGTGTCATCTTTCAGACCCTTTGACTCCTGTAGTCGACTTCATCAGTAAAACGCAACACCGTTTGATATTAATTCAGGTTTTCGCTCTGTTTTGATCCAGCCTTTTTTTCCTTCAGTATATATGATGTATCCTGTCTGCGCAAACATGGTTTGCAGAAGTTTGCACATATAATACACATGTTGACGAGCAGGTGGAAAATCCTGTTATAATGTTTGGTCCAAGAATTTTAATTTTAATTTTAATTAGCTGGTACAGGAAACTGAACCGATGATCCTTTGATCCTTTGAACGAGTACAACACCTCAACCAACTTGCCAAATATTTCTAAACCTTCAACAGAATATATACAGTAAAAACATATATATACATTTAGCCCACTTAACTTAATAATTGATTGCTATCCCAATGTGAGGAGACATTCAACCAGCAATCATAATATTGGTAGCATGACTGTAGTTCTCTTTAACTGTGGAAATGATCTAATACAGATCTGAGTCTTGTGTGTGTGTGTTACTGAACACATGTTCAAATCATGCAAATCATTTTGCATGATTATTTAAAAACAGAAATTCATAGCTATAAAACAGCATAGGCATAAGAGAAGACTATTATATCTGGTTGTGTAACATGTGTAAGTATAATTGGTAAGATTTATTTAGTTACACAATTAAAGTTGTAGAACCGGCCCAAAAAATAAAAACACTGTAGCTTTGAAGTCAATAAAGAAATAGAAAGAAATGGGGGGGGGGGGTGTTTGAGCCGGAAGCGAATGAGTGTAAAGGGAGGGAGTATGGAAGAGCTGGATTGGAGAGGGAAAATCCCTTTCCTTTCCCCTGCAGTGTATCTTTGCCATCACAATACTGCCTCAAATGGAATTAAAAAAATGTATATGCAAGCTGAAGAAATATTTACATAAAATAAATCCTGTTCTGTAACTATAACAAAGCAAGTAACCTAGTAAACTTAGTAGAGATGTGAATAATAGTGGTCTTTAGAGCTTTTATGATAACAGCTTTTATAATAATAATAGTAATGATAATAATAAATAGAACATGGCTTTTGGAAGTTCAGTAAGAGAGAGAGCGAGAGAGAGAGAGAGAGAGAGAGAGAGAGAGAGAGAGAGAGAGAGAGAGAGCACACGCACAAGGGGAAGTCCCTGAATCTACCCTGTTAACTACAAAGAGGTATGTTGAGAAACAGCCAGAATGAAAAAGGCATCATGTGACTTCTCGGAAGAAGTATACTTAAGTTTATGCGCACACACTCACACGCACACACACAGTAGTTACTTTACTAAGCACATGCTTTACAACACACTTGTTCAGGATGCTTACATGTAATGCAATACATAGTTTAAAAACACTTCCTTCTGCACCTGTCTTTTTCTTTTTCTTTATCCTTGTTAGAGATCACTTATCAAGACTGATTCAAAATCTTTAGCAAGTGTTTTAAATGTCAGTGAGTGATGGTCATGCCAGGCCAGCTACTGGTAAAAGAGTAGTACAAGTGTTAACACTTTCCTTAATACAGCAGACAGCAGTATCTAAGTTGGAAAACAACTTGCTCTTAATTTCAGATGAATGCTTTTTACTTTCAAAAGCTGTTTAATGTCAGTTCATTAGTTCAATAATGCATGCATGAATACATGGTCTTAAATGGAATCTACAGGATATCACACAAGACATACAGACACTTCACAGACACAACTGAGGCCCAGTTCTGGTAACTGAAACCTCAACATGGTGATTTCTAAAGTTTAGGTAAGCATGAAGCAGCCAGCTCAGATGCTGAGAATGGTGGAGAGAGAGAGAGATAGAGAGAGAGGAGAACAGAATGTGAAAGCTTGGGGACAGTCCACTCAGTGTGATCCGTACTCATAGAGCATAGAGCAGTGAGAAGCTGGAAAGGCAATTCCCAGAAGAAGGAAGACTGGTGCTTGATGCAAAGTTGCTTATTGAAAAACAGAAGTAAAATGGCACTGAATCACGGATTGAAACTTAACAGAATATCATGCCCTTCCTCTTGTGTTTTTACTACAAGGTACAACTCTATTTGTAGGTGTTGTTTATTTTTGTGCATGTCTAAATGCATGTCTCTTACCTGTCTTAGGTTATTATATAAGTCCAGGTTTCTGTGTGCTTGGCATAAAACACAGATCAGCCACAGAACCAATGCTTCGTTTTCCTTTGCCACAGCAATGTGTAGAGCACTGCAATAACACACACAAACACATCCACACACACTATAGATAACTGAATAATTAATGCCATGCATACACATCATTAAACTTATAACCTTAATCTCATTGACCAAATGTTTAATAAAAATGCTCCAAAAAAAGAACAAAAAAGAAAACAGTTTTCTTTATGGGAACCAGCCGACCTTTCAAACAGAAACTGAACTGAAAACACATATTATTATTATTATTATTAATATTGTATTTGTTGGTTTGATAGCTGAAAGAATGATAAAGTGATTATAGTTGTGATCCATCACCTGAATTTCTGACTCATAGCTTATGGAAAACCAACATGAGTCATGAGTCCACATATGCAACCTCAGTAAATGCAGGGAAATCCTTATCTCCCATCATCTTAGAGAAAACCTTAACCTCTGTATGTGCATAGCAGTAAATCTGTGTGAAAATGTTGGAAGGATGCACCTTTTTTTTGGTTTGTGTGTGTTGTTTTTTCTAAAGAAGATTCCAGTAAGAGCTGCTTTGGTTTGAGGTGATTTCCTGACATCTGGGACAATGACACTGTTCTATCTAATTTGAATAATAATTGTTACAATTATTGGTAATGTATTAGGGTTTTTAGTGGCAATCAAGGGCATGAACATAAAAAATAATACTTAGAGGACACCAAAAGAAAGGTTTACAGTAAAGGGGATTTACAGTTAAAATGCTTACAATGCCACGCCAAAAAAAATTTGCAAAATAATCCAAACATCTTTAGTATGTGTGCATTTTAAAGAAGGAAATAAATCTTTTTTTTATTTTTACAACATTTTTATATATTAATGTGTTTTTGTATTTTACAAGCACCTCTTTCATGGTTCTTAGAAAACGAATAGAATTAGAGCACTAGACAAAATCTGGCCTTTAATATTTTGTTTTCTATTTGTACATAAGCAAATAAACACACATTTACAGGCAGATAATAAAAGTTGACCTGCATTCCTGAAAAGAAAATTGGAGAGCATGGGGCCATGATTGCTTCATGGTGGCCATTCCTTAAAAAGTATGAATGGATAGCTTAACCCTTTCGCAATAAAGGAAAAAAACACAGCACCTCCAGCACAGATTCACAAACACACACTTTTCCGGTCTGTTTGTCAGTCACTGGTTATACTACAATAAAAGTCTATACACATATCTTTATCACCTAGGTTGCGGAAATTCCTCCAATTATTATGCAAATAAAGAGGCTATTTATCCTATGAAATGCTATAGCAGGAATCAAACTGAAAAAGGGAACCTGGACTAAATGGCTGTTTTAGCTACACATGACTCAAACATACAGATGTAGCCTGTTAAATAATGCTATGTCACACATTCTCTGTTCCTCGGATTCTTAGTTTGAATAGCAGAAGATGCCAAAAAAGATGTCGGTTCTTTCTTGACTTACTATATTTTCCTAAGTGACCTCATCATGCTTTACACATTGCTGTCCATCACAGAGCGACTTATATTGAACATATATTTTTAAATATAGTAAATATAGTAAACGTAGTAACTTAAACAAGTATTTTTTGATCAAAATGAATCTCTCTGACAACAGAGGTATCTGCATCTGTGTCTTAAATATATGCCTTGATTAAATATACAGTATTTCATTTGTTATATACTTTTAGTCTGACAGTTTGTAAATTCACCAAACATAAAGCTGTTCCAAATGGTATCATTTAATGTCTTATTATCCATAAATGTCACCTTATTATTTTATATATTATAAGCCCTCAATACAAAAAAGTGGACAAATTCTCAGCTAACTTCATCCTTTAACCTTATTTAATGTGTAATACAACATCTAAACAGCAATTTAAGCAATTTCCTGGGGTTAATAGTTTTAAAAGTTTTTTGGATCACAATCTTTATTAAAAATTAATATTAAAGTATTTTAAAAAACACTAGCTAGAAATGTTTCCAGAATATGTAAAAATATTTTTTTATATATTTTTATAATTTAATAAAAAAAGTATTTTTTTTAAAATATTTTAAAAATTATTTAAAAAAATAACATATTTCAAATAAACAGAAATAATGACAAAAGGATATCAGTCCCGCTTGCTGTTAATAGATATCAGTGTTGAAATTAAACAATGAGTGCATAGTCATGACATTAAACCATAATATTGTACAGGATTTACTGATTCATTACCTATGGGGCTAATTGAAATGCATCCTCTAAAAACTTCTGGTTGTTTTTTGTCATCGGTGTCTATTAATGAAACATTTAGCAGAGGTAGATGCTATCCTTGGAAACTTAAATTGATCTTTTTATACAACTGAGCTGTTGAACAGTAGAGAGCCTTGCTAAAGAGCCTAGCAGTGGCAGCTTGGAGGTGCTGTGAATTGAACAAACTTCACCACCAGTAGTCCAGGGTGATTAACAGTGAGCACTGATAATGCAGCCCCTGTGGAGCAAAATGACTTTACTAATATAATATGTGTAATATGTCAAATCAGTTTACGTAGAACACTGTCAATAATATGAAAGCATTTAGGAAGTATATGTCAGGGGCAGCACGGTGGCTTAGTGGTTAGCACTGTTGCCTTACAGCAAGAAGGACTCAGGTTTGTGTCCCCAGCAGGGGTTTTTCTGTGTGGAGTTTCTATTTTCTCCCTGTTCTTGTGTGGGTTTACTCTGGATACTCTGTTTGGTGGGGTTCAGGTCAGAGTTCAGTACAGAACAGTTGACTTCTTTTACTCCAACTATAACACCCCATGTCTTTATGGAGCTTGGGGTTTTGGTGCACATATGCATTGTCCCATTGTCATTCTGGAAAAAATGTTGGGCCCTTTAGTCCTGTAAAGGGAAGTCCTAACCCTAAACCATATAGAGAAATTTAAATTACATTTAAAGTTTGGCTCTAGTTAACAAAGAGTTTTTATTGCTAATCTACCCATTCTCACAACCTCACGCTTCTCTGTTCTCTACAGATGAAACTGGGTTCCTGGAAGTGATTGAGAGTTAGTTAGACCGCAGCCCAGATAAAGACTGTGCTGCGTATGTGCGGCATCCTGTATAGGCCAGGGATGCACAAACCTCACATCCACTGTGGCATGGCCTGCTGTGGCAATAAACAAAGACTGAAGGGTAGCTGTACATGGCACAGCCAAGTGGTGTGTGCAAATCTTTAACAGAAACCAAACAGACAGCTGACAGAGTTTCAGCATTAGTAAAGGTGACCGGGAGGAACATAATGTCAGAAGAAGAGTCCTTGTTTTTTTGTTTGGGTTTGTTTTTTTGCAGCATGCAGCCATACTGGCTAAGCAAGAGGCAACATAAATTTAAAATGAAAACATAGATTAGACTTTCTTTGCACATATTTATCATTTGAAGTTTTATGTAGCTTGGATAACAGCAAAGGCATTGCATGACTATATAGAACTGGAGTCATACACACATGAATATGTCTAAATATTAGATTCCAGAGCGTTGTCAAAGAAAATGACTAATACCCAGTATCATATGGTTAAAACCAGTGTAATGAACTTTTTAATAGCTTTTAATGATTAAAATCTGTTAAGAGAAACTAAAAAAACCTGCTATATTGTAGGTGTATATTGTAGGTGCTAAATAACGAGCTAAACAACGCTAGCTGTAGTCTGTGTTAGAGAAGCTTATTTCAGTGTCATTTTTTATCCCTAGCTTTGAGTTTTTGTCTTTATTTATTTTTGTTTTTGCTGCCAGAATTCTTAAAGAAATTCTGACAGTCTTCTCGACTTCCTGTTTGCCATTTATGCTTGTCAGGTGTGTGGGTGGCATTTTTGCTTTAAATTCTTTAGTGAGTCTTTTATATTATTTCCTTACTTTAACACAGACCTGTGTACACCCACTTTTTTTTACTCATATTTCACATGCTTAAAATATGATGTGTTGATACATGTGTGTGTTGATTAGTTTAACTATTCAATATTTGGTTGAAATATCCTGTTTTAAACACATTGCCAATAACCAAATCTCTAGTCAATCCAGTTATTATAGTCATTTACCTTCTAAAAACTAAACTAAAATCCTTTCCTTTAATCATTAACCCTATCTCTGGGTTCTACAACATTTTACATTTCCCTAAACTCATGGACGTATGCTGGAACAGTGGTGTCTGGGTAAAGACAGAATGGGATAACCAACGCAAATAAAAGGGCAACTAGATAAGTCTTATATTATTTCACAGACATGACTTGCATAAAATAAGCTTTTCTGTAATTAGGGGTTTGGTGAAGATTCTGCAAAATAGTTATCCTCATCACATCCTGCGCATATCTAAAAAAGAATGAAGATAATGGTGATGATGATGATAATTGTTGCTGTTTGAGAGAATGTGTTAAAGCATACAAGATTCACATAGAAATAGAATAAAATAGAAATAGAAAAATTGGAAGAAAGAAAAAGAAAGAGAGAGAAAGAAAAAGAAAGAGAGAGCGAGAGAGAGAGAGAGAGAGAGAGAGAGAGCGAGAGATAGAGAGAGATAGGGTAGAAAACAGTAAAAGCGGAAGTGGGGAGCGGATGTTTGGGTTTTTGAACCCATTCATTTAAAAAGGATTTAAAAAAAAGAGAAGAGCGGAGCGAGAGAGATATAGACACAGAGTGAGAGAGAGATAGAGAAAGACACCTGAGCAAACCGCAGACTCGCGCACTTACACTGGCTTTCCCGAAAATGAGGGTCTGCAAAGCGCTGAGAAAAAAACAGGGTGAGAGGATGAAACACCCATTGACGTAAGAGCTTTGAACAGCAGATTATAGAGAAGGGGGAGTGTATGTACAAGTGTGTGAGCATGTGTGTGTGCATGTATGCATGGCTTTGTACCTCATGTTGATCTGTGTGCTAAAGAACAGCTACTGATGTAACAAGCCAGGAAATTGTGTTATACCAGAAACCACAATTTACCAGCTTAATTCATTAGCATATGATGGAAGGGTAGGTTTAACAGTAAAAACAAAACAAATGTTGTGCAACATAAACAATACAAATGCTACTTAAATTTGAAATCTAAGCACAACAACTTTTTGTGTGCAAAATTTGCCCTCCTCACTCGTCTCTCCTTTTGAGTTTGTACACTCACCAATCTGATTTTGCTTACTTACATGAAACGTTTTCAACACATGTTGACTAAACCTTTCCAAGTGTAATTTTTGGAAAGCCAAGTTTCACTCACATGAGTTCAGAGAGATCTTGCACCTTGTGGGTGGATGTGTAGGTCTTACAGTAAGGGTGTGTTTGTCCATGCATGACCGAGCATTTGATGTATTCATCTGTAGCCTTACCTTTCTTTAGCTGTCTATGCACATATTTACAACACTTTACAGAAGCTCTAGTACAGAATGACTTACATCAGAACTTTTCATTTTTCATAGTCTTTTCAGTTTTCTAAAACTTTTCAGCTTTTTACAAAGAAATTGAAATACAGGGCCTTGTTTATCTACAGTACTAGAGCACCACTAAGTCAAATGTAAAGCATGTCTGAACTTTTAACCTTGCCCACTTAACTGCTTTAATGCCAGAGTGAATATATTTGATGATTCATGGTAGAAAGTTACACAGTGTCCTCCCTAAAGGAAATTAAGTGACTAAAAAAAGTGGTGGGCAGAGATACACTGATACCATTACAAAACCAAAATAGAAGGCGAAATTAATCTTTAGTTATTATAAAGTTATACAATTTATATAATAATAATTATATTATTTATTTTAAATTACATAATATTAATTTCTTTAAATTATATAATAATAATTGCCTTAAAACTATATTTGCTGAAACATGTTCTGTGAAATGTTATTCCAATAAAACACATTTATGCAGTAATCTGACAGCATTAAAGTCTAATTCTGAAGCATAAAAAGTAAAGTCCTCAGAATTAAAAACACTTACGTGTCCCCATCTTCGTCCTGGTGTGTTGCTAAAACAACTTCATGCCGCAGGCGGTCAGTGTCCTCGTGTGGGTGAGGTGGAGAAAGTATCCTTGTAGTCAGTTGAGATTGACAGAAAGTATAGTCTACAATAACAAATAAGCAAAAGAACCATAAAAATATGCACGTATACCATAAAGACTGGAAATATGTTATGGAATATAACAGCGTCTAATTGAAATTACTACGGAGAAAGTTAGTTTTATAGCTTTATTAGCATCGGTTATATTTGTAACTTCCTGAACTTAGTTTGAACTCCTGCTCAATTATTGCAATGGGGAAAATTTTTTACAAAGATTGTTTCAGATAGCAGTTCAAAAAAGAAACGCACTCTGACAGTGCTGTTTACCCAGAAGCACTTGGGATCTCACTCACAATCAGCTGCTAACACTGACATATTCTGAAAGGGTCTGCTAAGCACATCCAAAATTTCCTGCTGATTTACAGAAAAGTTTCACAATGACAAAATAGACTTGTTGGACTGACCATGACTGCGCAATAGTCTTTTTTTTTTTTTTTTCCCGAAACACACTCAACTCACTCTCACACACCTACTCTCTCTCTCTCTCTCTCTTTCTTTCTTTCTTTCTCTCTCTCTCTCTCTCTCTCTCACACACACACATACACAGACTCACACTTTAAAGCTACATAATGCTGACCACAACACGTGCTGCAAAAAAAAAAAAAAAAAAAAAAAAAAAAAAAAAAATCTAATTCTAAACACCACTTAAAAATGTTATGAAAAAGTTTTATGCGTTTTTCTGTACGCCGATGTGAAGGAAGATAAATAGTCGTGCCTGCTCTTAAAAAATAAAATATTTACAGTAACTAATACATTAGATATATAAAGATTCTATAGCTGGAAAAGAGACTTACACGCTGGAGTGGTTTGCGCTCGCTGTATATCGCTTTGTGCGCCACCGGGAATCGAACTCGGAATAAACTGCTGTGACTCCACGTTCAGTCCATTGGTGCACTTGGGCACTTTAGCAGGACAAGGGTTTGAGTCTGTCTTTACAACCTTGACCGGTGGCTCTAGTCCGTTGCTTTGTCCTTGGTCCAGAGGTTTGTGGTCCGGACGGACAGGACGTTTTCTAATCGGAAGTTTTGAGGTAGGGGTGTCCGGTGACTTGCCATCACTGTCAGTCAGCCGCTCACACTTCACAGCTTGGCATTGACTATCTTTGCATTCTTTGCTGCCCTGTTGTATCGCAGGGAAAGGGATAAGCGATCTCCTGGAAGTGCTCTCTACCTCCTCGTTCTTTGGTGTCCGATCTATTGCTTCTGGTGTTTTGGATTGTTTTGTAGTCCGATCTGTGATGTTTCGTGTTGTGGTCCTGAGATCAAGCGGCGCAGATGCTTCATTGTGAACACCGTTCATTGTCATGGTCATGAATCGTGAAGAAACTCCTTTAAAGACGCCCTTTGCCTTTTAATTTAGCCCGGAGGCATCTTAAACCAGAGTACAGGTGCATAAAGCAAACCTCAATCGTTCGATACGTAGATTCTAATGAACAAAAGATATGCACAAATTACCGCAAACCTACAGGAGATTGTTAAAAAAGTAACACATACAATTAAAATAACGAGCGAGTAAAATGTCAAGATTTAACTATTTTTACTAAAGAATTGCTTCATCCGCATTAGATACACTCTGCAACTGGATTGCTATAAAATGACAGCTGTGCGTAATAACGCGCGCTCTTCTATCCTGCTATCCTCAAAGGTTGAAAACATTCAGCAGTGTCACGGATTGGATTAACCTGACAGTCTGACGTTAGGTTTCTCTCTCTCTCTCTCTCTCTCTCTCTCTCTCTCTCTCTCTCTCTCTCTCTCTCTCTCTCTCTCTCTCTCTCTCTCTTTACACACACGCGCGCGCGAGGGCTTTTTCCCTTTCAAAGCGAAACCACCGCATATTGGCTGTACTATACACAAAAATAGAATACATATTCTTTCTAGACATGTCCAGACAGTGACATCTTAATGGACATTGTAGGCTAGATGCCTGTTATTAAAGTAATTAGAGAACTTCATGTCTATTCTACTGCGTCTAAAATAAGCCGTTTGCCGGTGAACCGCTAAGCTTGCTCTGTTGTAGCGTTATTTCTATACTTTATCTAACTTTTAAAAGCATCGCAGTACTAAATCGACGCATTTATGCAAGTCTCCTGCTTTGTTTTCGTTATCGCATGGATTCACCATATGCACTTTGCCGCAAAGGAAGTGGGCAGCCCATGGGGATCTCCCTTTTCCGCAGCTTATCGGGAAGCCTTTGGCTTTTAACTTCTTCCTGTATACTCCTCAGCTGGTCATAGTGTTATTGTTTATTTCGGTAAAAATGACAGTTCTGCTCTTGCAGAATCTCTTGTTCTCTGTAATGTAATGCATGTCCAAATCTACTTAACCGTAGGAGGATCAATCTGTCGTGGTCTTTCTGTCTTTCTAGTAAAGCTACGTTGGTTGTGTCCAAGGTTTTTTCAAGGTCTTTCCTAGCTGTGTTATTGCATTTATCTGGGCCAATTTGGGACTTTCCTGGACTTTATGGTGAAGTAGACTTTTAAACGATAGGAATTAATGAGCCCTAAAGTCCCTAAAACACCACAGAGACGATATGATTCTTGGCAGTTTGTCACCTGAAATATCATCCCTGTGCTATAATAGCATACCACTGAGAAACCAACACTCATGGGAATCAGACCCAAAACAGAAGTTTTGAAAGCTTCTCAAACTGGCAAGAATAATTTAAGAGAAGTAGGTAGTTTCCTAAAGTACAGCAGTACAGTATAAGAGCAACATAGGCTAGCCATAACCTAATAATGTGATATGTCCATAGAATTTATTGGTCTTCTTTATGCATGTTATTTTAAAAGGTTAATTCTGCATTATGCACCAAATAGGTTAATACACAATACACATCATTTACATAAAAAGAGGATTTTAGTTTGCTTATGTATTGAGAAGTTTTATGTATTAAAGATGTGATACTCAGTGCCCACTTTAGTAAAAACAGTAAGAAGAAATCGAACATTGTCAATTGTTGATTGTCAATCTTCTTCAGACTGGGGCTCCATGCAAGATCCTACCTCGTGTAGTTTCAGTGACATTACATAAGATTACTTAAAGGTCAATTATCTTGGAGTAGACACCAAGAAACAATTGGAATACAGCAATGAAGTACGAATTACATGGGAGGATCTTGTCAAGGTCCATCTTCGAGAAAGCAGCTGCTGGGAGTCATTATCTTAAAGAAAACAAGCCAGAAAGTTTACGACAATACGCAATGAAGAACATAGACAGCAATGAAGTACAGGTCCAGAGCTGCTCGAGAAAGCACTACAGGCCAGTCAAAAGTTTGTTCTAACTCGCTGTGAACATCGGAGATAGAGAAATGACTATGACTATGACCCCAAAGAAATCCAAAATTTTGTGGTCCAACTCGCTGTGTTCGGAGATAAGAAATGCTGACTATGACCCCAAGAAATCCCTATATGAAATATGTCTGGCTGCTAAGGGGACAGGACAACTTCACTACATTAAAGGAACGATGGAAGGGCCCATGTATTGTCAGCCTCAAAACCTTACTGACTTGAAGAGGATCTGCAGAGAGGAGTGCTACAAAATCCCTCCTGAGATGTGTGCAAAGCTGGTGGCCAACTACATAAAATGTCTGAACATCTGCAGGGCCCTTCATTGAGGGCTGGACCTCAGGCGACCACTTGTATTGCCTTTTGGACCGGCACTGGTCATGCAAATAGTGAACTAATTTATAAAAATAAAAGGTGGGGCAGTGGTAGCTTAAATTATTAAGGTTCTGAGTTGATAATCAGAGGTATAGGGTTCAACTCTCACCACTGCAAGCTGTTGAGCAAGGGCTCTGGTCCTCTTGACTCCAGGCATGTCCTAACTTTCCAAGCTGGGGTATGCAAAAATATTTCACTTTTCAGTAACGTATATGTGACAAACCAAGACTTAATACTAAGTTACTTATGTTTTGAATGTATAAAATTAATATGAAAACAAAAAAGTGTTCAGTAAAGTGTAGATGTAATTAAAATAATTAAAAAGGTAGACTGAGTGCGTAAAAAAGTCCAGCTAAACGTCCAAGGTGTTCAGACATGACTGAAGGCCCAGATGGTCTGCGGGAAAAAGTTATCCTTGTCCTTTGTTTCCATTGTTTAAATGACTAAGGTCTTTTAAAGTGGACCTGGTCAAGCACTGCTTGCTGTAGATAAAGTGCAGGTCAGGGAGCTCAGTGCAGATGATACGCTCAGCTGATCACACCACCCTTTGAAAAGCTCATCTGTCCTGCTGGGCACTGTTCTCGAATTAGGTTGAAATACTTCCTATTAGGATACTTCCTATATGGGTGCCTAGTGAGCCACTTTAAAATGGCTTTAAATAAATTTGATCTGTAAATTTCTCCGTTTGTAACCTGGTATAAGCAGTTGAAACAAACTGTCTGGAGAAACCCATTCAAGCTAAGACTACACAACAGGCAAGCATGGTCTGGAGGGGTGGACGTGATTTTTCCAAGTAGAATGTGATCCTGAATTGACATCTTTTTTTAATCCTGGATCAATATTTCAATCAACCAGTCATAACCATCTGATGCTAGTGTTTGTAGATCAAACCCGCTTCAATCTATTCTTGAATCTTTCCCTCCTTGTAAACCAAAATGTATTTATTCAATACAAAAACATTAAACACTTAAAAGACATGCAATACATTACATGCTGTACTGAAAAATTACATTGCAGTTAATTTATTGTGTAAGCGTTTCCCTCGCTTTCGTGCCAAAAAATAGATGTATGTGCGCAATAAAATGTATGTGGGTGTGTGTGCATGAATAAAAAGTAAATTAATTCATAGATTTTTTAAAATTTTATGATTATAAAAAATATGGCTATTTAAAAATCTAGGTCTGCACACAGTGATGCCATCAGATGCTTATGATTGAATATAAATGCTGATACAGAATCAACAAAGTATTTTAATCCAGGATCACATCCTACCTGCCAATATTCTGTCCACCGTCTGGAGAAAAAAAGTTCAAGAGGATGTATAATATTGCTCTCTGGTGGTCTCGTGGGAGAACTGCTCGTTACTCATAAGTGTGTTTGTATCTTTTAATTTCAATTCAATTCAGTTTTATTTGTATAGCGCTTTTCACAATGATGATTGTCACAAAGCAGCTTTACAATTGAAGAAATTATAAAACAGAATTAAACATAAATCAGTTTGTCCCTGATGAGCAAGCCGGGGGCGACGGTGGCAAGGAAAAACTCCCTAAGATGGGATAGGAAGAAACCTTGAGAGGAACCAGACTCAGCAGGGAACCCATCCTCATTTGGGTGAAAACAGGTAGCAGGGATCGTGAGGTTACATCGTGTGTGTGTGTGTAAACAACTATAATCATTAGTCCTTAGAGCAGCCGAAACGTCTTTATGGCGAAGTGGGTCGTCCTAGATCGCCCGGTGATGCCTCATCCGCTGGGCAGGTCACAGGGAAGGGACCCACAGGAGGGGCCACCCCCACGGGCAGGAGGGCCGGTGGTGGGGTCTGGATCACCGGCAGCTCCGTTGTGGCGTATGTAGCTCAACAGAGAGAGAGAGAGAGAGAGAGAGAGAGAAAGAGAGAGAGAGAGAGAGAGTGAAAGGAAGTCAAAAAGAAGGAAAACAGTTAAGTGACAATGTAATCACACGGTTTGGATTGATTAAGTGAAAAATGTAGTGTGCAAGGATGGACTCCGGCAAGACTAACTAGGTCAGCATAACTAAAAGGAGAACCAGAGGGAAACACAGACATGAGGGCTCCCTGATATGTTAAGCAACCGGCCGCTCTCATCATCAACACCGTGATCAATAAGAGAGGGGAAGACAGCATCTCAACATACCAGATCACCTTAATACTCAACACCCATGAGTCCCCCGGATCTGCTCCTTTATCTAAGGGGAATCAATACAAAAGGCTTGATTAAATAAATATGTTTTTAACCTGGACTTAAACACTGAGACTGTGTCTGATTCCCGAACATACATAGGGAGGTTATTCCATAGCATAGGGGCCCTGTAGGAAAAGGCTCTGCCCCCTGCTGTAGTTTTTATAATACGCGGTACTGACAGGCAGCCTGCATCCTTTGATCGAAGTGGGCGTGGTGGAAACGTAAGACACTAGAAGTCCGCTTAAGTACTGCGGCGCGAGACCATTTAGAGCTTTATAGGTTAGAAGTAGTATTTTAAAGTCAATGCGGTGTCTCACTGGGAGCCAATGCAGTGCGGATAGGACCGGCGTGATGTGCTCGTATCTTTTAGTTCTAGTGAGGACTCTCGCTGCTGCGTTCTGGACTAGCTGAAGTTTATTAATGCACCTAGTTGAACATCCAGACAGTAAAGCGTTACAGTAGTCCAGCCTGGATGTGATAAACGCATGAACTAATTTTTCAGCATCAGTAAACGACAAGATATTTCTTATTTTAGCGATATTTCTGAGATGATAAAACGCTATCCTGCTAATATTATTGACATGGGCTTCAAATGAGAGATTGGAGTCTAAAATCACACCCAGATCTTTTACTGTTGCACTTGGTGAAACAGAAAGACTGTCTAGGGTTAAGGTGTGATCAGGAAGCTTACTTTTAGCTACCTGTGGTCCTAGAACCAGAACCTCCGTCTTGTCAGCGTTAAGCAAGAGGAAATTGCAAAGCATCCAATCTCTTACTTCCTTCACACATTGCTCAATTTTATTAAACTGGCCTTTCGCATCAGGCCTTGATGAGACGTATAACTGTGTGTCATCAGCGTAACAGTGGAAACTGATATCATGCTTACGGATTATGTTTTCCCAGAGGCAGCATGTAAAGAGAGAAAAGAAGTGGGCCTAAAACCGAGCCCTGTGGAACACCATACTTTACACGGGAGCACGCAGAATAATCACCATTTAAATCTACAAACTGGTAACGATCGGTTAAATAGGACCTGAGCCACGCAAGAGCTGTTCCTTTAATTCCTACTAATTTTTTCTAATCTGCGGAGAAGAATATCGTGATCTATAGTGTCGAAGGCCGCACTAAGGTCAAGTATATATAAGCAATGAGACACAACCTTGGTCGGATGCCTGTAAGAGGTCATTAGCTACTTTGACCAGTGCTGTCTCTGTGCTGTGGTGAGGCCTGAAACCTGATTGATAAAGTTCATGTATGTTATTTTCTTTGTAAGTATGAGCACAGTTGTTGCGCAACTACCTTCTCTAGAATTTTAGAGACAAACGGAAGGTTAGATATCGGTCTATAGTTTGACAGTTCATTTTGGTCAAGGTCAGGTTTCTTAATTAAAGGTTTAATCACTGCTAATTTAAAAGATTTAGGAACATACCCACTGCTGAGAGAAGAGTTAACTATTTTCAACAGGGGTTCTGATACTGCCGGTACAATTTGCTTAAGAAAGTGTGTTGGTATCGGATCTAACACACAAGTTGACGGTTTTGTGGAAGAGATGAGTGCGATTAGGTTTTTCTCTTCCAAAGGAGTAAAATTTTCTAAGTTCTGATCTGATGCGGTTAGTTGATCATCAGAATCATTCGAAAGGTCTGGTTTTAAAATGTTAATTTTCTGCCTAATGTTTGCAATTTTATTATCAAAGAAGTTCATGAAATCCTCACTGCTGCACGCAGTTATGGTGCAGGTTTCTGAGGATGTCTTATTCCTAGTTAATTTTGCGACGGTATCGAATAGAAATCTAGGATTATTTTTATTATCTTCAATAAGGTTAGAAAGATACGTTGATCTATTTACACTAAGAGCTTTTTTATAAGCTAGAATTCCCTCTTTCCATGCTGCCTGGAAAACCAGCAATCTAGTTCGGCGCCATTTACGTTCTAGTTTACGGGCGCTCTGTTTTAAAGAGCGCGTGTGTTCATTATACCATGGAGCGAGTTTCTTATCTTTAATTATTTTTCTTTTAACTGGAGCGACGTTATCTAATGTAGAGCGGAATGCGGCATCTATATATTCAGCCGCCTGCTCGAGTTCTGTTGGATCAGACGGCGATCCAATGACAGAAGACAAGTCTGGAAGACAATTAATAAAGCTCTGAGCAGAAGTTGAAGAAAATGTACGTTTAAAAGCGGTAGCGCGGCGCTACATATGCACTATTATTAGTATGACGCATTTTAAACGATATAAGATGGTGATCAGAAATAATTTCGCACTGAGGAGTTGTTACTATATTACTTATACTTATTCCGAGAGATAGTATTAAATCTAACGTGTGACCAGCTTTATGAGTGGGTCCCATTACACACTGATTTACTCCCACTGAGTTGAGAAGAGAGATAAATGCTGTTCTCAGCGGGTCGTCTGAGTTTTCAAAATGAATATTAAAGTCTCCAGCAATTAACGCTTTATCAGCGGAGACAACCAGGTTAGACAGAAAATCTGCAAATTCACTAAGAAATTCAGAGTACGGACCTGGAGGTCTGTAAATAAGAACTAGAGAAATTGATTGGCTCTGTTTATTATTTGTCTCTGCAGATGTAAGGTTACTGTAGAGAGCTTCAAATGAATTAAAGTTACGTCCATGTTTCTGTACAATAGTTAGATTATTATTATAAATAACTGCTACGCCTCCACCTCTACCATTAGGGCGAGGCTGATGTATGTAGCTGAAAGCTGGAGGACTAGCTTCATTTAATGCTACATACTCGTCCGGTTTAATCCAGGTTTCTGTTAAACATAAAATGTCAAACTCCAGATCTGAGATCATTTCATTAACCATAAGTGCTTTAGAAGTAAGAGATCTAATGTTTAACAATCCTAGCTTCAGATCAGAGGTGCAGGCTGTGTGTTCAGTATTCTCTGAGTTACGAATATCTATATTTATTAAATTACTAAAGCAAACTTTTGGGGTTTTTCTATATTTATATTGTATAGCTCGGGGAACAGACACAGTCTCAATATTATGGACCCTGAGTGACGACTCTGTGCAGCTAGCAGACGGTCGGATTAGCCTGTTGGTCTGCTGCTTGGCCTGGGCTCTGGGTAGTCAGCGATTAACTAGTCCTATTCTAAGACTATGAGCTATGTTACAAGACAGGAGAGCGGCTCCTTCCCGGGTGGGATGGACACCGTCCCGTCCTAACAGGCCAGCTTTGCCCTCAAAAGATTTCCAATTATCGATGTAGCCCACACTGTTTTCGGAGCACCACCTGGACATCCAGCGGTTCAGTGACCATAACCTGCTGTAAGCTACGTCACCACGTCGCATTGGTATAGGGCCAGAGCATACTACGAGCAAAAAAAAATTTAGAGCAAAAAAAAATTAATTAGGAATCTGTCTGCTACGATGTTGGATCTTTTAGATAATATATCCAGCTTTATGTGGTCAAATTGAATCCTATTTATTTCGACTTAATTCAGTATTTTCTTTCTCTATAGCTATTTCAACAATGGACAAGTCTCAAAGAATTAATTAAAATTAAAATGAATAAATTAATTAAGTTAAATTAAATCGATATTTATGGTTTAGGGCAGATGAAAGATAAGCTTTTTACAGAATGAGTGAAAGAAAAATCGTTTTGAATTACACGTATCTAGCAGCTAAATTTAGAGCAAAAAAAAATTAATTAGGAATCTGTCTGCTACGATGTTGGATTTTATTCTGTACCACCGCTAATCCTGACGGTGTACAAATCAAAATGTCCTCTAGGGGGTGACAACAACTAAATGATCAAAACCTTGAGTGGAGTTGTTGGTTGTTCAGTTATTTGATTCAGTTGTGTGTCTATCTATCTATCTATCTATCTATCTATCTATCTATCTATCTATATATATATATACACTGCTCAAAAAAAATAAAGGGAACACTAAAATAACACATCCAAGATTAGATTAGATTAGATTCAACTTTATTGTCATTGTGCAAGGTACATGTACAGAGCCAATGAAATGCAGTTAGCATCTAACCAGAAGTGCATAAGTGGCTTATTTACAATAAATATCAGTGTAATAAATAGGGGTATGGGGATGATAATTACAGAGGTGGGGGTAAATAATGTACAGAGGTATATGGATAGAGTATGGAGGTGTAACAATAGATAGTTATAGATTGTACAAAGATGCATAATGATAGGTAGTGCAAAGTACTGTAAAGATTGATATAGAGAGATATAGTATAGATTGTGCAAAGATGCATAATGATAAGGTACTGCAAAGTACAGAAGTGGCAGGCAGTGCAGTAGTAATTAATAATGTATATCAGCTGTTCAGTGCAGAAACAGCCACAGGAAAGAAGCTGTTTTTTTTCAGTCTGTTTGTGCGGCTCTGAGGCATCGGTAGCGTCTGCCTGATGGGAGGAGAGTGAACAGTCCGTGGTTGGGGTGAGAGGGATCTTTGATTATGCCTCTCGCCCTTTGCAGACAGCGTTTTTTGTGTATATTGTCCAGGGTGGGTAGCTGAGTGCCGATGATTCGTTGGGCGGTTTTCACCACCCTCTGAAGGGCTGTGTGGCCTGAAGCAGTGCAGCTGCTGTACCATACTGAGATGCAGTTTGTGAGGATGCTCTCAATGGTACTGCAGTAAAAGTTCTCCAGTATCCTGTTGCTGAGATGGGACTTTTTAAGTCTCCTCAGAAAATATAGGCGCTGTTGTGCCTTTTTGACCAGGAAAGAAGAGTTCAGAGACCAGGTGAGATCCTCAGAGATGTGGATTCCTAGGAACTTGAAGCTAGGTACACGCTCAACAGCCGCTCCGTTGATGTGTATTGGAGGATGAGTGTGATTGCTAGCTCGTCTGAAATCCACAATGACCTCCTTTGTCTTCTTAGTGTTGAGTTCCAGGTTATTGTCCTCACACCATGCTGCCAGGTGCTGGATCTCCTCCCTGTAGGCCGTCTCTCATCGTTACCTCTGATCAGGCCTACCACCGTGGGTGTCATCTGCGAACTTGACAATGCTGTTTGACGCATAGACAGGCACGCAATCATAGGTGAAAAGGGAGTATAGGAGAGGGGACAAAACACAACCCTGGGGAACCCCGGTGCTGATGGTGAGATTGGAGGAGGTGATGTTATTCAGTCGAACAGACTGTGATCTGTTCGTAAGGAAGTCCAGGGTCCAATTGCAAAGGTGTGTGCTGATGCCGAGCTGTTTCAGCTTCAAGGTTAGCTTAGAAGGGCTAACTGTATTAAAAGCTGAACTAAAATCGACAAACAGCATCCTGGCATAAGTGTCGGGGTTGTCCAAATGAGTCAGGGTAGAATGTAGTATTGTGGAAATGGCATCTTCAGTTGACCTATTTGGACGATAGGCAAATTGGTGAGGGTCCAGGTTGGGTGGCAGACAGGCTTTAAGGTGGCTGAGGACCAGTCTTTCAAAGCACTTTGCGATAACTGGGGTGAGTGCGACTGGACGAAAGTCACCCAGTTCTTTTGCAGCAGAGTGCTTCGGTACTGGTACAATTGTAGCAGACTTGAAGCAGGTGGGGACGATTTCCTGGGCCAAGGACAGGTTGAAGATGTTCGTGAAGACCTCAGCCAACTGCTGCGCGCATGCTCTGAGTACGCGTCCAGGGATGCCATCAGGGCCAGCTGCCTTCCTACCATTCACCCTTCCCAGGGTAGCACACACACTTCGGAGATGGAGAGCGAGAGTGGCTGCTCACCTGGTGACAGCTCTGTTTTGAGCATAGGCTCTATATTCCCTTTTTCAAAGCGAGCATAGAAGTGGGTTAAGCTGGGAAGTGGTGGCTCATGGTTAAGGTGTTGGATTACCAACCCGAAGGTTGTGGGTTCGATTCCCAACTCCGGCAAGCCACCACTGTTGGACCCCTGAGCAAGGCCCTTAACCTCCAATTGCTCAGTTGTATAACAAGGAATATTGTAAGTCGCTCTGGATAAGGGCGTCCGCCAAATACTGCAAATGTAAATGTAAATGTAAGCTCGTCGGGGAGTGAGGCAGAGCTGGTTGGAGGTGTTCTGTTGGGTGGTTTGCGGTCAGTAATAGCCTGTATTCCCTGCCACATGCGTCGGGGGTCAGCAGAGATGAAGTGCTCCTCGATCTGCTGTTTGTATTCGTGTTTGGCTTTGAAGATTCCCCTCCTCAGATCGGCTCTGGCGACGTTGTAGGCCTCCCGGTCTCCAGACCTGAAGGCGGTGTTGCGTGCTTTGAGTAGGAGACGGACCTCACGGTTCATCCAGGGCTTCTGATTGGGAAACACTTTGATGTTCTTATTTGTAGTCACCAAATCCTCACACTTATTGATGTGATCAAGGACAGCTGTGGTGTAAGTGTTGATATTGGTGACTGTATCTGTAGTGGCCTGTGCAGCAAATTCACTCCAGTCTGTATGTGTGAACTGCTGTTGGAGAGCAGCGTCAGCCCCATCCATCCAAACTTTAACAGTCCTGATTGTGGGTTTCACACGTTTAATGACTGGACAGTACTTGGGCAACAGGAACAATGAAAGATGGTCTGATTGTCCGAGGTGGGGGAGAGGTGTGACTCTGTAAGCATCGGCCACACTTGTGTATACATGATCTAGAGTTTTTTGTCCCCTAGTGAAACAGGAGACGTTTTGTTGGAATTTCGGCAGAACACATCTTAGATTGCAGTGATTGAAATCCTCAGCGACGACAAAGATCTGAATGAATGAAATATTCTTATGAAATACTTTGTTCTTTACATAGTTAAATGTGCTGACAACAAAATCACACAAAAATTATCAATGAAAATCAAATTTGGATTTGGATTTGGAGTCACACTCAAAATTGATGTGGAAAAACACACTACAGGCTGATCCAACTTTGATGTAATGTCCTTAAAACAAGTCAAAATGAGGCTCAGTAGTGTGTGTGGCCTCCACGTGCCTGTATGACCTCCCTACAATGCCTGGGCATGCTCCTGATGAGGTGGCGGATGGTCTCCTGAGGGATCTCCTCCCAGACCTGGACTAAAGCATCCGCCAACTCCTGGACAGTCTGTGGTGCAACGTGGCATTGGTGGATGGAGCGAGACATGATGTCCCAGATGTGCTCAATTGGATTCAGGTCTGGGGAACGGGCGGGCCAGTCCATAGCATCAATGCCTTCGTCTTGCAGGAACTGCTGACACACTCCAGCCACATGAGGTCTAGCATTGTCTTGCATTAGGAGGAACCCAGAGGCAAGCGCACCGGCATATGGTCTCACAAGGGGTCTGAGGATCTCATCTCGGTACCTAATGGCAGTCAGGCTACCTCTGGCGAGCACATGGAAGGCTGTGCGGCCCTCCAAAGAAATGCCATCCCACACCATTACTGACCCACTGCCAACCGGTCATGCTGGAGAATGTTGCAGGCAGCAGAACGTTCTCCATGTTGTCTCCAGACTCTGTCATGTCTGTCACATGTGCTCAGTGTGAACCTGCTTTCATCTGTGAAGAGCACAGGGCGCCAGTGGCGAATTTGCCAATCTTGGTGTTTCTCTGGCAAATGCCAAACATCCTAACACGGTGTTGGGCTGTAAGCACAACCCCCACCTGTGCATGTCGGGCCCTCATACCACCCTCATGGAGTCTGTTTCTGACCGTTTGAGCAGACACATGCACATTTGTGGCCTGCTGGAGGTCATTTTGCAGGGCTCTGGCAGTGCTCCTCCTGTTCCTTCTTGCACAAAGGCGGAGGTAGCGGCCCTGCTGCTCCTACGGCTGCTCCTACGGCTCCTACGGCCTCCTCCACGTCTCCTGATGTACTGGCCTGCCTCCTGGTAGCGCCTCCATGCTCTGGACACTACGCTGACAGACACAGCAAACCTTCTTGCCACAGCTTGCATTGATGTGCCATCCTGGATGAGCTGCACTACCTGAGCCACTTGTGTGGGTTGTAGACTCCGTCTCATGCTACCACTAGAGTGAAAGCACCGCCAGCATTCAAAAGTGACCAAAACATCAGCCAGAAAGCATAGGAACTGAGAAGTGGTCTGTGGTCACCACCTGCAGAACCACTCCTTTATTGGGGGTGTCCTGCTAATTGCCTATAATTTCCACCTGTTGTCTATTCCATTTGCACAACAGCATGTGAAATTGATTGTCAATCAGTGTTGCTTCCTAAGTGGGCAGTTTGATTTCACAGAAGTGAGATTGAGTTGGAGTTACATTGTGTTGTTTTAGTGTTCTGTTAGACAGCTAACAATAAAAAAAATTAATGTCCCAGGGCACCAAATGAAGAAACAAAACATTGCCTTCTTGAAGAAAAAGAAAATACTGTTAGAGTCTAGATATGAATTTAAACAAATCATGCTTGAGGAGGTGCTAGGTTTTGTGCAAAATAGAATTTTATCTGCTATCTCAATAACCATCTTCTTATGATATCCATCCCACCACCGTTGTCAAAATTAATGGATGAGACCCATCTAAAGGATTTGTTGATATATCTTTGTTACATAGAAATTATAATATTATTATTATTTATATTTAAAAACAAAGTTTCAACAAAACATCTGCATGGCAGAAGATATACTACTCTACAATACAATAAATATTAAAAATGCTGTACAATCTTTATATTTACAGCAACCATTGGTCACCTGATAAACACTACAGAATCCATGACTCTGCTAACAGCAACCCTAGCTAACCTGTTTCCCACTAACCCTATTAGTAATTACCAGTAATTCAAAATAAACGAAAATAATTAACACCAAATCATTTGTTTGTTATATTATCCTTAAGTCAATCTTTTCTCTATAACATACCACTGTCATGCTCTCTCATTTCCTTATCTATTTTTCTCATCTAGTTTTTGTCCCTGCTTCTGACTGGTAGATGGATTAGTCTTCTTCAAGTGCAAGTAAGCACTGTGCTAGTTTGAGAGCGTTGTGCGACACATCACTAGAAAAACGCTTGAAGGCATTTAGTTAAGAAATCTATAAAATAAATGATTGAGGATTTCAGCTCTTAGTTTCTGAAGCAAAAGTATATGTGTATAATGGTGTTAAAGGTTGATATGCAATTCACAAACAGCAACACAGCAGCAACAGCACTCCAACAGTTTCCTTTCTTATATTCAGCTTTTTATTATAAACTTACATTGCTTATTACCTTTTGTCCTCGGAATATGGGGGAGGTTGCTGTGAATCTGAATCTGCATAAATATTTTACTGTCAAAGCAAAGTATTTAAATTAAGTAATTATATTTTAAAAAAATATACACACCAGGCTGAAATTCATTACAAAGAGCTTTATTTTTATAAAATGCTTAGCAACAGAAACTGTCTTTAATGATTAGTAAAGCCTGTTTCATGACTGTTCCAATGTGGTTTGATACAAGTCTTGAGGCTAAACAATGCAGTCTCTCTCTCTCTCTCTCTCTCTCAGTCTCTCACTCGCTCGCACACACACACACACACACCCACAGCTTTTGCTCTTAAATACATATTTCTATTAAGAGCCTACCTTCCCTCTGTCTGCCCGGTTGAGGCTTAAAGTAAACCAACCTGTTTGTCAGGCTGCTTCCTACCCGGAAACAGATCAAAGTATATGTGGGGAAAGAGAGTGAGAGAACAGTGAGTGAAAGAGAGAGCACGAGAGAGAGAGAGAGAGAGAGAGAGAGAGAGAGAGACAGAGAGAGAGAGTGTAAATGAGCTTCTGTGCAGACATACACACAACTTTTTTCAGACCATTTGGGATTTAAGACAGAATCAGAGCATGGAAAATGAGACCAACATGTGGATGTAACCGTGAGTAAAACATGGGTGTAACAGCAAATGGGGTCAAGAACTAAACAGACAGCAAGTAGCAATAATCATGTATAAGGATTTATGTTGTCTTTAAAGTAGTTACAATAAAGGACACAGTAGACATAAATTATTTTGTGAATAGCTGCTTTTAAAGACATTTCTTTAACATTTCTTTCTGTGCTTGTCGGCTTTCCGCCACCCCAGGAATTACATTTGTACAGACTTGTCAGGTTATAACTTGCATGAAGTAAAATTATGCAACACAACAAAAAAGTACTGCAAAATGTATAACTGAAAAAAAGGTGTCCGAACAACATTTATAGTGTATTGTATAGTGTGCTGAATTTGTACTGTCACCAATGGTAACAGAACAGAAACATAAAAGAAGATTTGAAAGGAAGTGGCTACAAGGCAGGGTAAGACACATGCGTGGGGGCTACCTGATGATCTCAGCAACTTATTACTTATATAATAGACACTGAAAGGCAAGCAGCAGAGTTAAAGCTACTGTGTATATGAAGTATACTGTGTAATGGATATCTAGAATTATAAACATCATTGCAGCCCTAGAAACATTCTGACTCTTGGTCAGATGGTGGCTAACGTTTGCTCCATGTGGATCTTCATTCGTAAATCTACTCTTCCTACGGCTGCTTAGAGAAGCACAAAATATTTCTTATTGGTGATGGCTGGAAGTCTGATGGGAATTGTCCGAAGCTTTGAGACTGATTTATCTAGCTCTGAATCTCAGCCACTAACAAGCACAGACCATAGACTTCTCGAAAAGGTTCTAAAAAGACTTCAAAAACTGCACAAGCTGTGCACAGATCCAAGGTTATGTCTTAAAAATAGCCCACCTTACCTCCCTGAACTGGTGAGGGAGACTGTAACCCTCATAACGGAAATATGGACTCCTTATAGAGGTTCAGTCTCCGCCGTGCCACGTGGAGATGAAGGAGAGTACCTGAGGATCCATGTCCAACACCTGCTGGATAAAACAGACAGAGCCATCTTGCTGTTCAAAGAGGGCAAAGAAAAGATGTTTGAGGAAAAATCTAACTACAGGTGAAGTATTACAGCAAAAACTATATTTTATTTTAGCTGTGAACATTCACATTCCCAAAAATACATTCATTAGTTATATAAAAAAGTAGAAATAAACAAAATAGTTTTTATGTCCAAACCACATTTCTTTTGTAGCTTAACACTAAAAATAATTTTGATAACTATGAGCTTTTACAGATGTAAATTTATAACTGTGTCCGCCTATTTTTTTTGTTGTTCATTGTAAGGAATTAAAATATTTATTATTTTAGAAAGAGTTTAGATTTTATTTATTTCAGAGTGATAGCATGCATATTTTTGTCTTTTGCACTAAGAGGGGGCCAAGTGGCTTAACTGTTCGGAATACAAATGTTGTGTGTGAATGAGTACTGCAAGCCAAAGGCCTTTATTATGCTAACAGAGAAACTTCCATGTGCAGTGAAATACATTAATTAAAAATGTAGGAGGGAAAAATAAGAAGCAAATATGAAAAATGTACAAAATTAAATGAATTATATTTTATTTAAACATCCAAGCAAACATATGCAAACTGTTAAATAAGTAATTCAACAGAAACGTTAATCCATAAAATATAATAATATAAATATAATAAATATAAAAAAGTATTAATGATAAATGTAATTTATTTGATTTGATTCTTGATCCAATATATTCATCAATTATTGATGATTTGGACAACTTTACAGAAAAGACGTTTGTTCCTATTAGCTATAGAAGGTTATAAATTTGTTGCATTAAAAATTTTCACACATTAGATACTCCATCCATCCATCCATTCATCCATCCATCTATCCATCCATCCATCCATCCATCCATCCATCCATCCATCCATCCATCCATCCATCCATTGTCTATACGCTTATTCCTAATCAGGATCACGCGTATCTGCTGGAATATATCATAGCCGTCGTTGGGTACATGCTGGACAGGTTGCCAGTCCATCGCGAGGCCACATATAGACAAACACACACACACACACACACACACACACACACACACACACACACACACACACACACACTTTTTCATAAAGTACTCATAGAAAGAAGAAAATCTGTAATTTTTAATAACGTCAATGGTGTGTTGTATATTTCACTTAAAAACTTATACAATACCTTAAAAAATCTATTAAAAAATGAATAAAGGCAAATAAATGAATCATTATATTTTAAGGTCAACTCTTCAATGGTACATTACATGCGCCCGTCTAGGTCTTAGGGTCTAATAGTATGTTTAAGGATATTCTGAGGAAAAATTAAATTAAAGTGGAAAGAACTGTATCTATTATTTTTTTTTTAGGATGGTAAAAATCAATGCATGTTTTTTTTTTTATCCCGAACAAAAAATGAGAAGGAGAAACAAGAGAAGAAGGTTAATTGAAGGTTAATTTTCACTTTTTCACTGGAACTTAAAAACCGTAAATGTTCCTGTAAAATACTTTTCCCTTTTTGAATAATATTGTATAGCCTACATGTTAAAGCAACATTATATGTTTCTATAGATTAACAATGCCACTGCATTTCATAGCAACTAAATTCATAATCATTTCTACATTCTACACCTTACCTAAAGATTCTTCAGAATTGTCCAATCGGGAGAAAAAAATAAATTAATAAATAATAAAAATAAATAAATAAATAAATAAATAAATAGGCAATAATATAATTATTGAGATTTACAGCCAGCAGTGTTTTATCTAATAATGCATTTATGAGTATAATCAATCCTAAATTTGGTACTTGTATCAATAAAATCTCATTACTGGCACAGATGTAAATTTTAACTTGACAAGTGTTTTGCCATTAGCAAATACCAAATAGTTTTAACTTATGTGCTGTGTTGCATATATAGTTGTGTTAATTGATTTCCTAAATGAACTGTATTTTTTATTGTCCAGATAAGCACTGAGTGCTTTTTTAGTGTCTTTTCTTTTCTTGAGAAAGACGGTGGAATTAAATCTTATGAAATATTAAATATTGAGTAAACAAATACAGCACGGAAACAGAAATCAGTATAAACTAGTGAATAGGAAAAATAAAAACATAAAAATAGGGTAAAGTAGAAATCACCCCCAAAACCCCCCCAAATATTTTATATAATCTATTCTAATTCTTGATACTCATATGTATGTGTATATTAACACGCATATTATAGACACACACTGAGGTAAAGTAACAATGAAATTTTATTAGTTAATTAAACATCTGTTAAATATATATTAAACAGATACATTCTGTGACTATGACGCACAATTACTTTTTATCAGTTACTGTTTATCGTTTACATTAACTGCATTTTAAGTTGTGTAAAGAGATGAAGTGGAAAGCAAAGATTAAAAAAGGTACACTGATAACAATGACTGATGGAAAATTGAGCCTTTGAAAAAGTAGCCCAGAGACAGAGGTAAACATGTGCTCATCCTGTCAGAGTGGAAAAACATTTAAGGGCCTTATCCGTGCTGCATGTTCAGATCTCGAAATCTTTTCTTTACATCAAAACAAGCCCTTGAAAATTTTTTATCACCCATGAATAACAATGAAATGGTCATTTAATCTAACCAGCGTTGAGTAAGACGCACCAACATCACATTGCAGCTTCTGTTTAATGATTAAAAAAGATACTGAGATTATGCAACTTTAAAGAAAGTATCATTATTTTATTTTGGTGAGACGAAAGACAGTCATCCAATTAAAGGCAATATCTAACGCTTTTTTAAGCTGCTGCTCTAGTTTAAGTGAAGGTATATCTACAGACATAATGCATAATAATAATTGATCAAGTCCTAAGTTTGCAGATAAGTGCACATGGTTGAGATATTGTACAGAAAATAAATCAGTCTGTACCACCAGTGATGCTAATGTTGCCAATGACAATGGTCTATGTATGGTCAGTTGCCAGTGGAAAATTCCACCAGTGAACTACAAAGACTAAGGACAGGAAATGTCAAACTGTGACTTCCTGTTTGCATGCAGACATTTATATTGTATGCGTTTCTGTCTACAAGGCGTCAGGTTTTTAGTCACAACTATGATGATAACAGTTTTTCTCAACAGTAGAGCACACGACAAAAAAAACTATACATTTACTTTATTCTTTATTAATATCAACTAATGTCAGTGTGTTATGTGCTGCTTTTTCAGGAGAAACCTGACAAAGCTGTCCTTACTGTTTAGCCATATGCTGTGGGAACTCCGGGCTATATTTCCAGCTGGCCAGTTTCAGGGTGATACCTTCACCCTGACCAAAACAGAGGCAAGAGAGTTCTGGAGGAAGATGTTTGGACAAAAGTGAGTGAATGAAGTCCTGTACTAGAGCTTGTATTTAAAAGTATGGTTATTTATCTACTATTGTTGTATACTTCTCATTCTATGTCCAGAGCAATCTATCAGATTTTTTATGCTTTTCCTAGGGAAAAGGTTAGATCTCTCCTATTTCTGTTTCACATGCAGGTGCATAGTTAAGTGGAGTATTTTTAAACAGCATTTGAAAAATGTTCACCACTTCGAAGAGGGAATGGAGGCCATGGCTCTAAAGTCAACCATTGACCTCACTTGTAATGACTATGTTTCTATCTTTGAGTTTGACATCTTCACCAGACTGTTTCAGGTAATATTATTACCTTTTTTTCTAACATTAGAATTATAAATGAGTTGCCATTTCCATTCGGTTTCCTACACATCAACACCATAAAATGTTCATGTCGACACTGGTGAGAAAATAATCACTCGTTCAGTAAGTTGGTTTTGTTTGTTTCCTAATTTCACTGTTAATATTATTTTATTAGAGTGTTTAGAGAATGACAAAGTAGAGTATGTAAGTGCTCTTTTATTAATTTAATGGTGTTGTGCAGTTTAAAATATTAGGGTTAGGTTTGATCCTGAATGACTTGTCATAGTAAAAACAATAAAAACATAAGAAAATCATAAAAACACAAGTTATTTAATCATACATAGGAACACATTTGTTACTGATGAAATTATTTACGACAACTACACAAACATCAAAACCTTGAGCTGCAATATTAAATAACATAAATACATTCAATAGTGTATGCATTTTGCTGCATGTTTTATTATCTTATTCGTTTGAGTTGTGTATGCTTTTTTATCTCTACTTTATGTTCCATTGGAGCTTTTTTAGAAAGATCAAAATCATGAAACATGTCTCGTTTTGTCTCAGCCTTGGTCAACACTCCTGAGGAACTGGAATCATTTGGCAGTGACTCACCCTGGTTACATGGCCTTTCTCACGTATGACCAAGTACAAGCCAGATTAGAACACCACAAACATCGTCCTGGCAGGTCAGTGATACAGCACAAAATATCCTTAGTATCATTCGGATTTTTGCACAAAAATGATAAGGCAGCACATATTTTTTACAATTTCTTTTTCTGCTTTCAGCTATATATTTCGTCTCAGCTGCACCAGAATGGGTCAGTGGGCAATCGGTTATGTGACCCCTGTTTACAGCATTGTGCAAACTATTCCAGAGAATACACCTCTGTACCAAGCTCTAATACAAGGCTTCAGACAGGGATGGTGGGTGTATAGTCCAGAATTTTTAATAGCTGAAATGATAATCTAAGCTAATAGAGATATAATACATTTGAATGTGGTTGTTTACAGCTACTTATATCCAGATGGACGTGAAGTGAACCCTGATCTCACTGCCCTGTGTATGCCATCTCAGAAGGGTCGCATTAAAGTTACAGAGGTAAAAATTAAGTTCTAATAGTGCACAGTGACACTGATAATGATACTGAATGGTATTTTGGTTGTTGTATGTTTGAATATGTAAGCAGATTTAATTTATAATTTGTTATGAGTAGAATTACAAGAAGTCACTTCCTCTAAAGAATATGTAGATTTTGAGTCTATATTCTGTCAATTCCCTTTTTGTGTAAGTTCTCGGCAGTTGTTTATTTGCCTAAATAATATTTGATTAGGACAAAATATTTGATTTGATTTAGGTTTGATGCCTAAAATTCCTTTTAATACAGATTCTTCTTCAGAATTTTTGTATATCAAACATACGTATCAAACCTCCTAACACCCAACCCTCTATCCCCCTTTCCAACCACAGTCACCAGCCACACTTGCTTTTTAATTCCACCCCTGTGGGCACTGTTTGTTATAATTTGTTTTAAAATGATGATGTAACAACAATGATATAATACTAATAAAGGAACATCTTTTGTGTTAACATTATTGAAAATACAGTGTAGGAAATTTAACAGAAAACGGCATTAAGTTATATTTTAAGCATGACCAGATTTTCAGTTCCTAATCAACATTTATTTTATAAATTGTAGTAATATTCTCTCTCTGATACTTTCTTGATATTTGGCTGTCCGAACAGGAGCAATATGAGTTATATTGTGAGATGGGAAGCACATTTCAGCTATGTAAGATTTGCACAGAGAGAGAAAAAGACACTCGCATTCAGCCCTGTGGACATCTGCTTTGCCGGCCCTGTCTTACCGGCTGGCAGGTATTTCATTATCTAACATTACAACTGGTACAATAGTGACTGTGTACATTGAAAAAAAAAAATGTACGATATTATGTAAAGTACTTGTCATCTCTAAACATGTTAAAAGTGTATTTAGCACATGTAGCTGTGTGTATGTGTGTGTGTGTGTGCAGTCAAATTCCATGTAAAATAATACAAATGCCTTTAATGAGCCCTGCAATAATGCCTTATTTCACTTTTTAAGTAGATATTTAAATATATATTATGCAATGTTACTTTTTATAACATAAAAAGGAAGTGTTTGTTCTTAATTCTTATCTTCTGCATGAGTTGCTCAATGTGTTATTACTCTACACAGAAATCAGATGCACACACCTGCCCCTACTGCCGCTGTGACATTAAAGGGACAGAGTCCATCCTTATAGAGCCTTACCAATCCACAAGGGACACCACATGCCGAAAAAGAGATGATGACGAGGATAAAAAAGAAGAAGAGGAGGATGATGATGATGATGAAGATCACGAGGATGTGGAACTAGTGATGAAAAAACTGGCTGCCATGAAAAGGGTATTTATTTATTTATTTAAGGGTATTATCTATATAATTTATTGAATGTGTAGGTAGCAGGTACAAATAACAAATACCACACAAATTAGGCAAATAAGCACATCATTTTAAGCCACCAACATCCAGAAGATTTCCAGTTATTCTATGCAAAAGTTATTTCTAGTTTCACTAAAAGGTGCTATTTTAAGAGTAAGACGGATATTATAACTTATATTTGTCACAGCCAGTGTGATGTACTGTGATATATCTGGAGGATTGTCAAATGTGTCCAGCAGAAACATATATTCTTCTTACATTAACATCAGACACAAAGCCATGACATGATGTGGTTTGAGTGATCAAATTGCTATTGTTTTAAACAGACATTGAGTGCAATTACACTAGTTTTTCAGATACATAAACATTTTAAAGATTTGTCTTTTAACAACATGATTTTAAATGTTCACTTTTCACTGACCATAACAGGCATCGCAAGAGGACTATCAGTTTACTAATTCTAGTTTAGCACCTCCTCCACTTCCACCAAAGCAGAACACCTTTTCCTCACCATGCCAGTCGCCGAAACCACACGTCCGTCCTGCTGTCAGTGACAGGCTAGTTAGAGACCACGCTAACTTAGTGAGTGCAGTCATTCAAATCTATTGCTGTTATTACCTATTAGCTACCCGGTAGTTATTTTAAACTGAATTAAATTTCATATCCATATGACTATAGTAGTAGCCTATCAACTGAAATCATTTTATAGCAAGATTTACAAGTTTCTATTTAACTGCTATAAACATTAATTTGGGAAAAATTAAAAAAAACGTTTAAACAACTTTTGTTAATGAATGATAAAAATCTACATACCTGGAACATATAAGCACTCTGTTTTTTTCTGTAGGCTTCCTGTAGCACACAGTCAGAAATCCATCAGATCGAAGAAACTTTTGACAGGTCAAAAGAAAACCTTTTAAGCACAAAAAAATAAATTGTTATCATTATAAATGTTTTGTTTTGCTTTAAGTGTTCAAAGTAGACAACAATTTGTTTTTTTGTTTTTTTTTATACATTTTAATTTAAGAAGTGATTTTATGTGTAAATTAATAGTTTTTTCTTTTTCTGAAGACAGCCACAGTGTGATGCTGAACTGAACTATACATCACTCTTCCAGTTAAGCAGAAAAGGTAGCTATCTCCACAGTTGAGTGCAAGTTTGCACCCCATCCTACCATTTTACAATTTTTTAAACTGATGACTTGAGTTAAAAAAAGGTAAGGTCTACCAAATGATTTGATATTGTCGATATAATTTCTAGTTCATTATTTTTGTTATTCATTTAATAATACAGTGGTACCTTGAATTACGAGCCTACTCTTTGAACAATATCTCTTTGACATTTTGCTTTGACTTACAAGCTTAAATTAGGGTTATGAGCCAGCTTTATACACCCAACCGCTAGGATTTTTGTTTTTTTCTCTCCATTACTTACAAATATAGTTAGTTATACCACCCCATATGACATTTATAGGCGTTAAAATAAAAAATCTTTTTATAAAAACAACACAGTGAACACCGTAACATCCACCCAGCATCACATGTCCTACTCGATAGCTAGATAGACATGCGCATTAGAAAGTGCAGTAGCAAGAGGAGTTGTCTGATCTCTAAGGTAAATTGTACCAAAATAAAATCAGTGTATTGCAGTACATTCTTTGCATTGGTTTTTTATACAATATTCATTATTTATAAGTACATTTTTATTATTTAAAAACTTTTTTGGGGGGGGGGGGGGGGCGGAACTGATTAATGGCATTTCAGTTCATTTTAATGGGGAAATAAATTTGACATAGTACGTTAGTTAGTAAGTTACGAGCTCCGTCACGGAACAAATTAAACTTGTAAGTTAAGGCACCACTTTATTTTACTGAATATTTAGAAACAGATTTTCAGAACAGACTATTTTCAATGATCATGGACTTTATTTCATAAAGTAAATTGTGGTTAAACTTGTCACAGCATCATAGCATACACTTATTCTACCTGTCCCAAAAAATGCTGCCACAATGACATCTTGTGGCTAGTATTTATATATTAATAAATAATTTGTAATTATTTATAAAAAGGTTATAACTAGGGATGCAGGATATGTAAAAACTATCGAAACCAATAACTATGGCTAATTCTAAAAGAAAAAAAGCTCATATTGTTATATTATGAATTTTATATAGTCTATTTTATTGAATTTTATTGATGAAACAGATATTTTAGTAGCCCTGGCCTAACCATAAAAGCAAACATCACCTGTATCTTTAAATGTTTTTATTTTTGTGTAAGAAACCAGATAAAAAATTATGTAATAATAAAAAAATATTATACAATCTAGTTCCTAGTTAAAACTAACCACCAGCCAGTAGCCCAAATATTATCAACCAGCCCAATGTATTAATTTTCACTCTCACTTTATCAAACGAAGCCCAATTTGGCGGAAACCAGTCTATTCTGGCAACATTAAATGGTAAACCACCCAATCTGGCAACACTGACTGCAGTCACTTGCACTTGGGAAGTGGATGAATCTTGGATATATCAGACTGACTGATTGATTTACCAGCAAGCATACTTTACTTGATCTAGTTATCGGATTTTGTTCATTTATCCAAAAAATAAAAATTGTGTATTCCTAGTTACAATGACATAACCCCCTTTATTCTTGCCTTTTTCAGGTGTAGCCCCATGGTTAGGGCCAACACATTCAGATAAAAATAAGAAAGAGAAAAAAAGGGAAGATGTAGAAAACAGACGTGATTTGGAAGCAGAGTTGCTAGCAGGAAGACAAAGTCAAAAAAGCTCTCAAAGACAGAGACAACTCTCATCGTTGACATTCCTGGAGGATTTTACCATGGAAACGAATATAATGAAAAACTGAATTCTGTTCTCCACACTGTAAAAATGTTAATGTAATTTGCTGTAAAAATATAGTTAAATAATCACAAAATGGTATTTGAAAAAAAATGTGGGTAAAACATCTCAAAATGTTTTGGACCCTGTATTAGTAACCTTAGGCAATTCTATTGTTTTAGTATTTTAGAAATTTTACTGTAGGATATGCTGCCTAATAGTGAAATTAACATTTATCTTTAATTTTTGTATCCAGACTGTTACATATACAGAGAACACTTATGTCAGTATACAGGAACCTCAAAATATTTCGGTAATAGTTTGTCGAAAAAGATTTTTTACATAATATGATTAATTGAAACGTGACAATGAAAATGTTAAATGTGAAAATGTTAAATAATACATTTTGTTCAGTTGTGCATAAACTGACTTGGAAGTTGCATTTTTTTTAGAATTGTACGTTACTGTCACTAATAGTAATTCCCGGTATAATAAGGAAACTCCTGTCCTTTATAGTGCTGTAAACTTAACGGAATTATTGTTTGTGTACATTATGTATGTTCTGGACCCTAAATTCATTACATTTGCTTTGATAGAAATATTTTGATATGTATAAAAGTCAGTTAAAATCTTTTTTTTAAAAAAAGAGTCTCTGTCACAGCAGTGGTATTTTTATTTATGTTTTATAATTGTATCTGGTCACTTGTTTTGATGAGTGAACGAAAACCACAGAAAACTCCCAAAAGTATACAGAATGACACATGGGTTTATAGAAAAGTCTGAGGTGGACATTAAAATCAACAATGACACAAAGACAAAATCAGGTGAAACACAGAAAAGAACATTTAATTAAATCTATGACTGTTTTAAGGGTTTGCTGCCATGACATCTTTGATCCAGTGGAGGAATTCGCACACTTTGACATAGACAGCAGGGTAGCCTGGAAGGCCACAGTCTTGACCCCAAGACGCCAGTCCATGCACCTCTCCATAGCAGACCAGTGGACTGCCTGCATCCCTCTGAAAAAAAATCAGGATCACATTTGGTTTTACTTTCAAAAGTGTTACTCTAGACATTAGCTTTTTGCAGGTGCATTTTTATACTGTAATTATGTACCCAGCAGGCATCCTTGCCACCCTCCTTAAGGCCAGCACACATCATTCTACGAGTCAGCATACCAGGATAAGTCTTCTCACACTCCAGCTCACCCACAACTGGTATATTAGCACATTGGAGGCGAAACGGCATGAACACTGTTTGGGGGAAAAAAACACAATATAAGAGACTACATTGCTTATTAAATAAAAAAATATATTTAATGTAATAATAATATGCAGTACATCAAAATCAGCATTACAGCCCTTCAGGACAGTCTGGTTTTAATATTACTTAAAAAGTACTTTCAGCTAAGTTTAGACTATCTTACAGGAATCAGCGTAGAGAGACCCCCAGCCAGAGATAGTACAGGGCATTCCATCAAAGGGACATCCAGTTGGCAAAGAAATTGGCTGCACTGCATAAGTCACTTTTACTGGTTGGAACAGCTTAATTAGCATAATGTCATAGTCCAGAGTCTTGTAGTCATAGCTAGTGACAGGACAGAATATAGAACTATTTTACACATCATTTATTAGGCTACATTCCTAAAATAGTTTTGTGATAAAAGAAATTTGCTATATAATATAGCTATAAAAGTAGCAGATTTGTTAAGGATTTTGTTATTGTGAACAAAAAATACTTGCTTGGGATGCCAGATAATATTTTCTATCTTTAGAAGCTGCTCAGTTCCCTCGAAAACACGCACATCATGATCTCCCAAAATAAGCTGCATGTAATATGGACTTAAAAAAGAGGATAAATACAAAAATGCATGTTAAATCAAATGTTTATTGAAGTAAGAATGTTGAACAAGAAAAAAAAAATTAACAGCCTGTAGGTGTAACACTAATATAAAAAGTATTATCAATAGGTTCAACAATCATTTTTTTTTACAACGTTTATAAAAAGGCTCTGAAGTGACAAAAATTTAAGAATTACAAAAACTGCCAATAAGTCGTGATAATCCTGGCAGTGATTCTATTAGAGATGTTTTAATTTTCATGGGAAGAAAACTGAGATTACATATACAGACTGGCATACTGTTGCAAAAACACAATTACTCATCCATCACTCACATCAAGAGAAGTCAAGTGCATGTTACAGTTAAATGTAAATTACTTTAACTTTTGCTGGATGTTCTGGATTCCAAAATATAAAGAAAAAGAAACTGAAGACCTGAAGAGCCTTTTATCGCTTTCACACAGATTAATATTGTTATCTAGGAAAATAAGATGTACTGGATCTAAAAAAAATAACACAAACATACAGTTATCTGTCCTATGTGAATATTTTAGAGATGATTTAATGATACGGGAAAAAATGGTACTTTTACATTTATGTACTACTTACTTGTACCAGCACTGGGCAGTAGAGAGCACCCACTGTTTATTAATAAGCACCCCTCCACAGAAATGGTAGCCATAGTGCAGAGAAACCATCCATGGCTGTGAATGAGCAGCACACTCAGAGCCTCCGACAATTCTCTCCTCAACACTGGGTGCTGCCACTGTATTAAGTACATCAAAAACACATATACACATTAAGCGCTTAAATCCTAGCACATTTCTAACATTTGATTTTAAAATCTTTGGTATTGGTTATATGATCAGTATTTATAGCTCATTAATCTAATAAATTAATCTAATAAAACGTTTCTTCTTATAGGCACTATAATGATAAAAACACACTCCATTTACATAGTAATGAAATGTATAATAGTGAATATATAAAAACAAATAAAGTCACATTTTGTCACATGAGATGGACAAGATGTCTAATAAGTGATAAAATATTATATTATTTTTACCAGCAGCTCCTACTAGTGCCAACAGAATAATAAACTTCATGTTGATTTCTCCAGCAGCCAAACAGCGTGTCACCTAACTTCATTTATATACCAGTTTTTATCCAGTTACACATACACCTGGTCACTGACATTGTTCAATGGTTAACTTCTCTGAAGGTTCACATAGCAATAATATACTGTATATAGCTGTATAATGTAATGAAAATATAAATGAACTTAAACCGCCAATCATCTGATTTGTAGACATAGACCATACTGGACCACAGAAACACAGGATTTAAATTTTATTTTACTAATATATACCACATATTAAAACTGTCCAAATTTTAATTAAAAGTAGTGTGTGAAAACAACCACATGCTGTAATGGCCATGACATTTTAAAAGAGCAGAATAAGATTGGGCTGGAATAACAAATTTTGAACACCTGGGCTAATTGTTTGTATAAATAAATTGTCCATGAGAATGTGAACAGTTATGTTTATCCAAGCTGCTCCATAGCTTTATCGCATCTAAACAAAGATGTCCAAATCTGTTTGAAGCTAAATAAAACATATTTGGCTTCAAACGGGCAATGTTCGAGTTGATTTCTATCACCCTAGCAAGGTAAGAAAATGTAAAGGGGGGGGCAATGAGGGTGATAGGTAGACAGGGAGTTTGTGGTCATGTGCACATCTGCTAAAATGTGATAAAGACACTGCTATAAATGCAGCACACCATATAATGTGTGGAAAGGTGAACACAGTGTGAAGCATGATGATCCTATTGTTAGCTCTTCTGGGTGCTGCAGGTAAGAATTAAAATAATCTTTCTAACATAAAGTCGACAGCATGCAGGTATTGTTTAATTCCTTGCCTTTATGTATGTGTCCCAGTGGCAGCACCGTTGGATGACAAGATAGTTGGTGGATATGAGTGCGCGGCTCACTCTCAGCCTTGGCAGGTCACTTTGAATGCTGGATATCATTTCTGTGGTGGTTCACTCATTAATGACCAGTGGGTCATCTCTGCTGCTCACTGCTGGATTGAGTTAGTATAAAAAAACTATGCCATTCTAAAGTCTTAGTAATTTTAAGTAGTCTTCTCTTTTAATATGTAATTTTTTTGTCACTTAGTCCATACAGTCAGATAGTTATCCTTGGTGAACACCACATCTGGAAGTATGAAGGCACAGAGCAGTACATGGCTGTGGACGCCATCCACTGGCATCAGAGCTATAACTACCAAACAATGGATTATGACATCATGATGTTAAAATTAGCCCACCCTGTATCGATAAATGAGTTTGTAAAGCCTGTTGCTTTGCCCACAACATGCCCCACTCCAGGAGAGATGTGTACGGTGTCTGGTTGGGGCAACATCTACACAGATTCAGGTCAGTCCAACCAAAGCATGGATATAAATATAAATATATCATTAATGTTTAAAATTAGCCAAACACAAAAATCCACTAGCAATAAATCACAAAAACCCTAGTAAATTGTCTATGCTGGGTTTGTATAGTTTTGTTATACATTATGCTCACATACACCTTCAGTCAGAGGAATCTGCAAGGTTATAGATGGAAATAATTTTGTTTTTATTATTATTATAACTGCTTAAAAAGGATGTATGTCTTTTAATAGTTTAACAATTCCAAGACACTTTTAAACCCTTCAATTTTCTTTTTTCAGTGTTCAACCCATACAACCTCCAGTGTGTACAGGTTCCCATCCTCTCCCAGCAAGCATGTGAGAACGCTTATCCAGGAATGATCACAAAGAACATGGTGTGTGCTGGCTATCTGGAGGGAGGCAAGGATGCCTGTCAGGTGTGGTACATATTCTTATATCTTCTCCAATCTAATGTCATGTGTATATACATGTATTTCTGTAGATTTATTAAAAGATCTACAGCTACGCTGTTTCAAATAACTACTGCAGTGTATTTTGGTGTGGGAGAGTTAATTAAAAAAATAAAATGAAATTCATTACACACATGTCACTGTAGATTATTTGTAAATAGTTATATGATATAGTATTCATGTATTAATGATGTATTTTACTCAATCTAAATCAACATTTTTTTTGTCAGGGTGACTCTGGAGGTCCCTTGGTGTGTAACCGTGTGCTGCATGGTATCGTATCCTGGGGTTTTGGCTGCGCTCAACCTGATTATCCTGGTGTCTACACTAAAGTGTGTGCTCTACTGCCATGGATCAATGAAATTCTAAGAAACTATTAGTCTTTAGACAACCACACCAGTTACCTTCATTACACACGTCTTAGACTTCTGGATTAATAAAATAATAGAAAATTATAAAGTGTTATATATTCTTAAAAACCAACATAATATGTGACTTTTTTATACATCAAAAACAAGTGTTAACAATGTGCTGATTGAGTATAGCATTTATATTTTCCAGGCAAATTATTTTATATACAGGTATGATTTTTCTGTTTAATTGTCAAATGGATAACGTTTAATTATTGCGTTTGTCTTTTCCTATTATATTACTTTGCTAAGCATATAATTAACAAATTGTTAAAGGTTCTTTTACATTTAACTGTACAGTAAGAAACCATTACATAAGCAATATTACTATCACAAAAATATGTAAAAAACAGTTATAAAAAATTATTTTCATAGAATGACATTTTGCTGCTTGCTGTAAGCAACTACATATAACTATCAGGTACAAAACTAAATGTTAAAAATTAGGTGTATCCTGGAAACACTATTTGCCAGAAGTGCAAGAATTTACATTTAATGAGATGCAAGTCATAAAAAACACCTTTACACTGACTTACATCTACAGGCAATACACCAACATGCCTATTTTCATACAGTGTATTTTAAAACAAAATGCTCTTCTACACGGATCTATTATTACAATCGCTCTTTGCTTAGTATAACAGATAAGGTATGCAAAAATTAATTTTTTTGACTTGTGTTTATTTGCTCTAAAACATTGATGGCTATTTATAAACAATCCATTAAATGCGACCTATGGACTATGGACAATATAGGCATTTAGTACATAAATTACATTTAATGTTTGCATTTAGCTTGACCATTTACAATTACAACTTGACTACATTTACAATTTTTTAAGGTTTATACAGCATACTTACAGCACCTCAAAAGCTACTACAAAAGCTATACATGATATAGCCATACATTAGTAGACATTGGAACTTTAGCCACCCTTACGGAAGCAGACAGCTGCATATGATTTTTTTTGCATGCTGTAGTATTACATTTCTAGGGAAAGGAAATTGTAATACTACAGCTGCATATGACTTTTTTGCATGCTGTAGTATTACAAATCTACGGGTGGGAAATTGTAATACTACAGCTGCATATGACTCTTTTTTTTTGCATGCTGTAGTATAACAAATCTAGGGGTGGGAAATTGTAATACTACAGCTGCATATGATTATTTTTTTGTGGATGCTGTAGTATTACAATTTCCCTCCACTAGTATTTCGGGGCCCAACCAAGTTCTTACATGACAATGTAGTCCTAGCAAAAAACATATTTTGCCAAGATTAAGAGTAGATGTTATTATAACAGTGAATAAAGGGATGAAATTTATGAGAAGATTTAAATGGTGGACACAAACTTTTGGGAATTTTTTTTTTAATGTTACACCAAACAAGCCTGCAAAATAATATGCTATAATATGATAATATGAGACAGAGTAATTGTAAAGGGGAGGAGCAGAAGGGTGGTTTCTTTAATTCACATGAATCACCGACACGGGCAATGTGCCGAAGCGGTTCAGTAGCATACAGTCGTCTGTAAAAAGTTTTTAGACTGATCTTTAAGAAGTGATCATTCTTAAAAAGATGTGGGTTATATTATATAATACAGCTTCTTAGTAGTGCCGTAGTGAAAATTTCAGAGTCTACTTTCACTTTCATTTTCTCTCTCTTATGAATGACTGGTAAACAGTTAAAATGGAACATGTTGGGTGAGTCTAGCAAACTAATCACGTTGCTTTCATAATGTTGTGTCATCAGTAATGTTGTGTATCTTGTGCTTGTATGTACGGTATGTACCGGTATGTACGGTGACTTCCTTTTATAAACTTTCTACTTTGTGATCCTAAAAAGTAACATACAAAACATACAAAAGCAACATAGTTTTAGCAGTTTTGTAAAAAAAAAAAAAAAGTATGTGTTGTTTAAGACTATGATATTTGCTTCTTCTTTTACCTAGCGAAAAAAGTATTGTTTAAGACTATGATATTTGCTTCTTCTTTTTACCTTAGCGAAAGGTTGTACCACACACAGCCTTTATTTTATTTCCACTTCCTTTTTCTATTATGTTTTTGTGAAAACAATTTATTTAGTTCTTCTGAAGGTGTCATTCCTTCACAGCTGTGCTTTGCATGTATCTGGGTCTGTACGTTTCATGCTAAGGACTGTCCTAGGATCAGAATAATACCGTCAGCAATAGTTCAGGGTTTTTTTTTTTTTACTGGTGGCTGGGATATCGGGAGAACTGAAAAACTGTGCAAAGCTTATAAATCGTATCAGATCAGCAATAAGGATTCATTTACACTGCAGGTTTCGATGCTTGATTCTGATTTTGTGACTATATTCGTTTATTCTTGATGACCCGCTCACATCATCTTCTAAAACTGCCCCGTATCCGATATCTGCATTTACACTATACACGGCAAAACAGCCCAAGGTGGACGTACTGACCGAAAAGGAAGTTAAAACGGCGAATAATTAATGAACGCAATAAACGAAGATGAAATATGACATATATGTTGCTTCCGCATCATATTTAAACGTCGGCAAAACAAGCCTGGTGTGTGTGTGTGTGTGTTGCCGATTAGCCGCAGCGCTAATTCCCCCTTTGATCGTGGACTGTTTTAAACTGCCTTTGCCTCTGATTTGGGTTTTGAATATGTGTTACAGTGAACAAAATTAATAAATATCAAAATACACAGTTGTTGTAAGATATTATATATCGCTGTTGGTGTCCACCTAAATTGACGTCATGCACCATCGTCGCTCATTCAGTGACATTCGACTCGCATTCATTCATTTATTCATCTTCTATACCCACTTATTCCCTAATTTGGGATCACAAGGATCTGCTGGAGCCTATCCTAACTGTGTCTGAAAGGGTGAAAGGCAAGGGTCGCACAGCCTGGACAGGTCCCCAGTTTATTAAAGGGCTCGACTTGTGTGATCTGTGTAAAAGTATGAATGTACATAAAAGCTGTGTTATTGAAATGACTTTATTTTGTTTTCATAAAGATTTGGTGTCCCACAAAAGATCCCAGAGGAGTGCATCAACAAAATCACAGAGGCAATCCAGTTTACAAATCCAGAGCAAATTCCTCAGCAGATTATGACTTTTCTGAAATTTTATGATCAGTTCAATTTGGATGTTGCTGTGACAGGTGATTCTGGCTCAGGAAAATCTACACTCATTAATGCTCTACTTGGACTGGATATCGATGCTAAAGGCGCCGCACCATCTGGAGTTATAGAGACCACAATGGAGCCTGCCATGTATCAATATACAAAATGTAACAATGTGAGACTGTGGGACCTTCCAGGCATGGGCACACCCTCTTTTAAATCAAAGACCTATGTAAAGAAAATGAACTTTAATATCTATGACATGTTTTTTGTAGTGGTATCTGAAAGGTTTAGAGAAAACAACATGCTTGTAATAGATGAAATACAGAAACAAAAGAAGCCGTTTTATGTTATCAGAACAAAAGTAGACAACGATTTGCTTGCACAAAGCAGGAAACGTAACTTTACTGAAACAGGTGCTTTAACTGTCATGAGAGATGAATGTATAAAATATGTAGAAGAGAAAAACCTGCATCCCCAAATCTTCTTAGTGTCAGCCTATGATACACAGAATTATGAAATGCAGAAGCTTAAGGACACCTTTAAGAGAGAGGCTCCAGTGTTCAGAAGAGAAGTTTTTCCATGTTTCCTGGCAAGTTTGTTCAGTGGAGATTGGAGAAAACAAAGGTGAGTATTTATTTACTTTGATTTACTTTGAGATTTACTTTGTGTTTCTCTCTTTCTAATTTACTTACTTTTGTGTTCTATTGCACACTCTCACATACAAAATCAGGACTTGTTTGCACCAGGCTTTGCAGAGTGGAAAAATCAGTAAAAAGGACGTACCAGACCTAAGAACTTTCTGCAAATGTCTTGACATTGCAAAAGGAACCGAATCGCTTATGAATACATTGGAGGCTTTGGACCACTTTCAACTTGATGTTGCTATTTTAGGGGAGACAGGATCTGGGGTAACAACTTTTCTGAATAGCTTAATGAAACAGCAGAAAGAGGCCTTGTTTTCAGCGTGTTCTGAAACACCAGCAACAAGTCCTCACTATCCAAATGTCAGATTTTGGGCTGTGTCAGAAATAGAGAAAATGATGGTCAGCTCAGAAAAAATAAATGAATTTTTGGATAATTTTGATTTCTATCTGCTTATTGTGTCGGACTCGAATAAGGCACAGCACAGCAAGGACCTTGCACAAGTTATTCAGACCTTACAGAGGCAGTACTATTTTGTCCAAACAAAGATCGACTGCCATTTGCATGGCCCAAAAGACTTGGGTTGTCCTGAGGTTCTGGATGGGCTTCGTGTACAGTGTTTTAAAGAGCTTCAGATGACAAACAGTGAAAATTCACAACTATTTCTCATAAACAGTTTAGACAGAAGGGCATTAGACTTTGTTGGTCTGGAGAGTGTACTGGGCAGTGACCTGGCCACTATAAAGACAAGTGCTTTTGCATATTACATTAATAGAATGGTGAGAAACAAACAGCAAGCACAGAGCTCTTGTCAGATTTTATAGCTGTTTGATTGTCTCTGTAAGAGTGCTTTTTTTTACCAGGTGCAATAAAAGTATTAAAATTTACAAAACACCTACTTAAATATCAATTATAACTTATGTAAAAAAGGAGCAGAACTTTATTTTGTAAATGTCATTTTGTGATGTAAATGTCTCTTCAGTTACAATAAAATTGCAAGCGTTTATATATATATTTTTGATCATATACATGTCCTAGGACTGCATAACTACTACAACTGTATACCACAGCAACTTGTTGTACAAGTTGCACTAATGATCAGGTGAAACTCTCAGGGAGTAGAATGTGCTACTGAGTCACCACAAGGAGTGGCAAGTAATCTCTAAGTCGTGCTGCTTTTGATGATGGTACAGAAACATGGAATTTGTGTGTTTCATGTCCTTTTGCAATTTGTTTGCTCTTTTTTTCAGACTTGAATGTACAGGGTTTGTATGCTGCCATGTTACTATGTAGAACAAGCTCAGTGTCTACAGTTGTTTTTTTTGACAACGATATTTGTAACAATAATAATTATTATAATTTTGTGATTATTTGTATTGCATTTGGGTAGGAGAAATATAAATGTGAGTTTCTCTGTATAAGGGCATCTGCCAAATGTAAATTTGTGTGTATGCTGCCATGTTATGAATTGTGTGGGTTCCTGGGACAGACACTGGATCCACTGCAACCTGAATATGATGAATTGGTTAATAAATAATAAACAAATGAATGTATGAACGAATGGCATTTATTTAAAAAGTCTGCATAATTACCACAATACAATTTCTTAATAACCATTCTTTATTTATGGTGACAGTGTAGCTCTGGTGAATTAGATAGATACAGATCAGAAAGTTAGGTCTTAAATAAAAACCCCAACTCTGCCAGTTTAAGGAAAAACACACCAATGATCCTGATCATGTGATACCTGGGCTATTTCACCTGCCTTTGGCTCTTCTACCCTGTGTTGTAGTTATAACTACCGTAAGGCAGGCTGGTTGACTTCCTTGTTCCCAGTATTGCTTTTGGTTAAACTGTTTCATAAACAACACATCCCAGATACCTTAGTAACTCTGTCAGTTTAATTCAAAGTTATTAACATAAATTTCATGTCTTTTATACAGAATCTCTTTTTGTTTCTTTTGGTAAGTTTAATTTTTAAAATTCATTATTGTCCAAGACGATTATTTGATATCACGGTTAAAACTGTTACGAAACATTTACATGTAATAACATGAAACATGTAATATCGTAATATTGTTTCGAAATAATTTTTGAATATTTTATATCACATTTTATTGCCGGTTGCTGTACTCCAAAACTCACATTGCACAATGATATTTGTGTATTTAGGGTTGATCTAAATTGTATCTGCCACAGTTGCCTCTTCTATGAAACCACTTTGAGATGACTTTTGCATTGTATCGTGGTGTGTTATGATGCTTGATGTAGCCATTAGATAATTGGATAATTACCTTACATTACATTACAAGATGCACATGGTCAGCAGCAATACTCACATAGTCTGTGGCATTCAAGCTATGCCACGTTACACCACCTCCACCACCAAATTGGCACCAAATTTTGATCCTACCATCTGTGTCTATATGCAAGAATTATAAATTCAGACCAGACCACATTTTTCCAGTCTTCAGCTGTCCAGTTTTTTAGCTTGTGCCCAATGCCGCCTCCTCTTTCTGTTTTTATTGACAAAAATGAAAACCAACATAGCTGAGAAAGAGTATTCTAAAGTTATCATGGGCACAGACTGGACAGGCCAAGACCCAAAATAAAACCAGGTGATTTCCACAGTCCTCTAATTCCTTTAGTTAGCCCATCTAATATTAAAACATGTCACAGTAATAATAAAAGCTGTTATTTTGTGAAGGTTTTGTTGCAAAATGCTACTCTATTGCTCTAATAAACGACAAGATTTTATTGTACACATTCAGAAAGTAAATTTTTATTTTAAAAAATGGTGTTAAAAGCATCTGTGGAATTTGACACCCCTACCCAGAGCAACTTACAATTTTTTATTTATTTATTTTTATGTAAACGTATTACTTACAACTGGGCCATATCTTTTGAGTAAAAATTACATTTATTTTTGCAGTAGCACTCTGTGATTTGAATATGGTACGGTAGAACAAATCTAAGAATCTAAGCGACTTTAATAAGAGCCAAATCAAGGTGATTATACGACTGGTCAGAGCATCTTGTATGCGCTGTTCCCAGTTTAAAGTGGTTAATATGTAGCAAATATTGTGCAAGAAAGGACAGCCAGTAGACCAAAGACACTGTTGTGGTCATCCAAAGCTACATGATGCAAATGGGAAGCGAATACTAGCCCAGCTGGTCCACTTTCACAGTAGAAACAGTAAAGCAAATGGTTAAAAAGTCTAATGCTAACTGTAAAAGGTGTCTGACAGCATAATGCGTTGTGCATGTGATCATAAAAATCGTCTCAAAGAGCGATGGACGATAGTGGAAGAAGTATAAACTGTAATAAAGGCTGTACTATGTGTGATCTTTAGAATGGCCTGGCTCAAATAATTAATATTTTGAATATTAGCATTAAATCAGCAACTCAGAGTTGCTTCTCTGGGGTGATGGCTGAGGTTTTCTTCCCAACCTGCCCATTGTTTTCCGTTTGTAGAAGTAAATTTTATTGACAACCAATGTTATGCATTTTATTTGTAGAAACAGCTGTGGTTACTCTCTGATTGTAAAAGAATTACAGGACAAAAGACTACTATACTGTCAAGTCAGGACATATACTGTATAGAATTTGATGAGGCACAACGATATTGTTAATTAAATAAAAATATATAAATAATTAAAAATCCGTGTCCTTTTTCCATCATGACTAAAGTCATCTTCTTTTAAACCTCTAGGTTTAAAAAACATACACAAAAAGGTTTAATCTCTAATTTGCCCCAAAATATATGAATAAGCTCTACATCCTGCTACATACTAAACAATACAATGTTTTTTTTTGTAATATAAGTTAGGAACTAGATTCTTTATAGCCCGTTCATCCTCTATTCTTCTTAAAATACTTGCTTAAATCAGGTGGAACAGAAAATTCACCTTTTTTTTTTTCTTTAATTAGAGTAGATTTTCTCCTTACTATATTATATTAAATCTAATAGTGATGTACACATTCATTTTAAAAAAATGAAATAGTATAGAATGCAAGGAGAAGAAGGCTTTTGTTTAGTGAGAGGTAGACCTGCTGAAAATGGTTTAGGGAGTTTTTGGCATCAGCAGTTTAGTGGGCTCATGTCTGTGTGAGACACAAGGAACAGACGGTGGAGGCAGTCTAGCCTCAGGCTGTCCACCGGCCTCTCTGTGCCACTCAATTAATTTCTGCAAGACGATGCAGGAAAGATGTACAAAGTTAATGATGGATGCTCCATATTATTCACCAGCCATTTTCATCTTTTATATCTTTGTTTTTCTCAGCCTTTTAAAGGCCACGTTGAATGAGTCGATAGTCTCAAGCTGCTAAAAGTGCCTGGTGGCTTTTTAAGAAACCATTTGAAAACCATTTACAACATTCTTTGGTTAGGACTTTATGATATCACTAATTACCAATGGAAACGGACAGGCGTATGCGTTTTACTCGAAAGCTTGACACACCATAGCTCAGGATTATTCAGTCCTGGCTTCCACAGTCGGCAGACTGTGTTGTTTTAGTCAGATTTTGCTAGAGGCCAGCCAGCTGTTATTGTTTTTGTCTTGATTGCTGTCTACTCAGTCACACCCCTCCGTTTTCATTTGGCCTACCTCTCTGTTTCCTTGCCAACATGCAAGCTTTAGATGGGACATTAATGACTCCTGAAAAGAGGTCAATGATGGCGATCTTTTGTTTTTAAAATATAAACTGGGATGCCACATATGACCAGCAGATGGAGCCGTAAATCCACGCCAATCAGTTGACAGGAAACTAAAATAGTGTGTTAAAACAGCTGTAAATAAACCGTGCATATGATATAACAATTAATGATATATGATTAACACAATTAGCAAAATAGGTACAAAGGGCATGCAAGAATACTAAATGTATCTTCAACTTTCATTCCCTGCTTTCATTGAAAATTATGATATGTTTTGGTAAAGAGAGAAATTACTTAAAAGCCTTGTTTTTGTTCCCCTGTCGATAATTGTTTTTAGGTTCTTTCATAGTTACTGTAGTACAAAAAGTGTTGTACTGACACCTGTCACAGGCAGAGGACATTTGTCTGTCAAATTACAGCTGTGATTTTAAAAAAAATCAGACGCTATATTATGTACTAATTGTGTTTGAGTTTGGCAGCATAAGAGATTATTGCAGATTTGTAACAAATAAAATTATGTAAATGAATAGGTAGCGAGGGCCTGCATTCATTTTTTGCACTTTCTGAAATAAAGAATTAGAGAATTAGAGAATGACGTTTTTATCTTTCCCTAAAGATTACGCCCACAACTTGAAAGAATAATATAACATAAATTCATTATTGCACTTATCCATCACAGGTGTGAATTTAATTGGGATTCACACATCTGGAGTGTGTGCTTGTTTGACCTTTTGATTAGCACAGCTTGCTGGATAGTAATATCGTCTGTCACGCTTCCACAGCCAGCTTCATTAATACAGTATTGCAGACAGCTCTCACTATCCACCCTCCTATATTTTCTGAATCTTATCTTAAAGATATTTTACTAACCCTGGTCTTAACTTGATTGTTGTGAACTATAAAAATTAATATGCACTCTTCCAGCTTGCCTTTAATTAAATAGCTTATATTCTTTACTAAAATCTGTTAATTATTGATGTGTTTTGGAGGAAAAAAGCATAAATGTCACAATATATCAGCCCACATGAAAGTTTATATAATTGTATAAATAATTGCGGACATAAGATGCCAGCAGTAATTTATTTAAAGTCACAGAAAACAAATAATAAAAAATAAATAAATAAATAAATAATAACAATAAGTATCTATGTATTTTTTCATATCAATAAATCTTGTCTTTTATTAGCAAAGGAGAGATAATACTATTGAAATAATATAAGAAACTCAAACTGCTGTCATACTGTAGCAATAATAAGAAAACGTATTAGGGCTAAGTGGTTAATTTGTAGAAAGAACACAACGTACACAGCTAAAGTATTGGTTGCATTCTGCAGGACTTGCCAGCTCAAAACCTTCATTCCAAACAGCTATTTGGGAGGTTCTTATAAGAACGTCCCTACTGTTTCAGAGGAATAAATTGAAGGGTCTGAAGTTTGCCAAATGCTGTTGGCACATTGACTAACATTTAGTATTATGGTCAGATAAGGCCATCCCAGAGCAGTATCACAGATATTTATTATGTAAAAAAACAGGGATGCTTGAATTATCAATAGAGCACAATCTCTAATGTAAGATATGTGACAGTGGCCCTAGGTTCCTTGCAGAAATCAAAAGAGTCATCTTTTTTTTTTTTTTATTTATATTGGCCAAACTTCTGGTCTGCCATGAGGCCAGATTATTTAATATATCCCCCTATTTTCAAAATTAGCAATAAAATTATTAACTAAAGAGTGTTTTTTTCATTTAATTTCCATCTACTGGTGTAAAAAATATTTTGAATGCACACCAAAAATTGCAATGATTTGTATAAAGGAATGACATGCATTCATTCACCAACATGTACTCATGCTTAATAATTAAATCTACAAACACATAAGCCTTAATAAACCTGCTTTATTTCACATCTATTTATCCAATACATCCAAAACTTAAACATAGATCTATGTGTTTAGGAAGAAGCAAATATCTAAAGTTACTAGTTTTATTTTTAAAATTATAATAAGGTAAAATTAAATTTAAATGTCGACTGTTATTCAAAATTAGCATTGTTGATGCTTTAGTATAATACCCCATCCTAATATAATGCACCTGAACTATGAACCCATCATACAATTACCAGTGGCAGATCATAATAATAAGTGATGTGATACATTTAGCAATGCACTGCACTGGTATGTGTACTTATTGCTATTTTGAATATACGTCTTTGAGTTTCTCTAGTTTGTATTTATGTATGTGTCTGCTGTCTGTACGGATTATTTTTACCTGTCATTACTTTTAAATCCACCAGATGGCAATATGTAATTGGTACCAGTCAACCTGCCTTTACAATTTTTTCATTTTTGATAGAATACATTAACTATTTAATATGTTTCTTTTCATTAGTTGTTTGGCTGGACATCTACATGTTTACACCATATCCTCAAATATTCAGATAATCTTTGGTTTGCCAAACAAGGTGGGTCCTTATGAAACTGTAATCAATGTTGGCATAACATATGGTGTAGGCTTATAGCCTATTCCATAGAGACAAATGGCTCATTTGCTTCTCCAAACTCTCATATAAAAACAGCAGCTTTGCTAGAGGTGACATGACTCCAGCTCTGAAGCAGACTAAGTTTATCCTTTTCATGTGCTGAAAATGTCAAACCCTTACTCTCTTACCTTTGCTAACCCTGAATTACCCAGCAGTACCTGGTGCAGCAACAGGATGGAGCAGTGGGTTAATAGTGTTTCCTAGGGAACTGTGTGTAGGCACACAGCCTCCATTGCTAATAGCCCTAAAATATCCCAATTAAAAGTGGAGACGGGGGACTATGTGTTTTCATTGGCCCATGCTCAGTGTGTTGGCCGCTGCCAGAAAAAGGCAGGGTTTGGTTCTATTGCAATATGTTTCTTTGAACGTTCTGTTTTTAGAGACGTGAGGTGGAGAAAAAGGATTCTTCGAGTGTCTTTGTATCATATACATGTAACGGTTGACACACAGCCATGTACTCCAGGTTTTAGTAAAGCTCTTAATTTATTGGGTTAATTAGTAAGACATGGGAAACATGTGTAAATGTGTCTCACTTTTTTATGCCAGGTCCCAACCGGGTTGTGAATATTGTAGGCATAGAGTATATTTCTGTTAGCTGATTAGCCCTGCACAATGAAGGGAATGTAATAGCTCAGTTAGTAATGAGCATTCATGACTAATAGATTAATGAATTCAGTAGGATATTTTAGTCAGACTTTATTCATCTTCAGGCCGTCTTACTAAATGATTATTTTTTAAGGTGGCCGTAAAATTACTGTACATTTTCTATACAGTACAATGGACATAATTTACTTTCGATATAATAACTTTTTTACAAAAATATATAATGTCTAGAATAATTCTGGTGAGTTTTAAAGCACAGGTTTCTACGCCAGTAATAAATGGATGTAGCACCCTGCTTTGTTATAAAATGACAGCTTTATTCACAATCACTCATAAAACTGCCTTGAATTTGATACGCTCCATACATGAATGCTTACGGCATTCAGCCCATTTGCATAACAGGGTATATTGAATCAAATCTATTACAAGGTGTGTGTGCATGTGTGTGTGGAGTGAGTGGAAGGCCCCCCGCTGAGAAACTATACTACACTGACAGGTGCTTCAGAAAGACTGGGAGTGATTTACAGCCATGCACTTCTACTCAGCCAGGCAGACAACAGTCCAATGAGGCCCGTGTGATTCCTGCATCATACATCTGCCCTAGTCCATACGTCTGGACAGCGACATCACCAGAACAAACACTTTATATGTCCTTACACATTTTACTGTTTTGTTTCATAATTTTAATATTGACTTACGTATAAAAAACATATAATAATATTATTAGTACTATGGCATCGATGTAAAGTAAAGCAATAAGAATTAGGCATATTTGCTTTGTTTGATGTTTAGCTTTATTTATCTATTCGAAAGAAAAAAAATTAAACCTCTGCCATCACCACCAGACTGCTGACACAAGAAAGTTTGAGTTCCTGGATTGTAAAGTGGGTGCGGTGAACACGTGTGATGTGACGGTTAGCTGTCCCAAAATATTTGTTTATAGACTGTATATCCTCATGTTGTTTCAGTATTAGACCAAAAGACCAAAATTATTGATAAATATTATAAACAAACTAATTAAACATTCACAGTGTCTACAATCTACAAAAAAAGGCCTGAAAACTGTTCAGTATTATGAAAGACAATTTAATAATTTAATAATACTTTCTGCAATAAATGTAGTGATTCTATCTATCTATCTATCTATCTATCTATCTATCTATCTATCTATCTATCTATCTATCTATCTATCTATCTGTTATAGTGTAAAGAAGTTTGGCTTTCATAATACTGAACAGTTTTCAGGCCTTTTTTTGTAGATTTGATGCCTTTAATAATTTACTTTAGTCACTGTATTGATATGAATAGTGATATCAAGAAAGGTAAGTTGTACCGCAGTGGTTAAGGTCTACTACTCATTTGAAGACTCATTTGAAGGGGTTTAATTCCTATTACTACCAAGCCACCGCTGCTGGGCCCCTGAGCAAGGCCCTTAACCCTCAATTGCTCAGTGGTATGAGAGAATAATGTAAGTCGCTCTGGATATGCGTCTGTCAAATGCTGTAAATGTAAACGTAAGAAACCAATGGAAGGAACATCAATAATCCTGTTTTTCCCCAGCAGATGGCACTGTACCAATTAACCAATGTATCTGTTACAGTGACTGAAGGTCCATTTTAAAAGCATGTATTACTGGGTTTGTAATGTTTTATAACAAACAAAATAGAGTTCAACCTCGTAATATTGATGATAAAATAATATTATTTGTCATATTTCTACTTGTGTTTGCTCACATATTCTTATGTGCTAGATATTGTACCGCACCCTGTTAAAATATTTAGCCATCTCTGTTAAACACACATAAAAAGAAAGCAAAGAACAGACACCTGAAGGATGATTCAGGTGCCTTTAAATTTGCTCAGATTTAGTTTGCACTCTGTCATGCTGTACTTTGGAATACATCAAGTTATAGAAAAATCTGACAGGGTAACATTGAGAAACATGTACTATATGTGCTTAGAAGTAAATGATTCTATAAGTGGAAGCAGGTATAAGTGATACTTAGACAGAAAATAAGTAATATTTAATTTAAACGTATTAAATACTTCTGTATAATCGGTAAGCCAGCAGACTAAAATTGGCATTTATATTAATGCTATATCAATTGTCTTATTTAGAAAAAAAATAATTTTTGATGATTGCATATATTTCAAAGTTTATCCCAATTGCCTTCATAAAAAAAATAAAATGTGATTTTTATTGCTAAAATAGTCTTTGAGCTGTACATAGGAATGAAGGGGTAGTGGTGGCTCAGTTGTTAAGGTGTTGGACTGATAACTGGAGTACCAGGGTCTGATTTCTAGCACCACCAAGCCACAACCGCTGAGTCCCTGAGCAAGGCCCTTAACCCCCAATTGCTCAGTTGTATAAAAAGAGATAAATGTAAGTTGGCCAAATGCTGTAAATGTAAATGTAAATAAAATGTGAGGTCGACCTCACTATGAAAAATGTAGTTACACTACCACTGCTTCTACTACAGTACAATGCTGCTGCGATCAGCCCATTTCAAGCGTGTTTGATTATAGGGTGTGAAACAGAGTTAAAGCTTTCAGCAGTTTTTATCTTCAGTTTCTTCACACATTTCTGGTGGCCAATCTCAACAGAGAGGGACAGACATTTTTATGGTTTCGTTTCGAAGATTTTTTGACTAGAGAGCAACTGATTACACTGAAATGATATTCCTATAGAAGTGACCAATAAAATGGCTTTTTTAATCAAATGAAGTTCTTTAAGTAACACTTGTGTAAATGGATTGGGATGAACAGCTGAGGATCTAGTATATGATCTAAATATTTATTGTGTTGTTCAAAAGTGGCAAATTCTTAAATAGATGTTCTTTATTTTCCAACAATAAAATGATAACAAAAAGATCTCTTTTTTTCTTACATTCAGTGACTGTATACTATGCTCACTATTCACTTTATTAGGAACACCCTTATTAACACATGACTAAAGTTTTCTTCTCAGCCAATTATACAGACAGGTCAAGATTGTCAGTTAATGTGCACATCAAACATTGGAAGGAAGAAAAAGTGTGTAACTCTGTGACTTTTAACATGGTTTGACTGTTGGTGCCAGATGGACTGATCTGAGTATTTTTAATAAACTTATTTCACACAAAAACAGTCCCTAGAGTTTACACAGAATGGTGTAAATCGTTAAGTATGTGACAATTGGGTCGGTGGAAAAGCCTTGTTGATAAAAGAGAGGTCAGTGGAAAAAAAGTAGATTGCTTTAAGCTGTCAGAACGAATAACTTATAATAGCTCTTTATAATTGTGGTGAGCATGATAACATTTCAACCTGTACAACACATGGAACATTGAGTTGAAAAGGCTAACCAGGGAACCTCATTGGGCTACTCTAAGAAATCTAAGGCTATCATGGAAACATCTATTAGTAACATAATGTAAATGTCTTTATTTGTCACATATCCTTTTTTTACAGCACAGTGAAATTCCTTCTTCACATATCCCATCTTAGTAAGTTGAGGTCAGAGCGGGAGCAGGAGCAGGAGCAGGAGCAGGAGCAGGAGCAGAGCAGGAGCAGGAAGGTTTAAGGGGCTTGCTCAAGGACCCAACAGTGGCTGGTTGGCGGTGGTGGGACTTAAACCCAGTGAGCCACCACTACCCCATCTATTGGTCTCAGATGCGTTAGGCAGATCTGTGCCGGTGCAAAAGCTGTTTGTAAGCATGTGCTTGCCTACATCTTCCCTTGTTGTGTGATAACGAAGAATTAGTTTGTTGGTGGACAGTGGCAACAGTGCAGACTGGTGTAAAAATAGGTTTTAAAATATATCTGGCTTAATGTTTTTAAAAGGTTGGTGTAATATCCTCATGTTAGAATGTTTAAAAGTATTTATTAAATAAATAAAATTGTCGCCTTGTCCATGCTCATTATTTCAACCCAATGTTTGGGAGTTTTCCTTCAGTTTGTTTTTTAAAAATTACTTTTTTGTTGCAGATGAGCCCCATGTAGCAATGATAGTGATCATTTTTAGAGGTGATCTTTAACTTTTTTGGTTTTAGCACACTTTCATTAATTTGAAAGCATCTTTTGAAAGCTGTTATTATCGTTAAGTGGAATTTATGATTGACCTTTTCATTTACATGCTGCATGGCCATAGAAATGTCTACTGGCAAAGAATGGCATTCAGCAACGACTGATTTGGCATATATCATCATGCTTCATCAAGTTTATCAACTGCTGTGTGGAGCATTGTGTACTTAAACACTATCAGTACTAAAATGAATATGCATTCCTGTGTCCTTATAGACAATTATAGACAGCTTGCCTGAATGTCTCCGTGGTTTTGCACAAAAGAATAAATTCTCACCTGACGTTTAAAAAGGTTATTTAAAATTGAATCCCAGTCCAACATGGTATTAAAAATGCAACTGAGCTACAACCAGGAATAAACATGAAGGACATACTGTAATACCTGCAGTGATGGTCAGACTGAAAATTTTTAGACCAGTTTAAACTTTGTGTTGCATACATAAATTTTAGACTTCTAGACTGCCTCTTAGAAAGCAGGCAGTCTAGCAAAAACAAATAATTTCCAAGGTCACCGTCATAAAGGATCATAAAGAAGATTAAAATAAGTAATTATAATTAGAATAGAGTAGTGTAACATAATGATTTACACCCATAAGTTAATGGTCAAACATAAAAAGTAAACTTAATTCAGGTTCTTCACTTGCAGTACTTTGCCCTTAGTACATTTTACTACCATTTGAAAAATTGCAAATTGGACTTTAGAGGGCTAATTAAAGCTTACACTAGAAAAAAAGGTCATCCCCTCTTGGTATAACACTCATGATTGTGTGAAAGGCAAAATGTGTTAGATGTCTATGTTATCAAATCAAGTGTTTCAAGACCTTAGGGAGATGATTGGTTGAGACAGCTGGAATGCCATTCTTTATTTATATTACCACCTTGGAGTCAGGAAAAAAAAACCCAAATAATTTAGGATAATGCATTAAGGTTACTTAGATTTTAATAAATGAATCAAAAGCATATAAATAAAAATGCAAAACAAGGCTATTGTTTTTATTCTGGTTTGTACTGTAATATAAAAGTTAGGAAATGTTGACTTTCCCGCCACTTGGAAAGTGACCAGCACAAGTTTGGCAGTAGATACATAGAATGATGGTAATGTACGGGTTTGAATCTATCAACAGTTTAAACGTCCTAAATTGTTATTGTATTGTAAATGTATTTGATTGTCTTCAGAAACTTTTTTTTGTTCTGCTGGTTAAAAGTCTGTTCACATCAGGATAGCAATCATTAACTTAAGTTCTAAATGTATTTATATGTAATTATATATTCTGTGGAAGTCGTAAAACCAAGAAAAGTTTGTCCAAAAATAAAAGATACAAACATTATAATAAAATTTTCTACCTGCTTGTCAATATATGTATGTGCAGACATCTGCGGACGGTGTTTGCACACACAGGATACGTCATCAGCGTTGTCATGCTTTTAGGAGGCGTTGCTTTGGACAGTGTTACTGGGGAAGGTGGGACATTCACTTTTTGTGCTATTAGGTTTCAGTAAGCATTTTTCAAGATCTCCTACTGCCTTTTTTCTGCAGCTTATCGGACAAGCTATTGTAAATATTGACAGCTAATACTAAATCCACATGATTTTAGACTGTACCATCAGTTATTGTGAATATTGACGGCTAATAGTAAATCCACATTATCTTAAAACGCAAACCAAATTTGAGTTTTCCTTTAAGAGAAAAAGACAGACCAGGTGCAGGTACGTGTCAAAACAAGATAATACTCAAAAATATATTTGTTCAATTTTTGAAAAAAATATCCTGAAATTGAATTATTTTTCTGATTTTTTTTTTCTTTAGAAAGAATGTGAGAATATCCAGGTGAATAATGACCCAACACTCACAGTGAAGCTGACAAGCAATGACTTACCCTCTCTGTTCACAGTGGGCATTAACATCCAAGATAATTGGCTCACAAATTTTTATTCTAAATGACTAAATGGTCCTGTCATTCAGTTCAGATAGACTAAATAAACTCTGTAGGAGGTTTCTATACAAACAAAATTCAGCTGATATAAAATAATTTTTTGGCATAAACATTGTGTAGGTTATCATTGTATTCTATCACATGATACAGTATTTTTACACATAAAATGTTCTTTACAGAATTCCACTTACCTCTCATGTATAGGTGGACTGGCCACCTGATTGCCTGTGGACACAGATTACTGTCTGAATGTGTGTGCATTGTAACATGTGATAGACTGACACCCTGGCACTTAATGTTCCAGCGATAAATTCCAGATCCACCATAACTCTGATTAAGATTAGTTGTTATTAAAGGTGAATGCAGTGCAATCAGAAGCAGATAGTCAAGTATTTCAGGAATATGGCGACAGTAATTGGAAATAGATTTCTATTGTAAAACTTTAGTTTATGAATAATTAACTAAAATAGAATTTGCATTATAGTCTATTGCCTCAGTTAGTGTGCTGAACAGGTTTGCACCTAAGGTGCTGAAGGTTAGGACGAATCTAATGGCCCACACACTATGGGGGGCCCCCCATAGATCTGGTTTATTGTTAATAACAGTGCGGAATGGGTGTGGTAATGGGTCCAACCTCATATTCTTTCATAGGGCCCAAAATAATAATGCAGTAATAGAAAAAAAAATGTTTCGCTTCCATTAATTGCTCTTTAAATGTTTTCTGAAAAACAGATGTGCTGAAAAACAGATGTGGAATTCTGCACTGGCATAAACTATCATCAGTTGTAGAGGTTAAATCTTCAAGAACTAAATGACTAAATCGTCACTGTAGGAGCTTTAAATAGAAAAACCCCAGAATTTTAACATTTTCGCTGTTTTAAAAAGAGGTTTAGAAGGTGAAACTTGGTGTAATGAGATTTTCCCATCCCATCAAATATAATTACTGCATGGCAAGGATTAGTATAAATACAGTATAATTTGGTACATCATATATGCTGCTCTTTAAACATACTATCATATCCCTGTATACCACATCTCTATCCAACTTTAATCTAAAGCTTATGTAAGTCAATTTTCTGATTTTAAATTTAACAACAATTCTATTGTAAAGAAACATTCTCGCAAAATGGCATGTCTTGATCTGACAAATGAATTTCTTCTAATAGCAGTTTAGGAGTAAAGCCGGAATATGTGTAACAGAGGTTGTTTTCCCTTTATTCTCTTTGTCTGTTAACTTAAATGATCTGAATTAGTTGTACATTTTTTTACACACAGAACCTGGTATACATTCCGAAACATTACAGTTAACTGTGAAATATACAACACCGGTAATATATTAGCAAAAGTCATATTTTCTCTAGTATTATTTAATAAGCTGCCATTGACATAGACATCGAAAGAGAACTGTGCATGTTTAACTGAACTTATTTTTAATATTTTACACATTTTTGAAATACTTTACAACAGAAAATGTTCTCTTTTCTTTTCTTTTCTTTTCTTTTCTTTTTGTTCTCTTTTTTCTTTTTTTTTTGTTCTTTTCTTTTCTTTTGATTTCTTTTCTTTTTTAAAAAATTTCTTTCAATTTCTTTTCTTTTCTTTTAATTTCTTTTCTTTTTCTTTTCTTATCCTACTTTAAACTTCATCCTACTTGTCTGCAAACTTTTAAGAAGTGGACCGGAGTGATTTTAAATAGCATGGAGTATGACTAACGATGGAAACATGCTAAAATCATTGCAAGAAAGTCCTTGGAAGACAAATGAATTTTCAGCAGAATAATTAACTTAATTAACAAATTTGCATGCATATTCATCAAGCTATTCAAGTCTCTCCAGCTCAGCTTGATGAACGTTGGTGTAATAACCATCTCATTTACATTCTGCCATCCACCGCCTTTTGTAGAAAATGAAAAATAAAGAAAATAGGGCACACTTATGCATGTGCTTATCTCCATGTATCATCTGAAATAGACCTCTTCTTTCCTTTTAGACTACCTCTATAAATGGCACTACACGGTTCACATACATTTATCATAATAAGACACATGGAATGCGCCTGAGAGATTCTTCTTTGGCCTTCACATGGTGTGCCCGCTCTGTGCTGCCTGCTCACAGCCTGTGCCTGTGCTTCATGCCCCTACCCCCTCCACACTCTCCTGGGTATAGAGTTGGCAGTGCTCCCTGACTCACGGCTCTCCAGGGCCAGCAGACTGTGGCGTGTAGAAATTCTCCACTCTCTCACTTTCTCCGCAGGGCAATCTTAAAAGGCAGCAAGGTGTAACGGCACAGACTGGCAGCCTGGCACACAGCGCCTGAGGATACCAGCATTACTGACAATCAAGCCGTACAACCCCACCCCTTCACACACACCAGTACACACATTTGTCTGTGCAGGCATTTAAGTGTGCACTTTGGCGCAGCATGTGTTTGCACACAAGGCTATGCACGGTGTTTGCTCTATTTGTTCTCTATATGCAGTAGAGTTTAGAGTTTTGTTTTGTTTTTCTTATCGTTTTTAGTATAAGAATCTTAATATGCAGAAAAGCAGCTACTGAACTGAAACACTGCAATAAGTTTATCCTTTCTTGTCAACTCAAATTTATGAGGGTACATTTATTTGTATATGGAACAATTAAGAGGTAAAAGCAAATTGCAAACACATTAGTATGGTTCATTAAAACTGTTCTGGAATAGAGAGATCAGAAGTCAGCCTAACCTGAGTTCGGTCTGACTGTGTGTATGTGCGATCATTTTAGCCGAACGCAACATATGCTTGACATATTTCAAAATGCTGTAAGACATGCTGTAGATTCATCCATGATATTAAAAATAAAAGGTTGGTGTAGCAGTCAAAAAGGGATGCATATGCTAAACAGCTTTCAGAGCTATATATACAGTATATCCATGCATGCAATCATCAGCATTGACATGACATTCATGGCTGCAGCTTTTCCAAAGGCCTGAGTGATCTGGGTTGGTCAATTTATTTGAAACATTATCATGTAATGTATAAATAATTGTGTACCCCTAAGCTGATCGCATTCTGGAATAAAAACCAAAAGAGTTCAATACAAAACTGCATCAATTCAAATCTAATCAGTAATTTCTATGCAGGATTTTGAATTGTATTCTTTCTGAGGATTTTTTTTTCTTTTTACTTGTCATGTTTCTGTGTTCTAAAAAAATTGCATGATTAGTTAAAATGTATGACAGTGTTTCTTTTAACTGTTTCATTTTGCACTTCATTCAAGTGCTTAGCTAGACATGTTTTGTGTTCATTGATAAATGAAATTGCATTTAAAACGTCATGCTTACAGCAATATGGCCCTATTATCATTTTTTGTCAAAAGGGTTGAGCCCCAACAGCAACATCAGCACCGCGGTTTGGACTTATCATCCATTGTGATTAAAATAAAAACAAAAATGCCACAGGGTTTAGGCAACTTGAAGGCTCGTTTGAAAGTGGCACATCCCAAGTAATTCAAAGCAAAACATGGCATACTCTTGCAGAACCCAGACCACGCTGTGCATCGTTGTACTGGTACCACACAGAGAGTGTTTGATGGTGGTATGGGGAAAGTTTTGAAGAAAGTCCCAAATTCACAGAGGAATTTGATTACCTCTATCTATTATCCGCACAGTGAGTGATGGAGCCGCTAACCATCTGTCATCTGTTTCATTTGCATCATCAACACCTGCCTGCCTGTTTATTGCTCACCATTTTCATAACCCTCTCACACTTTTTGGGGCTTTGATAGAATCTAAAAATTATAGTTGGAAGACAAATGAATGCACTGGAGCTCTAAAAAGCATCTTACACTTCAGTTCTGCACAACTAAATCGTTTGATCATTTTCATTCTTTTTTTTTTTTGCTTGTACAAATGAAATTAAGACATTTTTACACTTGGCAGGCATTTCTGTGACATGGACAACATGAAATATGTTCAGCTCACTTTTCCAGAACACATATTTCAGAACAGAGCTACATGATGGTCTTTTTATAGCATAGTGGAAGAGCTCAATGAAAAACAGCACAGGCTAACGATAGGTAAAATCCTGTTTGAAGCCTTGCTATGCCCTTTTCTTTTATTGTTTGTGTGTGTGTGTGTGTGTGTGTGTGTGTGTGTGTCACCCTCTTTCTTCTCCTCCTCTCCAGGTGGCGTCTGACACTACAGAGACTGAGGGGTTGGGCTGTGGCTCCAGCTGGTGATAGACATTCGACCATGACACTTTTTTGGAGTGGGCCCAAATAGAAAAACCACTCCCACTCCTGTCTTCAACCATTTTTACTACAACATAAAACCTGCAATGTTCAGCCAATCTGCTCTATTAATACCTGTGAAATACTGTCCACTCACTGAGAGCAGTCTCCTATGGAATGCCTACCAGTAAGGTAGGTAAGGCATGATCCAGTGGTTATTTAGTTAATATCAAGAATTGACATATGATAACAGTTTATATTCCTATTATATAATTATATATAAATAATGACATACCACAGATCTAAAGGCTTTCTGAAAAGAAAAAAGAGATGAAACCACATCTCTTTAAAACAGAATTGCAAGTGAATTTTGCAGCTTTGTTTATTTAACAATTTTAATTATAGTCACTAATTTCTGTACAGGATACGGAATCGTATTCATTCAGTGGATTAGACAGCGTAAGTGTAATATACAATAGGCAGCAAAGACAAGGCCTTGGTTATTCAAAAATTGACAGATGTAACACTGTTTTTACTGAATAAATACATTTGGAATAATGCATTTTTATTGGATTTCTTTGTTGTGGTATTTTGTAACAGATGTGCATGTTGGTCTGTGGGACTGGTTGAATTCCTTCAAAGCATAAACATTTCCCCTGCTGTTGTTGATGCAGAGGGATTCAGACATCATTATTCAGTAATACCGCCTCCTTCCTATCCTGCTCCCTGTAAATCCACACACACACACACACGTACATACACACACACACATGCAGACAACATGTCCTATACGTGTACACATAACTACTACAATGCAGCTAATTAGAGCGTGAGAGTCATGTTAACCTGTGAATATTGAATACAAAAAAAAAAATTAGTCTTATAAAAAGTCTTAATCTTAATTATATATATCATGGATACACTTATTAACTTTCAGCAGTATGCCATTTGGTTTTTAATTTTTAAAGAAGATTTGTATGATTTTTTATAGTTTTTTTTTAATTTATGCCATTGTTTTTTTTTAATTACTATGCTTCATAAATTAGTGGCAGTCGATTTACAGACTTACTTTAGTTTACTTGAAAAATATTGATTCTGGCGAAAGTGGGAATACATTATTTGAAACCTAATTAATATATAAACCTACAAATCATTTTCTGAAATTGCATACAGACTGTGAACCTGTTTAAATCTCTACATCGAAAATGCTTCAACTTTTGCATACAGCATATACAATATATTTATATTCATATATTTTTAGTTACGTCAGCCATGTCCATGAGCATAGCGTTGAAAATTTGTCTGCACTGTATACTGTGACAAAAATTTACATCTTTGGGTTTGATGCCAAGAGACCATTTGGTCTTGTGTCTGTGCCTCTTCATTCTCAGACTAACCCCCCTTATTACACAGACACACACACACACACACACAGACACACACACACGATTTTAGAAACCTTTTGTTTAAATAGTTTGTCAAATTCATTTAGTTTAAATAATAATTTGAATTTGTAAAACAACATTAACATATTAAAAATTCACATCAATGATTCTCTATTTGAACTGGTTTACCAAATTTTTTTACTATCTATTTATCTACTTTAGACACAAACATACAAACCTAGGCCTGTCAGCATATTTGCTTCTGACATCTGAACCTAAAGTTCAAACACAAACGCAGTGTTCATTTACTTTGGAAATCAAAACATATATCACAATTCAGGCTTTCCTTTTCCTGCCCAACATTTACTTTGGATTTAAAATGAGATATTAATTAAAATCTTTATCTAACCATCATAAAAGTGCTTTAAAATCCAGCACTTCTTTCTAGCCACAATTTAACAGAATTAAAGTTTGTAAGTTAGAACTGAGTCAGCAGTGAGTATCAGGTGAGGAAAAATGTTCATAATTTCTTCCAAAGGTGATGACAGGGAAAGTAGAAAGTCGCTCTGGTTAAAGGCAATAAATGTACAACTTTAAAGCCATTGTCACTTCTTTTTCCTCCCTGGAGTCCCGACACTGCTTCCTCGGATCCTGATTGGTTCCTTTCTGATCTGACTCTACCCTGACATTGCCTTATATTATTACCTGGTTTTGTTCTTAGTTTAAGTGCTTATTAACACACAAACTGTATACACCCCTGTTTTCATGTATTTTTAACGTTTGCTTTTCTGTTCCTTTTTAAATATTATAGATTTGCTTTTGATAACTGCAGCTGCTTGTATTTTTGAACAGATGTCCTGGACAATAAAAAAATAAAGCAACTCTGCACATGCATCTTACTGGTTATGAGTCCCATACATTACAGAACTCCCTTTTTGGATGCAGTTACAGCTCTTTGGCATGCTCCTGATATTTGATAAACTGTTGATCTGACAAGGTTAAATGCCTCTCTGAACTTCACAGTAGCTGAATTGTCTGGATCACTTCCAGTGTATTGAGCCAAAGACCTCAGGTCAGACACGTGTTTCAGTAATGGCTGGACCCTACCGCACACTGAAATGTCTTATAGCAGACCTTTTCTGCACACGGTATTTATAAGAAGCCTCCAGTTCTTTTCCCCTTTTTGGTTTAAACATGTAATACAAATGATCTTTTTGTCCGATTTCCTTTTTAAATGGCTATTAAATGTGCTTCTGATTAGCCGTTGTCTAGTGCAGACAAACTTCATGTAATTTGTCCAAGTGGGAATAGGTCTTACATATTTAATATCAGGCTTTTAAATTCCCATTAAGAGCCCTGTGGGCTGATGAGATCAATGTTATGATTAATTGGACCACAGTGCTTACAACTAACTTGACTTTTTGTAAGTATCTTGAAATTAACAAATGATCATTTATTGAGTTGATTGATTATTTTTATTCTATCAATAAATGGGTAATATATAAACAAATATTTGTTAGGGAGAATCCAATCACTGCTGTGTTATGGAGTACATATTGATCTTTGTCAGTATATACATTGGATAGCTCATAACTCTTGATATTAAAACACTCACACAATGCCAAGATAATGGGAGAATGTGCCAAGTTCAGAAATAGGGGCGTTCTTTCAACCAGGACGAGTGCCAACCTGACACCAATCTAATATGTAAACGAGGCGCTGGCTGACGATGTGGTTGCAACTTCTGTTTAGAGGATCACCTGCACCCACCTCTCAGAGGACATGCTTTTCAAAGGGGCTTAGCTCCTTAAACCTTCTAATTAAAATGAGAAATCCCTCTGCCTCACCCCCCTCTGCCACCAGCACTGCAAAAAAGATTATTAGGAATTTAATGGGGAAAATTCTGTGTCCCACACCATCTGCGACCCGGGACTTGTGGAGAATTTTGGGAACGATGACAGAAAGGATGAGAAAGAGAGAGTGTGTGTGTGTGTGTGTGTGTGTGTGAGAGAGAGAGAGAGAGAGAGAATGAGAATGACAGCTCTCTCTCAGCCAAGTGAAGGTGGAGGTGTGAAGAGAAGGCCATAGCCCCACACAGATAAATCAACATCACACGAGCACAACATTTTTCACTTTTAATTACCCGGACGTTATTATTAACAGGCTATTCATTCTGAGCCTTGTCTCACAGGCACTCAGGTGTCTGTTACACAGGGCTACTGAGTGAGCCTATGGTAGAGACAGTAAACACACTGGAACCTTTTATTAAATGTGCATAAGTCCATAAAACAGGAAGAGCCCTGATTTTATTAGACATACAAAGAGTTAGTATTTAAAATGCACTGATGACCAGCACTGTTCAATATCGACATCATCCATATCCAATAAGAAAATGCAGTAGATGACAATATAAGACAGCTTTTTAATCATGGAAGCAGAAGCAGGGCAGAAGATGAGATGACAGCTACAAGAAGGATGAGCAATGACTGCTAAGGAATAGCACAAATGATTGAGATACCTAAGCAACTCAGCAATAAACCTATAGTCACCCAACCACAAAGCACAAACAACACTTACACACACACACACACACACACACACACACACTGCAATACCGTATGTTCAGTTACATCATCAACACTGTTCACATACATAAATCATGTTTAGAATTTCATTTTTTAAAAACTGAAAACATACCAATGGTGTGTACTCTGGTGTTTTATTGTAAAAAGTTGGAAATAAACGTCAATCATAATAAAATAGTAGCTAAGTTGTTATGCTGTGGGTCACTAACTGCCAGTTTCTCAACTCTAACTTTCCATTAAACTTCATTCTATGATAAAAACATTTTTTCCTGATTGCAGCATATATATATATATATAATATGCAGTGGTCACTGTAGCTTAACATAATTAAACCAATATGTATCTCTCCCACTATTATAGTTTAAATATAAACAAGTTGGGAAATTATTATAAAATAGCAATTTAGGAGATTAAGTTAAAGTTCTTTTAGCAGGTTTTGGTCACCCAAAATTGTGATTATTAAGGTTTCAAATATTCTTAAATTACGCATGCACACACGCACGCACACACACACGCACATGAAAGCAATTGGTTTGGGTATAGCTTGTTTCAGTGAATGTGGAAAGACCAGTGTACAGTTAGAGAGAGCGTTTTATGTCACTCTTCGCAGTGTATACAGATCGCAGTGATCGGCGCAAGTCTACCTCCACATCGCAGCTCTAACCCGCACCATCTGCCGCTGTGCTCACGAGCAGCAGGCGCAGGCACCGCGCTATTGTCACTCACATAGAGAGACGGGCCTTTTGCAACTTTCCTCATCACATTTTATACCCCTAAGCCGACAAGAAAAAACAAATCGAGATTATGCTTTTGTACATTATGGTCGCAAAAACGAAATATATAATTAATAACTGTGCATTTAAAAAGCCCTAGTTATATCAGTTTCGCATTTTAGTCAATTATTATTATTATTATTATTTTTATTATTATCAATTTTTAAATAACTTTAAAAATATATATATATTTGGAGTTTCTAATTAATTGACAACTGAAATTTCGTTATTGACGGTCGTTTACACTTTTTCGGAGTATCATATTTTTACCGCAGTGATTTTGTTTTCACAAATTTAAACAACTATCAGAAAAAGCAGTCGGTGGACTTTAACTCGCCTGGGTTTTGCTGTAACGCACCAATTAATTAGATGTTGATTTTAGATATATGTTAATTCTTTCGGAAATGTTCTACTGAATACTAACGATTATACTGTACCCTGACCGAAACATCCCCCAGAATCTGGACGAGCTAATCTATATTTGCTTTAAACAGGCTGTCCGTTTATGGCCCTCCAGCACTGGCCATTAGACAGTTAGACTAAATCCGGTTAATTGACAGCGCTTTAGGATGCACTGGGACTCATTTCTTTGACTTAGCGGAACCTGTAGCAGCCTCCCGTCTGTTTGGCGCAGAGAGCTCATCCTCTGTGTGGCTGTGCTCCAGCTGCTGTGCCAAATTCTTTGATGGACAGGTATCGAACATCATTGCCATATTCTTTTAAGATTCAAACACCCTTATTTCTTTTACGGATTTTATGCCACTGTTTTCTTTAAAATCTTTTTTCATATACTAATTGTTTCTATTAAATTATAACTGCGTTTTTGACATCCTGCTTTTGCTGCTTTTAGATAGTAAAGTTAGTAAAATTACAAAACTTTGCGTCTAGATAATATAAATGATATATAGTTTTTATTACAGGCATAAATTATTTATTTACTTTATGGCAACTATTTAAAAAAAACCTAATAATATCGATACCCATACTTCTGGTAATAATAATGGCAATACATTATTATTATTATTATTATTATTATTATTATTATTATTATTATTATATCATTATTATTATTATTATTATTAGTGGTGGATGACCAAGTACATAAATAGAAAACGAACCTAGAAACAATGTTTATTTTATATGTATTTATTTTTACAAACAACTTAGTGGCATTGTACAAATTTGCACAAGAATAGTTTTAGTGCATTCTTTAGCGTTGGCACAAAACCTTTCGTCGTAGTGTTGTGAAAAAGATGTACAAGATTCCACTACTGAAAACATCCATTACATTGCATAACTGATGGGGCAACTATAATCATTAAGGCAACGAATTCCCATGACATGAGTTTACTATACATGACACAACCCTTTCAGTCAAAACGTTTTACATGCTTCGATAAATAAAAAGGTGAATAATTTGGAATATAGATCTGATTGTTTCGAGCCTGTGCGCAACATCAACATCATGTAATTAACTGACTGTACATTTTCAAAAGATATCAACAGAAGAGATGTCAAACAAGCTGTTGCTTAATTTACTTCCATTAACAAACTTTGAGGGGTTTTTTGTAATCATTTAATATTATTCATTTACTAACACAAGGCTTTTGTGCGAACAGAACTATCTGTAAATTAGATTGTCCACGTCCCCAAATTTGAAGGTAAAAAACACAAAACCATAAATTAGGACTATAGCTGCTAAGTTCTGTTCACTTGTTACTTTATAAGGGATATATATATATATATTCTTTAGGTATTTTATATAAGTATTTTAATGAATATGAAATAGGCTATACGCCAACTAATTATCCCAGACATTCAATTGTTCACACATGTTACGCATCAAACAGGAAACAAACAACGGACATTGAAAATGGCATCTTTTTTCGTGTAGCATTGTGAGCAGTTAAATAGTCTTTAAATGTAAATAAAAAGACGTACATACATAAACCAAGCTGTTAGCATTATCCCACTTCTTAGATGATATTAATAACGGACCTACCGAGAGATGCTTTAACATCAGGCTATTTAACAGAAGAAATTCATGGCTTAGTGACATTATCACTGTTTTGTGTTGAAAAAGCCAGTGTGTTGCATAGATGCCTTTGCCATATATGCCATTTATTGCTCTTTTTTTTTTTTTTACATTTATTCCAAACTTGCGAAATTATTAGCCCGACTTTTTGCGTTTTTTCATGCGTTTTGAACATTTTTATCTTTCTGCTGCAAAGTATATTGATCGTAATTAAAAATTGAGAATTATTGCAGGATACTAAAGTGAAAAAAATCCATTTTAGGCCTGCATAAACAGTTGATAAGAGATTATATAATAGGTATGATTTTTACAGAATCGTAATATTTATATCTAATTGTAATATGTTAGGATATTAAATAAAACTTGAAAAAAGCATCATTTGTTCATTTATGATTCTGTTTTTCAAGGGCATTCCACGCCAGAATGTCCGCCCTAAGCAAATCACTCCATTCAGTTAACTCGAATACATAAAACATCAGTTGGCCTACAACCAAAAAGCTCCTAATGGAGCTCGACGTAAATAATACATGTTGTGGGCTTAAGTTCGTTGTTTTCAGTAATTACCCCGAAAAGGGAAGATAAGATAAAGGAAAGGGGGACAAGTTGCCTTTTGCGCTCTAATTGTGAAAAGTGGCGTTGAGTTCGTCCTGTGCAGGGTAGAACTGGCCGCGCAGGTGGAGGTCATAAGGGAAGTGCAGATCGGAGGAAGCGCGCGCCACTGCGCTCTGGCTAATGGAGGAGCGACCCGGTACAGCGCAGTAGCGCATGCCGTAATGGCAGCTCTTCCCATAGTCCCCCGGCTCCTCATGTTTAAGCGAGAAAATCCCATTGAAGTTTAGTGGAGGGCTAAGCGGTCCGTCAAACTGCGGGCTCGCACACTCAGGAGACGCCGACTCGTAAAATGACTCGTACGTGCCACAGTAGCCGTACGGCCTGAAAGGTTTGACACTATCCGCTCCGCCACTGCCACCACTTGCTCCGTGCCCAGTAGCTGCCAGGTCGTCGTGGTAGGACGGATACACAGCGTCGTACGGCGATCTGGCTGAGAAGGACGACTCTGCGCCATGATCGGGGATAAAGCTGCGAGCGTTAAGCTGCAGGCATCCCGCCACCAGATTGGTGGTTGGCTGGGAAAGGCCCTTGCACAACGTCTGTACGAAGCTCAAAAGGTCAGGCCTCTTACCCGTGCTGAGGATCTCCGAAAGGGCCCAGATGTAGTTTTTGGCCAGACGTAAAGTCTCTATCTTGGATAGTTTCTGCGTTTTGGAATAGCACGGCACTACTTTGCGCAGGCTGTCCAGAGCGTTGTTGAGGCCGTGCATGCGGTTTCTTTCACGCGCGTTGGCCTCCATGCGCCGCAGCTTTACGCGGTCGATTCGTTCTTTGGTCAGCTTCTTTTTGCGTGGCCCTCGCCGTCGTGGCGCGTCGTGCTCATCTGCTCCTTCATCCCGCTCGTCCTCGTCCTTCTCAGACTCGTCATCGTCCATCACCTTAAGGTCCGTGTGCAAAAGAGGCTCTTCTTTTTTGAAGGCGTCATGTTTGTTGACCTTCGCCTCCCCCACGCAGTCCCGCGTAAAGTTTGCCACAAAATGAGTGTCCATCATCACCGGCTCCTCAAACGGTAAAGTCAGCATTGTAGTCCTGCTAGACATGGTGAAGAAATAACAGCTACTAAATAGCCAAGAAAGGCTGATACTATTAACGACAATTTATCTGTAGCCTGAAACATCTGAACATCATTCAGCTCTTACACACAGGAAATTCTTTAAATCTGAAAATAAAATTCTCTGTAAATAATCGAAAAATACACGAATCAACTATTTATATTATATATAACTGTCTAAACGATTAAAAAACTATAGGCAGAGATGTCCACGTAGAATAATGGTAAAGCATCTGTTTTGTCAGTTTGGTATATTTGTTCAAAACGTGTATGATCAGTGGTTTTTCAAAAATTAAATAGCACAGGAAGCATGACAAAACAGAAGCACTGAAGGCGCGTACACTTTTAGCATACCTGGATCTTCTGGGTCAACAGGCGATGTCCATTTTTCTCAGTGTTAAGAACTTCTCCTGCTGGCTGCAGGCGCACCCGGGCAATCGCGATTCTCTCACCTCTTCGTCGCTCTTAGTGAAATGACACCGATGCCAACTGCCAGAGCTGGTACCCATGCCATCTGCTGCTGACGTCACGTGGCAGTGGCCGTCACGTGATTTGTTCCCTAGAGACATTATTTCTCCCTGATCATCTGGCATGCTTGTAGCTGGGAAGCACTGATAAAATCGAAATAAAAACGACAACAGAAACTTAACACACTATCAAAATCCATAAAAAGTTTTTAAAGAAAAAAATTAACCCTCTATACTCTATAACCCTCTAGAACCTCTATTAAATGCATAGCACACCAAACAGAACTGCAAATCTATATTTTTAAAAATCTAAATCTTTAAAAATCACGATCCTTTTCTATTACAGAAAGAAATATAACAGTAAATTGTTGTTAAAAACACCTAAATGACAGCAAGTGCTTGATGATTGATAGCTGTTGTCTACTGGGTCAATCCCATCAACGGCATTTGCCAATTGGCTGAGTCTGTGGTGATTCTCACCATCAGTGCCATCCAGAGTTGACTTTCAACTGAATGTCATTATTAGGACAAGATGATTATACAGAAAAATATTATGTAGGGGAAAAAAGATTGAAGTATACGTGGGACAGAGAGAAATGTAAGGTTTTATAGTTAGTTGAAAGTAAATTTTGTGAGAAATGAATTAATGGGCTATTGCTTCTGCCTTGCATTTAATGCACAGCATAATTGTTTTGTCATTGCTTTTTCAAGGATTTGTTGAAAAAGGTTTGAATCTCATGGGTCTCGTGGGTCCTGTAAAGAAAACTTTGTATTTTGTATTCCCTGCATTTCTCTCTCTCTCTCTCTCTCTCTCTCTCTCTCTCTCTCTCTCCCTCTAGCTTTTTCTTTTTCTCTCTCCGCACATACACAAATATACTAATAGTGAAAAAAAAAAGATTATGGTGTGATGGCCTTGGTGACTTGTGCATCTGGGCGTTCCTTGTAGCAGTAATTGGCCTGCGCTATGACTCTTTCCATGCTGAAGCATGACAAGTATACATTCCATTATCAGTAAAAGCTTTGCTTATTTATTATTCGCATCAGAGACAGAGTTTGTGAAAATGCCCCAGGTGCTGCCTTGCACAGATTTGAAAGGTGGCCAGAAATGCCAAACCATGCATACATGGAAAACAAACACATACACATAATCATTGTTTGTGAGTTTTTAGTTTTTTAACCTAAAGACTGAAATACTGGCAAGTCCTTGAACGCATACAACCAATTTAGCCATTTCTATAGCTTTCCTCAAATGTGTCCAAGGGTAGTGTTACCTAAATGAGCGCCACTAACGGTAACAGGAGCTATGCATCAATAACTTTCGCCATGTTTCACTAGGTTTTCTTTGCCATGCATTATAGGATTTTAAACTAAATGGTATTGGAGGCTAATACAGATATGTAGTTTTTAGTTGAGGCTAATACAGGTATGTAGTTAGAAAAGATTAATTATTTTCAAATAAAAAAAAAAAAATATGTAGTCAGGGCACTTTTTGTAGGGTTATTGTTAGTTGCTCACCCTGCCTAAATCATGCAGAACTTAAGCTGAGCTGACTCTCTATTAAACAACTTAAATCAAATTGTTTGTGTTTTGTGTTTTAACATTTACATCATTTGGCAGACCCCCTTATCCAGAGCGACTTTTATCTCTTTTATACAACTAAGCAATTGAGGGTTAAGGGCCTTGCTCAGGAGACCAACAGTGGCAGCTTGGTGGTGCTAGAATCAAACTCTGATCTTCCAATTAGCAGTCCAACACCTTAACCACTGCGCTATCACTTACATTTTTCTTTGACCAGGACTGGGAAATGTCTGAATTGGCTGAAAAAAAGCTACGCCACATCTGTGATTAAATGTCTAATGTTTATTGGTTTTACTGAAGAATGATGGATATCAATTACAAACACTTTGATGGACCAGAGAGAAGAAGCTCATGATAAAGAAATGAACAGGAAAAAGCAAGAAGCCTGTTTAGTTTTCAAGAATATGCAGTAAATGGTGTCATAGCAACCAGGACCTGACAACCCAATAAACAGTTTTAAGAGTTTCTTTCCTCAAGCCATCAAATCCTCAACACCCAGAACTGAACTACCCTAAATTGACACGAACTCACACAATCATTCAACTGAACAGTTCTTATTCAGGTGACCCGTGCAGTGACCTGGCGAGCACAACAGTTGGCCATCATGGCGGCTTACACTGGGATCTCTGTAGAAATGCAGCTTAAGCCGGTCAAATTTTCTTCTGTTTCCTGCTACAAATATTTTGATCATCTGAAAAAAATAAAAAAAAGATGCAAACACAAAGAATGTGATCCATACACAGCACCTTAAAAATGGCTTGTTCCCTGCCAGATTTCCACTTTAGTAATGTTTACATTGATCTTGTGAAGAATTCCTCACATTATACTGCAGCCAGGATGGAAGCATACAAAAGTTTAAATATATATCTTATTAACCCTAATTAAAAAAAAATAGATGCTTTGTAAAATGCGTATAATCACAAGTATATATTATTAAAACAATCCAAATTTATCAGTCTGAACACAAGCATAACATATTGTCTTTGAATAAAAGGAGGAAATATGATTTGAATTTTTAGTTTATTTCAATTAATTATTTACAGCATCACAACTTCTGCTTTTCTAATTTATAGCATTATTTAGAAATGAGTCACCATTAGTTAGGGTTATAGTAGACACTACTATATCACTACTACATACACTTTTGAGTGTAGTTTTGTTCAATGGTTTTCTTACCACATGGCTTTTAGCAATATTTTTTTTGCCACACTTGCTATTAGCTCGCACACTGTGCCGAGTCCTAGATCACACTCAGATTCTTTATAACCCTAGGTTTCCAAATATGGGTTTATACGTTGAAAAAAATGTTTTAATTATATCATAAAAAATGCAAATTAAATAAATAGGGCTGCATAGGTAATTAATGTTATTTAATGTTTACAGCATGCTAAAAGCTTTACTGTGACACTGTGTATCACTAAAATATTGTGTACTTTAGATCTGACATTTAATCATTTAATTTTAAGTAATTCATAAAATGTAAACATTTAATTTGAAGCCAATTATTTTGTTTTGTTATCCTTATAAAATACCTCATCTTAAAATTATTTTCATTCCAAAATGACATTTTAAAAATGAAAAGCTTATTATATGCATAGAAATATATGATTTATATTCTTTACTTCTGTATAAAGTTATCTCAATAATAAATTAAATATTATTTTGATTGGTTGAGGCAAAGGTCATGACACACAGCAGTCATTATTTAAAAAAGCACGTGATGGCACGTAACTTTAAAACATAACAGTAGGTCGTAATTAGTCTTGCGTAACCAAACTTTCAGACTGACAGAAGAAGGTCTGGAAACCTTGGCTGCTTTAAATAGCTATGGCCTGTCCATGAGGACATATCCCTGACGGGAAACGCAAATAATGACATTTCGTTTTGTGCCGTGTCATGTTTAGGGACGTAAAAATGACCCCACAGTAACAGACCAGTATGCATGCAGTAAGCCTTTTAAGCAGTGTTGTGCAGTCAGGGGCAGCAAGGCCTTCAGAAGCTGACCTAAATTTACAACCTACATTCTAGTATTTGTTCCATTAAATTTTATTAATTTATTCCTAATAGTTTGTTCTTTTCATTCCATAGCATTTCTCTTCTCTGCACTGCTTCTAGTACGTGTATTTTAGATTTTTTGTCCAATCAGATTTCAGTTTCTATCTGCTGCCATGTTAATATAACCTGCCAAAAAATTCGGAATTAGTAGGGCTGCCCATGTAATGTAAACTATATTAGCAGTGGCAGATTGCTAATTGGTTAATATTATTAAAGACTTTTCTCTGTTCTGGCACCAAAATGGTGGAACGAACTTCCCATTAATGTCAGAACAGCAGAGTCACTGGCTGTCTTCAGGAGACGATTAAAAAAACCCACCTTTTTATTAAATACCTAGCACTTGACAAAAAAAAAATCCATGCTGCTCTTTTAACAGGTTTTGTTGTTGTTGGGTTTTTTTCACTGATTTGTGAACAATTGTACCAGTATTGAGCTGTTCAATAATGTGACTTTTGTACGTTTACTCTGGACATTTTTTGATTTTTTGTGAACCATGTTATATTGCGTTTTTATATCGTATTGATGATTTCTGTAATTGCGAAGTGATAGTGGTGGTATTAGGAGGTGTATCTGTCAGGTAGGTCCCCATTGAAGGCCAAGGTACCAAATGCACCAATAGCATTTAGTCAATCTTGACTAATGCTCATAGCTTTATTGCAACATCTTACATCCTCATTGAGACAGCTTCGGGTTTATTCCAGGCAGACTGTAAAACACGCACACATCTCCCGGAAATCCTGTAAACTTCAACCAATCAGAGGACGACCTCAAATGTCTGAAGTTTTCAGCTAAATGTGCCGTATGCCTCAGACATTTAGCCAGCTCACAAATGATCTATAGGGTTTTTTTAGGAGGACAGTAACATTAGACATAATACTCTGTATTGAGCAATGCTCTCACTAAGGCTGTACTAAAGTTTAGTATGCTGTACCAGTTGGTTGTATTGAGGCATAATCAAAAAATATTAATTCATGACGCAGTTAGACCAAGTGAACTTAGGCCAATTCATCCCAATCCACAACTGTTTATGCAGCTAGTCGCGTCAAAGACCTTTGTTCAGTTTTCAGTTGTGTTAGTTAAACAACTCTCAATAAAAATAAACAATACAAAAATAAATAAAAAATACTATAATTTCAGACTGCACTTAGTGACATCAAGTTTAACATGCCTAGTGTGGATTTTTGCAGCATATATGCACAGATAGGAAGACAAAGATGCACACACATATACACACACACACACACACACACAACAACAACTACAACAGCTTCAACAACAACAATAACAACATCATAAATCGTTGCCCTCCACCCTCTCATGCCTCAGCTGGTGACGGGCTTTCTGGTCCAGTACACACACACCAACATCTGATGAGTCAAACTTCCCATTTCAGACTAATCACTTGACTGCACTAATTGCAAATGCAAATATGCAAATTCATATTAATTAATTACTCTGTTAATTAGTTCTCTGGTCTTTTTGGGCAATAAATCATGGTGCAGGAGAAAGGAGATTGTACAGACCCGGCCTATTTCGCATAAAAAATTTAGCAAGCACACTTAGAAATAGAATCTGCCTGCTTCCAAAAAAAAAGAGGAAATAGAAAAAGCTGCCTGAAAGTGGTGTGTGGATTTGATGCCTCCTCCCCAGCATCACAGGCCTCAGACCCAGAAGACAAAATGAGGAGAAATGGGGCTTTCAAAGGGAGAGCACATGTATCAGACACGCTGTCTGCCAGTGATTTAATTAACACATTATCAACTTTTAAAGACAGAGGGATGCCAGGCACAGGATGCAAATGAAGGTAGTGATGTTCACACGTCAAGTGGCATGCGCACACACACAAACACACACACGCACGCACATACGCACACATGCAAAGCAGACACTCATTGAGATCAGCTCTGCTAAAGATGGCCTTTTGAGAATCTCAGCTTCGCCATAACACCAACTGGTTACTGAAGGGACCTACTTCAGTGGACGGGCTTTAATCTACATGTGGGTTGTGTCTCATATTATATTCGACGTGCATGGCGAAATTACATTTGTGTTTTTAATTCAAGAGAAAAATTAGTTATATATTCAAAATAAGAAAAAACAAACATTTACATTTTATACATATATAAAACATAATTTTCAGTGATAAAATATGATGAAATGAAATCAAATGTGTCAACACAGACAGGTAGAGAGGTATAAATCTGTTACTGTGGTAATGCTTAGAAGGTGTGGCACATGAATAATGTATGTATTTAAAAATGCATAAGGTTAATATCTCAGGGGTGCAGGAGGATGCCAGGAAAGGAAACTTTTGCTTTAAATATAATATTTTTTAACTCTTAGTGATTATTTAAAACAGAGATAAATCATTCCTCATGTTAATGTTTGTAACTCTGATTAGAAAATGTATATTAAGACTTAATTTTTAGATAGTAAGATATAATTTTGTTATATGGAACTATTTAAAGTCGTCTTTCATGACATCAGGGAACAGGAAAATTCACAACATTTATCCTATTTTTTTTTTTTGACAAATTATAGGTTGGATTTTTTTATTAGCCAATGAATTGCAGAGACCATATTTTAAAAGTGAATTTTGTAAATTTAAATAACAATCGAGTCGCACATTTGTTTCTTTATTTTAAACTTGTAAGTTTCAAATATAAAATATAATAATTATAAATAATGATGTTTATAGGTTAAAAAGTCAGAACCCTGAATACAAATCCTGCAAATTCATCATAAAAAAGCAGATTTTTTGGCCAAAAGTGAAACACTGCAGATATCCAGGCAAAATTGGGTACAATTTCTTCTATGTAAAAGTAAATATTAATCATTTTTACAACTAAAAGAAAATTGTCAAACATCTAATTGTACCAACCTACAAATTTCTGTAGTTAGGTTTTATGAGATGATAATACAGAGAAGATATGCAAGACTGTGTTTGTGTGGGCACAAGAGAGCAAGAAGGTGCTACATGGTGCCAGGAATGTTGATTTGAGTGTTGCTGGTATCAGGAATGTGCCAGATCTGTCCATCAGGAATAGCTTTGTTCCCGGCTTTGGTTGCTGGCAGTCCAGCAGGAGCGTTTATATTGAAGAGCAAAGTGTAGCTCCTGTAGTGCTGTCAGGTGACTGTATGTGGTCACATGTTGCTTGAAATAGGAAAGTCAAGTTACTGTAATATCTGTCAATCATATATATAAATTTAATAGAAACATAAAAATGGGGCTGAATTTTTTTTTTTATTTGATAAAAAAGAATAAGTGGAGAATTGTAAAGGAGTGCTAAAATTGCAGGGGAAGTCATCATCATCTCCATCATCATCATTATTATTGTTTAGTTATTCATTTGTTTAAATCAATAATATATTTAGTATTTTTTTTGTATTACTACAACATTTGCAGTGCAGCAACTCAGAAGTCCTAGATGCTGTGTTATGTATCACTAATGTGAGAATATTATGACTTGGTGTGGCCCCAGCTGGTTTTTTGAATGTCATTTCATCAATTGCCATCAGACGCTTTTCCAAGCTTATCTAATTGTCTAAACTGGAATGGCACCCCATTGCACAGAGAGACACACAACAAATATTACTTTGGAAGGAATCCTATTTTATCTGTTAACTGTGACTTACTATACACTCCTAAAGAAGAAAGCAAGGATGAGAGCAATGCTTGAGGCAGAATTCTATACATGTATGAGCATCATTTCTGGACACCTCTCCACACAATGCTTTAGAACTTACTCCTACTACTTGACTCTTACATTCCTATCGTAGTGACAGCTGTCCTTATTCAATAGAGGTATAATATTAAGCCTTTGGCAGCTAATAGTCTTGCTGCCTAATTGTGTTTGCTAATGATCCATGTGGAAATGGAGAATGAAGTAGTTTTAAGAAAGAAAGGCCAAATGATACAGAACATCCAAACACAAATTCAAACATATATCTGTTAATGTGCCTCGTGTGAATTAGGCTCTATAGATTTTATGGTTTTCTTCTGTTCAGTTTCTGTAGGCCAATAGCATACTTTTGACCAAGTGCACGCACGCACACACACACACACACACACACACGACACACACACACACACACACACACACACACACACACACCCACTCATGGTTTTATTCCCATTTGTTCTATTTAGCGTTGCTCATACATTGTTCCACTTGTGTACCAAACCATCTGGCTGTAGTAATCTCTTCCTTGATGCAACTAATTTAACCTCTGCTGGTACCACTGCTTGGAGACTTGTGCTGGAGAGTTATTGGAATGCATGGCCACTGCTGGACCCTAAGGAACAGGCCTAAATGTCCTTGGTTTCAGCAGGCAGCTGTCCCCACTTAAGCCCTAATTTCATCTTCACTCTCCTTTCCTCTGTGGGTCCTGTGAATTCAGTGGAAAACAAGGCTCTGGCAGCGTAGCTGTCCACTGAAGGTTTGGTTACTCTACCTACTCACAGCCCATTCTGATAAAACATTAAGATACAGCACATAAAACAATGAAAATTCTTAACACTGTTATAGACAGTTATTTTTAGAACCTTTGTAAACACTGAGCACAGTGGTTCTTTAAAGAAGGTAAAATTCTCAGTGGTAGAAACTGCTTAATTTTTGTGGATGGTCTGTGTGGCATGTGTATAGTGCCTATGGTATATAACACCCCCAAAAAAGTTGTATAATAGTCACATTGTCGTTGCTGTGTATTTGTTATTGCATCTACAGAAATGTTGGCCTGCTTGTCTTCACAGCCAATCTGATGGCCCCATCTGGTCAGCCTGGTTGGGGTCTGGATTAGTCATGGTCTGGACCCTGTGACCACCCGACAGCCTCGCCAGGCTCTGTGTGTGCCACCCACAGACAGGCTGTAGCCGGCGCTGTCCAAAATCAGCAAGAACACAACAGTACGCTCGAAACTGCAACCACCTTCATGTTGCAGATCCTTGACAACTGGCCACAAATGGGCTCCAATCCCACACATAGTCACACATAATAAGGAATATGGAGACAATGTATATAATAGACATATCAAAATAAATAAAAACACTGTACAAACACAGAGAGTGCTTTAAAAAAAGGAAATGAAAAACCCTCAAACAAATATATATAATTCAATTCAGGTTTATACTCACCCTAACTTGTATCCACATACACATATATACTGTATATATGTGTGTAGGCATGCGTCCATGCATTCGTACACACATCCAAGTGTGTCTTTTATAATTCAGACAATTAAATAAGCTGAATAAACAGAAAATGTCAATGATAAAGAGAAACATGTTTAAATCCCATAGGTGCATGCTTTTTTTTGCTCTAGACAGTAAGGCTCTCTCTCCTATATCTTAATGGCTTTAGACAAAGCTTGGTGTGGAAGCTAGAGTAACCGTAACAGATGTTGAATGATTAAATTAGCAGTTGTTGGCTGTTCAAATATTCATGTCGCGTCAAGAATGTGTACTATTATAAACAAATTCTAGCCAATGCTGCCTAATTATTCTGTGCTTTTGTTTTCTTCACATATGGTTTGGAGGGAGAGGGTACTTTGTGTTAGACGCTGGTGTAATATATTGTATGTGTGAAAACTGATTTATGAACAGATCTTACACCTGGTCTTAGATTACAATACAGTAAAAGTGGAATGTTTAAAAAAAAAAAAAAAAAAGAATATCAGGTCCAGCATTAACCAACATAGATTGAAAAATGTGCTTATCTATGGCCTGTGTTTTAAAGCAGAAAGAGATTGGACAGTGGTGACCAGCTGGTTAATAAAGCTTAATAAATTGACCAGTGTACAGTTTAAGTAAATATATATAAATGCGGTCCCTTAAGTCAAGTGAAAGTTAAATAATTGATAGGTGCACATATATTTAATATATTTATGTACATTATATATAATATAACATAAAAATCTACAATTTGATGCATGCATAAAAATAATATTTAGTAATTCTTTTTTTATTTAGCTGATTAATGTACAAAAATCAGTCTATTTAGTTTTGAAGCTTCAGAATTTTCCCACTGGTCTTTTATTGCCATCTGCTGTTCCGGACCTGCGCTGCAAAGCGCATCACTTTTCCAGAAATATCGAGATCATTAAAAACACCAGGAAAAAAAAATGTAAATCATCTAACATTTTAATGCATTCTGTACAATTATTATGGTAAACTATAATATTATGCTTAAATCACGAATAGCATTTTTTTTTTTTTGTTAGTTTGTTTAGTTTCTTTTTTCTAGGAATCTCCTTTTGCCTATGATTAGCGGGCGCGCGCTCGGGAGCTATGGTAACGGGTGTTTTTGCTAGTTATTTGAATAAAGTTGTGACTTGTAGGCTCGAGACCAAATAAGGCAGACAGAAGCCGGAAGTCAACTAACCGTAACAGCGTAGCTATAGAATTTAACAAAGATTGAACGAAATATATGGATACGAGTTATTATAGGGTGAGTATTAGTGTATTATCCGTATTTAATCTTTACCGGAGAGACTGTGTTGTGTTTTTATACTTAAATAAGTCACTGTGGCTCGATCTACCTCGAGGAATATATAAGTGCTTCGGATTTTTTAGTCTTTAGGAATAGTTTCACACATTTTATAATAAATGTCATTGTCCTTGCGCCTCTAATACATTAATAAAGACTTAATAAATAAAGATTGAATCATTTTATCTTTTAAGCAATATTTAAGAATTCCTCCTAAAAAGCTCCCTAACTGTATCTATATATGTTGTGCTTCAACCTATACTGACTCACCCACTATACTATTATTGTTTATTACTGTTACTGATCTGTTTGTTTACTTCGTGTGTATTATCCATCCATCCATCCATCCATCCATCCATCCATCCATCCATCCATCCTCATGCTTGTTTTGATGATAGTAGTAAAGATTGACTGCAAAGGCCAAAACGTTTAATTTACTTTTTTTTTTTTTATAATTAAAAATACATTTTCTTACAGAAAGCCATAGATGTTGACATGTATATCCTGAATGAAATAGGAATAGAATAAGTATAGAAATATTTAATCACAGGGGAAAATCACTGTGTTCACATTGGCCGTTTCCTCGAAGGATCAGGTGCCCATCCCTGGACCTGGAGTGTTTCCTACACTGCACATTCAGTGTTTTTCTCGTACGGAATCACCTGGTTTAAACCTAAAAGGGCTGTTAATTAGTTGGAATTGGTGTGTTGGGAGTAAGACAGAGAGAGGGTAATTATGCAAAGCTCTTATTCCACAGTTTAAGGTGAGTGTAAACTCTTGATGATAAAAATTGGCTGTTAGTAAACTTTGAGTAAAAATTTATGTATCAAATAGTTGGCATTAATGATAAAAATGCTCAGAACAATAAAAATGTCTAAACAAATTCATGTGACTGAATCAATAGTTTAGTTGTTTAGTTCTTATGTGTTTATCCCGTATTGCCGGGTTCTGGTGCAAATGCCATTTTAAATAACATTTACAGTATTTCCTAGAAACGCCCATTTAAAAGAAACAGTTAATTCAGTAATAATGGGGGAGCACAGTGGTAAGGTGTAGGATTGCTAATTGGAAGGTTAGGGTTTGATTCCCAGCACCACCAAGTTGCCACTGCTGGGCCCCTGATCAAAGCCCTTAACCCCCAATTGCTCAGTTGTATAAAAGAGATAAATGTTAGTCGCTCTGGGAAAAGGTGTAATGTAATGTAAAATGAAAAAGTAACACAACTGAGCAGTATAGGGTTAAAGCTCTTACCCAAGAGTCCAGAAGTGGCAGTTACATTCTTCTTAGATTCATACTTAGCTTTGAATCAGTAAATATTTTATCTACTGAGGTAGCAGTTGTTAAACAGCTTTTGACCTGTGATTGGATTCTGTGGCTACAGAAATGGATGCTGATAATGTGGGTGATAAAAGAGCAAGGCTGTTGGCGTCTAAGAGCCGATGGAATGAGTTTGGTGAAGTAACTGCTCATCAGCCACTCACCAGGGCTGAAACAGGTAGGATGATCTATTGGGAATAATGGTGGCTTGACAGACATATGACTGTGGTCTAACAAATAATATCCTGCTTGATCCGTTACCTTTGTGCTTGATAAATGATGAAGGTGGTCATACAAATTTTAGCCGATTTTCCTAGAAATCTTACATACAACAAACAGTCATTCCAATACACTGCATATACTGTATTAAATCTGTAAACTGAAAGAGCATTACCTTATAATATTTAACTATTTTACTATTTGTTTTAAACAGCTGAATGCTTCTACAACTTAGTAAGTATTGATTTACTGAGCTAGTTTGAATCTTTTGATTTGCATACATTTTTAAAATGGTTTTTATTTTTCAGGGCTGTGTATGTATGTCTAAGCTGCATTTGTGTAAAAGACACCGAAAGCATGCAGTTTGGTAACATCTTTTATCGTTTTTTTATCTTTTTTTAGTAAAGATGCTAAACTAGAGCTTTCTCAAGAATACATAGGTAAGATCTCTTGACAGTTTTAAGTGTCATCATAAAATATTGATTTGTAGTATATCATTCTTTCATTTATTCATTTATCTTCTATACCCGCTTATACCCTAATTCGGGGTCACAGGGATCTGCCGGGACCTATTCCAACTGAGAGCGAAAGAGCGAAAGGCTTATAGTATATTAATGTAATTATTAAGATCTTTCAGTGTGATTAAGGCGTATTATTGTGATATTAAATGCTGTGATATTTAGGTATCTGTGGTTAAAATATTTATACATTAATCCTTTACATTTTCCTCTGGGAGCTTATTCTATCCATTTCAAGACACCATTTTATGGGCAGTGGCTCTGCATGCCCGATTCAGTCAAACAACATGCAAAATAGTTCTGGGCTGGATCAACTCTCAACTAGAAGTTTTACACTGCAGTTCTCAATCTATTGGGACGTATTGGTATCAGGTTTATGCTCTGTCACTATGCAGTATGAGATCGATGAATGTCAGTGTAATTATAATGTAGGCCGGTGTAGTTATCATGTTTCAACTGTTACATGAGACATAATAAAACATGCGACTAAGCAGGTAAGGTCACCGATTTTAAACTTGTTGCAACTGAGCAGCCAAGCTAAGCTGGGAATGTACTTAAATGGATGATTTGGGGAATCCCTGTCTGTTAGTTTACATTGTAATTGATTTAGTATATGCTGTAAAATTAACAATGTCACTTTGCTTATAGAACAGCAACTGAGACAGGCTGGGATGTTGGAAGATGACGTAGCGAATATTTTAAAAGGTAAACCCGCTGCTGTTTACATTTTTCAACTTTGGCTCGATGCTGAAAGGACAAAAATCTACTCTGAAACAGGACGTTTAGTTTCACATATTCTTTAATCTATACGCTGCTCAAAGTTTCATTATTTTACTTTTAAACTTATTTAAATTAGTAGAAAAAGTATTGACACAACACTGGAGCATGTAGTATAAGGAAAGAAGGGTTACAGGAATACAGAATTAAGCCTTTTACTTTCTGCCCTAACTGAATGTTTAACTATACTGAGGACCTGTGTTAGTCTGGCAAGAACTAGCACAATGTTCTTGTCCAAACACCATCATGGTGTGAGACACACCAGTACTGCTGTCTGTCACCTCTGGCAGAGTCAGGTATTTGGCTCAGGGTGTATATGCAAGTACTATTGGTATTGCTACGCTAGGTGCTCCTCGTTAAATGGCACAAAGAAAGGACAATGCTAGGTAAGAAGAACGTGGAAGTAGCAGACAACAGAAATGGAGGAGATTTGACTTTGTGTTCCTTCACAGTGGACGTCAAGTTTTTCTAACAGTGCGGTACAGCTACAACTTCTACTGGCTCTGCAACCACAAAAAAATGCCAACATGACACAGATTTTGCTACAGCTTACCCAAAAAGATACTGGAATTACCTCAGGATGGAGTTGCTGCTTAGCTTCCTAAAGTGTCATTTATGCTATTTAAGTGTTATTTATTGCTCTATTTGCTGTGGATTATCAGTAAATCCAAACTGTCATTGAAATTCTGGAGTAAAAGGAGTAATGCGAATTTTAATCAGTTGAATGTGTTTTTTGTGAAGCCATCGCTACTTACCATAGCTGGTTGATATTTCATACATATTTATCTGTTTGAAAAAAAGTTTTTTGTTTATTTTAAAGCACATCTTTATTAATGAAATTGTACCACTGGCTTTAAAAATGGGAGCCGAAAAGTCTTAAGTCTTTGAATGTGAAAAAAGTAACAGATTGCCAGTGCTCGACAGAATCAAACACAGATAATGCTTTGGCAAAAGAACATAATAGGATAGGCCTGCATTAAGGATGCTCCTATGAAGCACACTTTGTCCCTGACATAATGCCAAAGAAAGCAAGCTAAAGGAAAGATCTTGATGGTGCAGTGTGCGTGGACAGCCAAAAGAAAGCAACAAGGAGAGCAACTCTTTCCTAATATAGCTACTGTACTGTTGTGATCTCAACGACACCAAACAGAGACCATGTTTCAGTGTTTGTTTAATTGGAAATGGAGTCAAGGATGATGTTCTCTTTTTTTGCCTGCTTCCAAAACAGCCTCTTTGGACAGTAAAACAACTGTGAACACCGTGCAAGCATTTCTTAGGTAAGACACTTTTATCTGTTTTTATTTCAATTTATAAAATAAATATGAATCAATAAAACAAAAAATGCATTTTTTTATATAAATCTCAACATGCTTTCGACAGTTTTCTTTCACCTTTTTTTCATTTGCTTGAGTCTTGAAGGATGGTTTGTATATTGTTAACTTTTAAATATTTCAGCTTCTAATATAATTTCTCGTAGCATTTCCAATAAGAAAATGTTATAGTCTTATATGTTATAAATCCAACATTCAAAAATGCAGCCTTATCCTTATTAGGTATATATATATATATATATGCAGTATATTAGGAACTGTAATGTAGTGTTTCCCTGCTACTGTTTAACACCTGACTGAAAAGGGTTAAATGGGTTTGATACTTTGGTACTGGAATTTACTAAAATTAGCACTGCAAGTTTGCTTTTCAAGCTGTATGGGGAGTCACAGCTGTAGTGATGTCCTAGGGTGTGACAGAAAAAGGGACTGCCTGGAGATCATGTGATGTTTGTTACGTTGGTATGAAATGGGACAATGGTCCAAATTTCCTATTCAAATGTACAGACTGCGTGGTTTGCATGAGGTTTTGCTGGGAAAGCTATAAGATGTAGGAAACAGAATGGGATTGGAAATTAAGGATTCTAACATGTTATGACTTTAGGAGAGCACTGAGCACTTGCAGGTCTGCACTGAATTTTCTAATGTGCTGTCATGGTCTGTTTACACATCAGTACATACCCAGAAAGACCTCCTTTGACCTCTGCCTGGAAAAGTCTGGCATCAGGAATTTCAAGTCAGTCTGGGCCACCAAGGTACCTTAAACACATTTACTCAGTTATGTTATTTAACTTGATTGGATATTTGATTAGAGACGCTCAGTGATGTGACTCTTTTAGTGCAATGGATGTCCTGACCCTCTGGCAGGATGATCCAGAGGAGTTGCTGTTGGATCTGGGCTTTGGGGTTGAGGAACCTGACATCACAGGAAAGATTCCAGCCCGTTTTATTAACCATCAATCCCAGGCCCGCGGCATTAACCTTCAGGTTTTCTTGGAGGCTCAGCAGAACCGCGTAGATATAGAGAATCCAGATGTCAGAAGTAAGCAGTACATAATATTTTTAGTATACAGCAACATAATAAAAAGTGCCTTACAGTAGGGAACAATTATTGGATCCCCTGTTGATTTTGTATGTTTGCCCACTAACAAAAAAAAGTATAATTCTATAATTTTAAAGTATTTCAAAAAAGTTTAATAAATTAATGTGCCTTTTAATAAGTATTTGATCCCTTATCAATCAGCAAGATTTTTGGCTCCAAAGTGTCTTTTATACAGGTAACGAGCTGAGATTTGGATCACTCCTTTAAGAGATCTCAGCTTGTTACCTGTGTAAAAGACACCTCTCAACAGAAACAATCGATTAATCAGATTCTACACTATCCACCATGGATAAGACCAAAGAGCTGTCCAATGATGTCAGGGACAAGACTGTAGACCAACACAAGCATATTAGAGAGTAGGTTACAACAGTTGGTGCGGTTATTCGCAATGAAAGATACAGTATAATTGTCTCCCCTGGTCTGGGGCTCCATGCAAGATCTTACCTTGTGAAGTTTCAATAATCATGAGAAATCAGCCCAGAACTATACGGAAGGATCTTGTCAATGATATCAAGGCAGTTGGGACCATAGTCACCAAGACAACAGTTGGTAACACACTTATTTCTGCAGCACCCACTTAAGAAAACACATGTACAGGCCCATCTAAAGTTTGCCAGTGAACATCGAAATAATTAGAAGGGGAAAAGTGTTGTGGTCAGATGTGACAAAGACACGTGGGTGGAAACATTATGCTCTGGGGTGTTTTGCTGCAAGGGGACAGGACAGCTTCACCGCATCGAAAGGGAAGATGGATGGGGCCATGTACTTTCAAATGTTTGGTTTGAAAATGGGCTATGGATGAGCATTCCAGCATGACAATGACCTAAAACACATGCCCTAGGCTTAAAAGGAGTGGCATCAAGAAGAAGCACATTAAGATTCTGAATTGGCCTAGCCAGTCTCCAGACCTTAAACCTATAGAAAAAACTGTAAAGAAAGCTGAAGGTTCTAGTTGTCAAACGTGATCATGTAAACCTTAATGACTTCCAAAGAGGAGTGGGACAAAATTCCTTCTAAGATGTGTGCAAACCTGGTGGCCAACTACAAGAAACGTCTGAGATCTGTAATTGCCAACAAGAATTTTGCTAAAAAGTACTGAGTCTTGTTTTGAGAACGGATCAAATACTTATCTCACTCATTAAAATGCAAAATAAAAAATCAGCAGGTGATCAAATACATTTTTCAATTACTGTATTTATTTTCTTGTTGACTACAGTGTGGTGAAGGCCAAACAACTGGGGCCTGTTCAAATTCACTTAAACCTTTTTCTTCCTTCTGTATATGCAGATCGGTTTAGACAGATAGAGGTGCTACAGCAGGTGACTACCGCCTTCAGTTCCTTGGTTGGAGGTACACAGAAACCTGTGGAACTTTCTGAAGAAGCCAAGTTGAGGAGGAAGCGGGTTGGCATGCGCTTCTGGAATGCCTCCAAAAAGACGCTTAGCCAATTGGCCAAATATCAAGAACAACAGCCACTCCCACCTTTAATGGCAGGCCAAGCGTCCATCCCAGAGCTTCCTGGAGATCTTTCCCTTGACAAACGAATCCCGCTGAAACGTGCCAGCCTTAGTCCACTGGTAGAAGAGCAGACCTTAACTTCAGAAGGAGCTGAATCCACTGAGACCTCATCCCTCCCTCAGGTTGACAACATCAGTCCAAAGGGATGTAGAGAATTAAAGAATGTTACATCAGTTATTACCCCTGCAAAAGGAGGTACAGGGGTGCCACCAGAGTCCTTTGAACTGGAAGAGGTACTGTACTGTCATTTTGTTAAGTTTGTTTATTTTGCTCCTGTTTAAGCTTCCTTAAGATTCTGTTTTCAATGACACCCCAACAGTTTAGCTTGAAGCAATTAAGCCTTGCAACAAAATGCTTTTTCTTTGTAACCTAAAAGTTCAATTTTATCATGGCACCTATCCCAGCTTTTGAGATATTTAAAATATACTTAAAAATCCATCCAAAACACTGAAATAACCCATTAACAAGATTGCTGTGGTGAATTGTCAGATTGTAACATATCATTTAGAAAGATTGTGGAATATTTATTAGACAGAATGCGAGAATTGTTCGGATTAGTTGTATTTGGTATTTTGTTCCCAGATCCAAAGCTTTGACGAGGGAAGCATAGGAGGTACCTTTAATGGTACCGCTGATCAACCAGGTTTGTGATCTTTTTGTAATAGTTTTTTATTATATCTACATGTGGGGTTTTTAAAGGTTTACTGTCTCAGCGTTGTAACTGATTAAAAATAATAGACATTAATTGTGATTTGTGTAGGTAATGAGCGGGCATGCCTTTCTCGTGTAAGAACTAATAGCTGCCAGTCTGACAGCAGTGGATTCTTTGAGGAACCTTACATTCCTTCTTACCCAAACCCTGGGCCTGAGCTTATGAAGGTAAGCCTGACTACAGCAAATAGCTTTGTAGCAATAGTGAGAAGAAATGTTCTAGAAATAAGATATGTTTGTATTTCAAAAGGTTTTCTATAATTAAATTGACCTATGTGTCCCATATCTTAATGTGTGTAATGCAGGTGCTGAATGCAATGTCAGGGGACAGTACAGAAAGCCCACAGAAGAGTATGGATCTGCAGGAGAACATTCCTTCTCCAAATACTAAGGATTCTGACAAGTTACTTAAAAAAATCGAATCCTCTGCAACAGACTCAAATATCAATACGAAAAAAGTACCAGCGCATAACGGCTTAAGTCCAGAATACACAGAGAGGCCCTTACAGAACACTGATAGAACTAATTGTTTGGTAAATAAAGAAGTTGTGCAGAAGGACATTGTTGGTGACTACGTTGGAGAAAGTAATACGTTACAGAAAGATTTATCAGGTCTTCATGAAAACAGTTTTAAAGAAAGTATCAAATGTCAAACCAGCTTATTAAATCCATCTGTTGATGTGGTTGTAGACAGTGATTCACAGTTGAAGATACAGAAAGCAGATGTTTCTGTGTATGAAACAAATTCTCTTTCCACTGACCCAAAGGCAGGTGTCGAAAACAAAGTGCGATCTTTCACAGAAGGTTACAATGGGCGTTCTGTGTCAGTGCAAATGTGTTCGAGTTTGGCCTCCCAAAGTTCCGTAAGAGGCAGCATCAGTCACAGCACATCACCAGGACACAGTCCAACAAGTGATGTTCACCTTAAAAGAGAGTGCAAAGAACAGTTAGATTCAGATTCAGTATCTAATAAAGCAGACATTGGCCGAAGCAGAAACACTCCTAAAACCATGGAACACACATTATCTAACCCCTGGCGCTCTCAGGAGAGTTTTAGAGGACCATATTCACTCAACAACGGGCGGTCCTATGAAGAAGATACACGGTGGGAGGCAGCGCTTTGGTCAGAAAGTCAGAGCTGTCGATCCTTTGGGCACAAACCACAATGCTGCTGCCAAAATAAAGACAGCGAGAAACAGTACTCCTGCAGTCCAGAACAGCCCAACCCAACCTCCAGTCTGCCGGTAAGACCCTCTTAATTTAATGATAGCTAACTGTTAAGTCACTCTCAATGAGAGCTTATGGATGGATGGATGGATGGACGGATGGGATTGGGGGGGTGGGGGTGGATAGATAGATAGATAGATAGATAGATAGATAGATAGATAGATAGATAGATAGATAGAATTATAGAAAGAAAGAAGCAGACAGACAGGCTGACAGATTTATGTTAGTCGAAAACCTTTACCATGCTGTTAAAATAAGCTAATTGTATGCATCGGTGTAGCTCCAGTATAAAACAGACAGTACATGTTTATAAAGAGAAGTGTTGGTTAAAAGGGTTAAGGGCTGGCTTTCATAAATAGAACATATTTTCATTTGAATAGCTTATTTGCATATGTGCTGCAAGGGAGTGGAGATTGCTGACCACTTCAGTGCTCCAGAGACTCTCGCTTCACCGATAAACACATATTCATTGCTAGCACACAAAGAGCGAGGACTTAAGTGGCTGAGACTTACTTCTGCTTTATTTTGTTTCTCCAGTATTCCATGGAGGAATTAATGAGCATGATGAGATGTATGTGGAAGTTTCGGAAGATGTTGACAGAGATCGAGGAAAGGCTGGAGGAAGAACAAGAGACTGTAAATAGTTCGTTTTCAGATGAACACAGGTTGGTTGTCATTCTGTATTAGAGTAATGATCAGTATTCCTTGTGTACTACCGACATTAAAAGTAATATAGGATAAGACAGCAGGTATTTAAATACATTCTGATGATAACATTCATTCTATACGTTTAATACTGTTAAATTATTAAAATAATTTAATAACAGAATAATAAACTTTCTGTTATGCATTTAATTATTGACTACAAATGATTGCATATGTGTTAAGATGTGCGGTATACAAGACCTTTGTTATTAAATTTATACTTTAGCATTAAAGGCACTTATTGTATTTTTTTCCTTACCTCTTGTCAAGTTGTCTTTGTTGTAATAGGAAACTACATGACAACACAGAAGAAAAAAGAAGCAATTCTGCAATAAGTAGAATATGTTGTAGTCCTTGATATTCAGTTTATTAATTGTTTTTTGTATTTCTATACTTTTATATTTATGTTTAAATGCCTTTAACACTTAACAAGGGAGACGTAAGATTTCTTGGGCTTGCCATTTTGTTGATTTTTATTAAATCGATATATCAGCATCAAATAGTTAAATGTTTGTATGATTTTATATGAAATTATCAGAAAATTAACTTAGTGAATATCAGAGTAAATCCGAACAACGAGTCAAGGTCACAGCAAGTTCAGATGAGTCAGTGACGTCTTTCTGTTTTAGGTATCGAAAGCCGATTTTAGGAATTGGAGCCATTTCAGTGGACACTGTTGGCATACCACAATTTTTTACTTGTACAAAAAATAAAATAGAAATAAATGTAAAATAATACTACAAAGATGTTTAATAGGGTTGTATATATTGTGTATCTAAACTTAAGTGGTTTTTCTCGCTCACAGGACAGAGATGCAGGACATTCTGAAGTTGAGAACAGCTGTTAAGCAAGAATCTGAAATGTTGGAACAACAGCTCAACTATCTGGTTCAGGCTTATGATGACAACATCAAAATGGTATCCAGCTCCTTTATATTAAACCTGTTTAATGTAATCTTAAAATGAATCAACTTAACAATAACATCAATGCCTGATCAATGCCTGGAAACCAAAATCAACAACAGAACTGAAAGGATAGACTTGTAGCAGATCTCACTTAGCTTAGACATTTTAACCTTAAATGTGCCTTAGACACTTCCCAATTCATGCAAGTAATTTTAAACGGCGTGTTGTAGAAATTGTATTAATGTATTTGTTTTTACATTTTCTGTAGAAGATGAACAGACTTTTGGATGAACAGTCCCATCTGTGCACTCAGCTGAGGTTTATACCCCAATCAGGACACACCTCCAAAAAAAGTGTGGGCATTCAATGCACTTTGCTGACCGACAGGCCAGACCCATGTCTCTCTACACAACTCACAGATGACACCAGGTTACTTCACAAAGCTGACAAGCAGCTGGACTACGTAGGATTTATCGAAAGTGTATGTATTTACTGACCTTTATAAATCTTTAATATTATAAGTGTTGGTCAGCATGAATATTGTTTCATTTATTCATTTTTTTCAGTTATAGGATGAATCCATCAACATCTATTTACTAGAGTGAAATAGTAAGTGTGTTTGTGTTAAAAATATATATTTTTAATCAGTTTTAGGTAAATTTGCTATAAAAAGTTTGTTAACCCTTTTTTTCAGTTCATCATCTGATGTGAGAAGGATAAATAATCTTGGTGTAGTATTTATGTACATACATATGCTTTATGTATTTTATTATTATATTTTTAAATGTAAAATATTTTATAAGCTGAATTATTTTTGTAGTCAAATTTAATAAAATGTTATGTATGTTTTGAAGCCAAAACCAATAAAATCTGTTAATGTGAAAAGAAAAAATACAGATATGCAGTATATGGTATTGTTCCTAAAATCATTTATTTATTTTGCCGACATTAACAAATATAAGCAAACTGATATATCAAGCTGATGAAAATTGTTATGAACTCCTGACTCGTGACTGGTAGCGTCACAACACGGGTTCAATTCAGTGTGTGTTCAATTTATATTTCACCCTGTTTTATGTTTGTTCACTTAGTTATGTGTCCTTGTTTTGATTCATGTTCTGTTCTGCCATTTCCTGCTTCCTGCATGTGCTCTTCTTAAACTCACATATTTTTGGTTTTGTATTAAAAATCATATGTATGTTTTGGTTTTTGCAAAGGGTTTGTTTAGTATGTTGTTTCCACAATGTCAACCAGCCGCCAGTCTAAATTTATGCTTTAGACCATCTTTTGTTTAGGTTAGTAGCAACCTCAGCTTACTGTGCCAAATTTGTTCTGGTTCTGACCTGCTTGGTATTCACTTTGTTTTTATTAATAAAGGAAAACTTCTACACTTGTATCTGTATGACCTGCATCTGTTCTTCAGCTCTACCATAAGAGCGATACAAGCCACCCATACCAAACTTTTAAGAAAACAGAGCAGAGGTGTAGGACTATTTTAAAATGATTTTTTTAATACTTTACACACTTTTTTTATTTCTTTTTTTAATGTCTGTCAAATTTTAAACAACATTCACAGGCAGACCTTACCAAGGAATTTAATTACAAGATATGTTTTATGATAATTTTATAATGTTCTAATTAAATATATTTATAATGTGTATATTTTTAAAACACTCATTTTTGTACAACGATTATCGCTTTTTATTATGCAGTTGATGTTTTCAGGGTAATTTAAGTTTTCTGTCGATGGACATTATTCCTAACCTTCAAATTTTTTTAAGGTGTTAATCAAAGCCTCTTTAAACATGTCCAGTTCCACACTTCACTGGAGTGCTCAGATGGAATAAAGACGCTTCATAGCTCATCAGCCGTCACATCAAAGCTCTCACTCTGTTTTATTCCTTATAAGCACTGGTACAGCTCAGTAAATCACATCAACAAATCACACACACACACACAGTAAGCATATTTAAATTTTATTTGTCGTCTACGTAAAATACATGATATGACAGGTTGCAGGGTTTTTTTTATAACTGACTTCATAAATAAGAATAAAAAAATAAAGAGAAATAAAAAAGAATAAAATAAATGAATAAACAAAAAGAATGAAAAAGATATGAGTGAAAGGTTGGGGCATGGGGTAGTGGGGTAGTGCAAAACAGCTAATAAACAATAAACAGTGACAGTGACCAGTAACAGTTCTTGTGAAAGTAAGCAATGATAATGTGTGTGTAGAGCAGCTTTAAGTTCAATTTTAAATGTAGGACGTGTGTATCTGTACTTTTTTAATTTTTTTTCTCCTTTTGGTTTCATTGTTGAGGGATGACCTGTGAAAAAAAGGTCCTTCTCATTCAATCTGTCCTTGTCAGGATAGGTTGAAAGCGTTTTTCCCGAGTTTATTGTTGGGATGGCTGGGTTCCCACACTATCCTCAGTGCTTGGGTCTGACACCGCTTGTCGTTGATGGACTGCAGGTCATTAAGCTGTTTGCGAATAGTGTTCGGCTGTCCGTACCACTCTTTGTAGAGCCCGTCTTTCCTGCATGGTGCTGTTCCCATACCAGGCAGTGATGTTACCTGTCAGGATCCTCTCGAAGGTACAGCTGTAAAAGTCTAGAGCCCGCTGTCGGGCCTTCTTCGCTCAAATCTCGGTGTGGCGGGATCATTTCATATTGTGTCTGATGTGGAGAAGCTGTCATTTGCTAAAATGAAGGTGCCTAACCTCAAGGTAGGTAGGCCGTCTCATCATCGTTAATGATCAGGTCCCTTACCACAGTATCGTCAGTAAACTTGATGATAGAAGTGGAGCTGGTCGTAGCAGTACAGCTGTAAGTGTGGACAGAGTACAGCAGGGGGTTTAGGACGCTTATGAACTTAACTTTAGAATATTATCATGGGTCTAGTCATAGATGTCTTTAATAAAAATTTGATTATATATAAAAAATTATATTAATAAAAAACTTGTGCGTTAAAGATTTGTGTATTAAAAATACTAACTAGGATTGGATGCATCAAAATAACTTTAAGTTAAAAAAAAAGGCTTTTTTCTGCTATTTTTTCTCTCTCTTGTCACCTCAGGACCACCTTTTCCCCTTTACCCTCACTGTAATGCTAATCACGCCAATGCTTAAAAAAAATCATTCAAACAGTTTAAATAGGTTCATTAGAGACCCTTTGATGTTTCTACATGGTTTTCAGTTGTCGTGACAACTAGCATGAATAGATACGGACTTAGAGTTTGCCCCTCCTCTTCAGTACATAAACTGTCTTTGCTTTGATGTGAACTTCCACTCTTTGCATCTCTACCTCTCTGCACCGCTGGGGTAAGTGTCACATCATTTCCTTTTTTAATTCAAACATAGACTTTTTAATGAATAAAATCTAGTAAAAATCATTTTAAAAAATACTTTTATTTTCCAAACAAAACCAGTTTTGTGATAAATGACTCATTTTGCAAAGTGACTTTTATTTTTTATTTCTACATATTTAACAGACATGTTTTACTTCATAAAACAAGTATTAAGTGAGAATACCACCAATTTTAATGTTTTACATTTTGCCTAGAATTTACAGTGTATATAAAGTGTTGTATACGTGAGTCTATGGTACTGATTGTGACCTAAATAATGGATGTGGGTGAGAGTGAGAGAGTAAGCTGTTATCTGATATGTGAACAGACTGGCAGCATGTCTACAGGCTGTGTGAGGTCACTCTCAGAGACAGCCGAGCACAGACTCAACAAGCAGGAGCATCCCTGTAAGTAGCCCTCAAACTCTCTCTCCTTCTCTGTGTGTGTGTGTGTGTGTGTGGTTTCTGTCACTACTTTAATTTTAGGAGAAAACTGACCATTGCGGAGTCAGTTCTAGAACAGGAGATGTATCCGTTCTAGAACAGGGGATATATTATAGGAACGACAAAGGACATGGCAGATGGTGTGCAGCTTCTTACACACAAACCCTCGTCGCTGGGTGTGAAAATGGCATTTTTTTTTCATCGTATTTTGATATACTGTCCTAAAACACCCTTGATGTGTCCCTCTAGATGAGGACACCGATATGGACAGTCAGAAGCTTAGAAGCTCAGAGGAAAATCAGCAGGAAGAACTGGGACAAAAGAAACCACGCAGGAAAGACACGCCTGTGCTCAACTCTCCTCCTCTCATACCGGGTAGATGAGCAGTTTCTGTTTTTGTCTTGTTTTAAATGTAAAAAAGACACCTCATTTTAATAAATCTCTGTTTACAGAGTTGTAGGAGAGCTATTGTTTTTTGATGGTTCTTTGTTTACCAGGGGTTCGACTAATGAAAGGGGAAACACGTCTGATTCACATGGAAGATGAAGAAAAGGAGACAAAGAAATAGCTTTTCAACTTGAAATATGTTGCTGTTAATGTTATTTTCTGTCTGTGTGTATGTGCGTGTGTGTGTTTTTTTTTGTTTTTTGTTGATGTTTTATTCTGCATATTGTAACAAAAAAAAAACATATTTGGTGGCCTACATATGAAGTGTCTGTTTTTTACAATATTTATTATTAGTAGTATGACTCTGCGAATACAGGAATGTTCTAAAGAGTGTTTGGATCCTGCTTCTTGGTGCTTTGTCATCTCCCACGTCTAAGAGATATACACTGGAGATGCATGGCTTTGCTCCGAGCATCAGTAAGTTTGCGCTCCACTTCTCTCTCTCGGGACAGTGGGTACGATCTGGCACAATAGCTGGGCTTCTTAGTGAAGCGGATCAGGTACTGTGTCCTCCCACCTGCAAGACAAAAGAGCCAGCAGTTAGCTTAAGTGAGCTGTGGTATTGATTTGATTTTTGTGTCTTTCCACATGTTAAAGCACATACAAATCTTAGGCGTAGCATGTGGCTACAATAAAAACACAGAGTCGTCATCTGAGCCCTTTGAGTTAAGATTTATTGGCACAACAGTGCAATCATGGAGCATCTGAAATGAACAGGATCGCACTACCACGTGTCACTCTTGGGTTGCAATGTCCCCCCCCCCCCTTTAGAAACAAAAAAATAAAAATTAATACTTGAACAGGAAATCAGTGTGGAGTTTTGATTATGTTAAACTTGTAAAAGAGTACATGTAAGTAGGTTTTTGAAGGAATGCAAAAAATAAAAAAAAAGGATTTAAACAGCGTTCCTTTGCTTATGAAGCAGTACATTAGACAACCTGCAGGGGGTGGCAACGAGTTGTTAAAGTTTTCCATAATCAAACGAATTCAATCCTGATCATCTTCAGTTCAAATGTCACTTTTACCAATAAGATCATATTATTTTTATAATTGTTATTATTATTATTATTATTATTATTATTATTAATCAAACACATTTTGTCAGTAAAACAAATGTAAACCGCACATTGCCATGATAAAAACACAGAGGATGACGGACATGACATTAGAACTGATCTACACACCGGACAGTTTGCTCTTATAAAGAAGCAGAAAACAAAATAACACAATATTATTAAGGCAATATTTCACTGCACTATATTTACTGTATTTTTTCAAGGATACTTCATGGCGGATTGCATGATTCCTGATGAGGCGAGTGGTTAGAAAGCAAACAGATGCAGTTAACAGCTCTATCTATCATCTCAGCCCTGAGGGCAACAATACTCTCAACTTGACCTTTAATGTCAAAAAAACAATAGAACTCTAACTGCTGTTTGGATTGTTTCAATTAACACTTGGCATGTGTTTATGGTATTTGGCAATGGTTTTACAGGCATCCTTTGTACCTATTCGTTTTAGATCCTCTGCATTTATTTACATTGACAGTAATTAGCAGACGCCCTTATCCAGAGCGACTTACATTTATCTCTTTTATACAACTGAGCAATTGGGGGTTAAGGGCCTTGCTCAGGGGCCCACAGCGGTGGCTTGGTGGTGCTGGGAATTGAACTCCAGTCTCTCTAGTATCAGTCCAACACCTTAACCACTGGGCCACAACTTTCTCACATTTATGTGTCAGCAGATAACAGAGAATTTGAACTCGGCAAAACAGCGGGGAAATGTTCTTTAACACCTTAACATTTTTCTTAAAAAACTGCCGGAGCTGTAAGACCTAATGTTTAAGTGCGGTCAGGCACAAAAATGTTGTTTTTTTTGTTTTTAGTGTGATTAAAAAATCATTCTGAGAGCTTCTTCGCATCGGGGTACTATGGTATTGGTCAATGTATAAGCTCTGGCCATCCCGATACCCATCCTTGGTAGAATTTTGCAGTGAATACTATTAATTTAAATGCACAATGTAAATTCACAATATTTTATAAACTGCAAGAAAATCTAATGCAGCAGCTGCTGTAGCCAACAAATAAAAAAAGATTAAAGATGCCACAATAGTAGCTGTTTCGCTGCCCTTCTAAAATTTGTATTTATTTATTTTCTCTTTTTTGTTTGTGTATCTGCCACCCCAAGAGTTGTTTTCACGATATTAAGGGATGCCACTGCTTTGCATCTTAGACTTCTATACAATAAAAGATATAATGTCATGCCTAACACTTGGTAACATCGTACTGATCTCGCTGGTGACAAAAAATAAGGAAAAAATAATTAACTAATATTTAATATCAGTATAACATGATGAACAATTTGATGTATACAGATGTAATATTATGGAAAAGTTAAGACAGAAAAATGTAGTGTTGCTTTGGGGCCTGATTTCTTGCTTTTCACTGAACTACAAACTACACACACAGACGAGATAGTTCTCATTACACACGATGGATACAAATGATGATCGCCATATAAGGACTGACAATTAGCATACATTCTTGTATAAAAACAAAATTCTTCCCACAAGGAACTAAAAAAAAAAAACACCCAATACTACATCACAGTTTTAAAGGATCACAAATCGGTGGTACAATAAAATGAATTTAAGGCAGCAATTATTGTGAGCATAATAAAACTATTTGCACAGTATCTCATGACTCTTTCTCTAACGGGTTCTGCTGAGGGACAAAGGATTAATCTACAAAATAAATATATTTCTCTCTTTGGTAAAGGCAGCTATAACATTTTACACAGTGAGTTTGTTGACGAACACACACCACCATATTAAAAAAATAAAAAGAATATTTTTAAAAATTATTTCTAGTGAAATGCTATTTTTCTGGTCGAGTCTTGATGTGCAGCACAGTAAGCATGTGCTTTTTAATTTACATTCACCTTTACCACTTGCAATTAAAATTATTCCCGTTAGACAATGTCCGTTATATGGTATTAGGTCAAGAATGTAGTACATAACCAATGTTAAAAATAACATTTCCAACATAAAATAGATGATTTTACAACCATTATGGCTTAGGAATAGCTACACTATATGGCCATAAGTTTGTAGAAACCTTATCACCACAACCATATGTGATCGTTCTATTTCTTCCTTCTTTATTTTTGCTGTTACAATAAGCTCCTGTAAATGTTTTTCGCTTTATCATGGAGTGTCGCTGTGGGATTTGTGGTCATTCATCCACAAAGAGGATTAGTAAGATCAGACACTGACATGATGGTTGAGGGTCTAGAGTACATTAGGCGTTCCACTAACATTAAATAATCATTCCTTCATAGAGCTCAGAGGCTTTGTGCATAGTAACATTGTCATGCCTGAACCATGTTTGGGTTCAAGTAAAAGAAAATCTGTGATGTTACAGCACACAGAAGCGTTTTAAATACTGCTTCCAAATTACTGCCAAGCGTTTCCAAGAAGAACCAGACATGAATCTGTCGAAAAGGTGTCCAGAAACTTTCGGCCATGTTGTGTATCTAGGAAAGGTTGTGTTGGCTTATATACTTAAGAATTTAAGTAAGTGCATTAAAGGAAGTGACATGATTTATATTTCACCATTTGAAAGATAAAACAGTCCAAAAAAGTCTGGAGAAGCAACTCCAGACACATGAAAAATAAAAATGGTATCATACAATCATATGATACACTTTAATCTAAAGAACCTGGAAAACTTATAACGATGCTGACCTTCCACATCATAATAAGTCGAATGTTCACTGACGATTGCAGGGACTGTTCTACTCACTCTATCTGTACACAACTGCTTATAAATATTTTCCTAAATATATATATATACACACACAGAAAAAATATTTACAGAAAAAAATTCAACTGACTGTTCAAATCAGGAAGTACATGTACTATATTACAAGTTTTAATGAACTAACTAACATTTTAAACAATGAGGCAGAGGGTCATGTTGGACCGAAGATGGCTTTGCGGCTTATACAGTGTCGAAATTAAAAGATGCAGCTTACCTGCTGAAGAAATGAACTCATGGCAACAGGTTTGGTCATAAGAATATGAGGTTAGATGACCCTGCTATATATATTATATATATATATATATATATATATATACATATATTAAAATACCATTCACTTTTTTATGTTCACAGAAATAGTTTGTACCATGCAAATCTATATTATTTTGGCAGAATAGGAATAGGGACTATTAGACCTACACATTTTAGCTTCTTACACTGAGATTATCACAGTTTAAGCATTCGGAAAAAATTATTTACTGGCAGTGAAAAAAAAAAAACACCCAATAGAAAAAAAGGGACATTAAACAGACACAATCTAAGGTTTTATCAGACACGAGAGATAATTTGAAAACCGAGAACACACCATTAACTGTTAAGTCCTGACCAGCATATTCAACAGGGCAAAATGCATAGCAATTGTGTAGCTACAGCCAAAGAATTACGACAAAACAAATGTTAGCTGACATTCTTTAGATTGTTTTTTCACACAAATGTGAATTTAGTTTCTGTGAATTCCAGTGGAAGTCAAAGCCTATTTTAGACGCGTGTGTCAGTTCTAGGTTGTGTGTTTGCGTGCTTCAATCTCTGGCATTGTCTGGACAGACATGAGACATCTGCAAATGTATAGGCTATATGTGTCTGCTATATGTGTGTCTGCAAATGTGTAAGTGTGTTTGAGCGTATAATCTCTAAGACGATCTCAGCTGGGGGATACCATGAGGGCCATAATGCCATATGCTCCCTATTAGATCCAGTTTTAATATACTCTTCATGCTTTTATGGCAACATCCAGTGGCCTAATTTGAACCTGTACTGGTTTAATTCCAGGGCAAACGTTTCACGCTGATCCTAGTTTGCGTCTCACTGCAATATGGAACCTGACAGTTGAGCTATAAAAACATGCCAGCAAAAGCAGGAGATAATTAGGCAAGAAAGGAAATTATAAAAGTAAAAAAATGGAAAGTCTAATTCCAAAAGAAATCCCTCCCAAAACAAGAGTTCTATAAATATTAAAGCAGACACCAGATGGTGCCAATGTGCAGGAGTAAAAGTGTTGCTCAGCAGATGGAGTCCTTGTTGAGAATTGAAAAAATGGTTAGTGTGCGTCAGGCGTAGTTGCAGTTGCAGCACTTGCTACTAGGGAGATGGCTGAACTTTCATGAGTGCTGTGCTCCTCATCTGCATCTGTAGAAAAGAGGAGATATATGGCACATTTAATGGCTTGAGTGCCTTCTCCTGAGCTGCTGAGTGAGGACATGGGATGGAATGACAGGAACATTATTAGGAGGCTGTAATTTTAGTAAATATCTGAGAAAGTATGGTACAAACCCACACAAAGACAACATGATCATATTTTATTTCATTGTGAGACTATTGATCATCTGAGGAAATGGAACCTGCTGTTCTGTAGATAAGAAAGATGATAATGACGATGATGATGATGATGGCAATGCACCAAACTCAACAATTTTTTTCTTTTTATATATTTTTGAGATGTGGAAGCTAAGCTTGTCATAGTCAACCACATAAAAAAAGCATATCTAAACAGTGGCTGCCTAAATGGTTATGGAGGACTTATGTAATGTTATGGGGAATCTGACTCATTTTGAATCATGGGTGGGGAAAGGGAAACGGTAGAGTTACCATTCGAGCTCTTTGTGTCACTGTCGTCGCTGTCGGGTAAGTCCAGCTCGTCCCCTGACATTCAAATAAAAACCTTGTTACTTGTTTACATACTACTCATACCACTTTTAGGGAGTTACACTTGTTATTTATACATCCAATCAAAGATCACTTCTACCAATACCATCCATGTGACATCAAAATCCTGTATTATGAAAGTGAACACTACATGGATCAAAAGCTGTTTTAGTGTGCTTTTAATCTGGACAAGAGAAAGATATGCAGTTTGCCTCATGCTGAGCGCAGTAAAATCAGATCGAATTTAAAATGTTCTACACTTACCGTTTTGAACCTGCTGGCTATTGTCAGTATCGTTGTTGGTGTCTGGATCTTTTGCATCCACCCGCTTATTAGCAGCTTCTGGTTTTTCTCCATTTATTCCCCCTGGGTCCTTATTGCCCTCCTCCTCTTTGGGCTGCTGTTCTGCAGGCTCTTTCTTATCCACTTTGGCCTTGGTGGAGTCTGCTGGCTCCGGTTGCGTGTCCCTCTCTTTTTTGACTATGGTACGGTCTGTGAGTGATGACTTTTCTTTGTTTGGTGATTTATTTTTCAGGTCGTTCTCAGTCTTGTCTTTGTCCTGTGTAGTGTCTGTTTTCTCTTCACTTGTGACTTGTTTCTTGTCAGTCTCTTTCTCAGTTGCCTTCTCTTCTTCATCCTTTTTGATTTTCTCCTCTACATGTATATTAATATATATAAAAAACATATTTTAAGAACACTGTCATGCCAAGTTATGTCTAAATATCTGAATTAAATTAAATATATCATAAGGTTATTGGCAAGTTAAAGCTTGCAGATGTAGGCACCTTTGGCTGCTTGAGATTTCCACTTCTCTCTGTTCTGATGCACCTCTTCGTTCCAGGTAGCCTTGAAACTCTTAAAATCTACACTGAGCAGAGAGCAGTTGTGAGTGGTGCTGCCCTCCGAGCCAGTGCTCTTCACGTTAGGCCGCTTGCTATCAGCTGGGATATTATTCAGGCTGTAAATATAGATAGTTTACACAAAATTACCCTTTTAATAATGGCCGTTTTGTAATTGACAGTTTTTTATTTACCAGTCTACCGATGCAGCTTGACAGTAGGAGAATTACCTACAGAGCTACAGTATAATATTGCTACAGTATACAGTACAGTAACAAGACCTAAATACATAAATGCTATTTACAGAGGTCAGATGGTTTCTTAGAAGGGATTTTGTCCCACTCCATTAGGTTTTAAGGCTGACGTTCAGCTCCCTCCACAGATTTTCTATGAGAGTAAGACTGAATAGACCACTCTAGGACCTTAATGTACGTCTTTTTGAGCCGATCTTTTATTGCCCAGTCGTGTGTTTCAGGTCATTGTCATGCCAGTATACACATCCATGACCCATTTTCCATGCCCTGGATGGGAACTTTTACCCAGTTCTTCTTTGAATCATTCAGATGTCCATTGGCTAACTTCAGACAGGCCTGTACATGTACTGCTGGGCACCTGAGCAAGGCCCTTAGCCCCCAATTGCTCAGTTAATAATTGTATGTCGCTTGGGATAAGAGCGTCTGGCAAATGTTATGGTGTAGTGTGTTACAATTGTTTTCTTGGTGACTATGGTTTCAGCTGTCTTGAGATCATTGACAAGATCCTCCTGTATAGTTTTGAGATCATTTCTTATTTCTCATTATTATTAAAACTCCATGAGGTGAAATCTCCCATGAAACCCCAGACCAAGGGAGACTGATAGTTATTTTGTGTTCATTCCATTTGCGAATAATCGCACCATCTGTTGTCATCTTCTCATCAAGCTGCTTTGCGATGGTCTTGTAGTTCATTCCAGCTTTGTGTAGGTCTACAATCTTGTCCCTGACATTGCTGGACAGCTCCTTGGTCTAACAGCGGATCTGATTAATTAATTGCTTTTTTGGACAGGTGTCTTAAAGACAGGTTACGAGCTATATCTAAATGACATAACACTTGTCAAGGAGAAACAGTTGAACGAGGAAGAACTCTAGGATATTAAGCTATAGCACTGGCAACTCTTGCTTTGTGCCCAAAAAGACATCAAGACAAACCCGTGCACTAAGTGAAATGGACACACACCATATTCTGCATGCCTTATAGAGGTCTTTGATCCTAGTCCAGATTGAAGCTATAGTGTACCAGGATGATAAGCTCTTGAGAACATTGTCAAAGGGTCTTTGCCGGTGGTGTGAGGAGATTTAATTAAAGTCCTACTTGAAGCAGTAAATTACAGATAGGTGGATTTGTAGGGTGAAACTGTGAACAATAAATCTTGGCATGGCAGACAAGAACAGATTTAAAGCCTGAAAGTAATGTCTGTGCGTGTTATTTCTGCTCATGTAAATAATCAATCAATTATCAGTATATCAGAATGCCTTTGCCTATTGGTTTAAAGCCTACACACAGCATCAGGGATGAATTAATATGACTCTTATGGGTTAAAATCTTGAATCAAAAGGGGTATTTTGTTACTCTGTCACCCATAGATGGATTTTAAACATGGGAAATTTAAAGCTAGCACATGTATAAATATTTGAAGTGATTAAAAAGGAAAGATTGGTATAGAAGAATAAATGTAGAGAAATCATAGATGGGTAAAGTAAAAAAAAAGTTTTATATGAAATATTTATAAAAAATATTAAAGGCTGTTTAAATTGTTAGAACGCTGTGGGCTTGTCAGGGAGGCTATGTAATTGTGCTTTTGAAAAGAAATGTCTTGTTCCCTGTCGGTGATAATTGCATGAAATAATTTCGTATTATAATAACGCTGGTGTATTTTTAAAAATCTTCCAATTAAAGTCAACTGAGCATGCAATTAAACTGAACATGCAAGTCACCGTCTCTGATATAATGATGCCGTTGACATGGCTGTGGGTCAGTGAAGTGAAATTGTCTGACAGCGGGCATGACAGTGCGGTGATATTCTCTCACTGAAACATTTGGTTAGAGGCTTAGTGTTGTTTACCTTTCACATCTGAGACAGGTATATTTACCAGGACCTGTAAACATCATTGATGGCTAAAATGTAATTTAGGGTAGCAGTCAAAAGGCAGAAATTCATAAGCCTGCTTGCTCACTGGGGTTTATAGATATACAAAGAACTTAGCAACTGGCAAAAGCAATGTAACACATGAGGGAAACTGCTTTTGGTATTTGTTGATTTTTGTTTTGTATTAAAACTGTCCTTGTCTGACCTCCTCTTTTTTCTATGTTCTTATAGCCCTTTATTGCACCTACAGGGGGGGGGGGATTATTTGATCCCCTGATGATTTTGTATGTTTGCCCACTGACAAAGAAACAATCAGTGTATAATTTTTAAAATTTGGTTTATTATAATAATGAGAGACAGAATATAACAACAAAAACATTTAGAAAAACACAGTTTAAAGAGGTTATAAATTAATTTACATTTTAATAACTGTCAAATAACTATTTGTTTTATACAGGCAACAAGCTGAGATTAGGAGCACTTTCTTAAAGGGACTCCCTTAAAGGACATTCAGCACATTCGTTTTGAAATTTTAAATAATAGATGATTTAGGTTTATGTAGAAATAAACAAGCTCACCTGGAGCGCCTGAAGCTGGTCAGTCCTGATTGTGATGCTTCGTCAATGAGTGGGGTCACTATTTTTTCTGTCATATCTGACAGCACAGTGAATGTGGGCTCCACAATGAAGTCAATAAAGCCTAGCAATTATAAATAATAATAACAATAATAAGAAATAATGCATGGTGCTGATTCCAGCTGCTATTGCAACCTAATAGAAAGAGGAGTACACACACAACCCACACTTACCAATCTGAGACTGAGGAACCATGGTGGACTTGCGGTCACAAAGAGGAGAGAAAGCAAGTCCCAGTTCTGCCTCTTTATCCCCCTGAAATATACACCAGTCATTTGTGCAGTGATTGTCACAGATTGTGATAATTAAAATTGAACATTTGGACAAAAAAGATTTATTTTTGAAGCGGGTCCAAAGACTAGCAAAGCAAACACCTGACAGTAGAAATTACAGTATGACCAACAACTGAAAGCAAAGAAGAGCAGTTAGAACAATTAAGTTCTATTGCATAGGAGGGAAATCCAGAAAACACAAGCAGACCCAGTTACACCACACCTGCTATGGTATGTGTTATATACGTTATTCTGATATTAGTCTCTGGTTGCCAATTTATTTTTTTACTTCCTATAATTGGATTTTTTCTAATTATCTTTTCTGTTTCTATGTTGATGTATGTAAAGTCACCAGGTCCCATCTTAAAAATATTTTTTTTCACACATACCTATTCGCTTATTGTATGAAAAAATGTTTTAGACAGAACTCTCTACCACACACTATCACCTAATTTATAGAATTAAAAAAAACCCGAAAAAAAACTTGTTTAGCTTTTAGAGCAACACGTTAGCCAATAAAATGCCTAATTAATTTATTAAATTAGCATATTACATTTACATTTACAGTAATTGGCAGACGTCCTTATCCAGAGCAACTTACATTTATCTTTTTTATACAACTGAGCAGTTGACCATTGCTCAGGGACCCTTCGTGGCAACTTGGTGGTGCCTTGGAATCAAACCAGGATCTTTATTCCTGAGTACATCTCAGGAATAGCAAATATATAAATCCACACGGATGTAGAAAAATCTGTATTTTTTAATGTGAGTATGGTGTAAACACAGGCTTGGCCAGTAAATATTAAGCAACATGTTTCTTTTTATGAGAAAAATAGAACCATGTTGTTACAGTATACATAGGAGAAGACATTAAAATATTAACTTTGGCAGTGTAATTAATGGGCTGGTGAATATTAAATAGAACTTGGGTTTATCACAGTGGAAAGGGATTATGATTGTTGAATAAAAATGAGAATATATGTGCTGCTTAAATAAGATTAATCCCTTCATTAAATCGCCACTTGGGAATCTTGCAGAATTTAAGTGGTGTCTGTTGTTTACATTTTTTTTAATATAGTTTTAATAACTATTGTGTTTGCAGATGACTGGGACAAATACTTTTGGCTACCACATACCAATAAGGTGAATTGTGATGCTTTTATAGTCCCTGGAAAAAGCCTAAGACCTAGCTGATAGCTGATATAGGAGCCACTCATTTTTTTTGTTTAAGAGCTCAAGTGCTTCCTGAACTGCTGGAATGCAGCTCCTTATTTGGAGTACCAGTTGAAACAACAGGTCCGTAGACTCAGGCAATCTGGCTAAATTGTGACACAACATCACTCCCCAATCTGAGGAATGAGAAAAGGGTCTGTAGGAATTTATTACTATTCAGTGGGACATCTTTCTCAGCTGGACTCTCTTTGTTGAAACCTGCATGCTATACTGGTAATGTAATGTCCATTACTGCTTGTCATTTTTTTTGGTGCAGATAAGGGGTAACACTCTATTTAAGAAATACGAATTGTTCTAGTATACCTAGAGGAATACCTGATATATCTTCAGGCACCAGTCCCAGCATCCCCATTCTTTATTTATCACATTCTTGCCAAATCTGATGCAGAGGCTTTTCTAAAGCATGGCTTAATAATTTGGTCCCACTTTTAGGACTGAAGTGTGAAACGCTCTTACGAATACCATCTGTGGGATGGAGCGACTGTGACACTCACTGCAGGAATGCAAGTCTGAATTGTTTATTCATAGTGAGGTAAAATGACCCATACCATATGTATCTGAAAAGTGGATGTTTTTATAGAGGTTCTCCTCTTAGAAAGAAATTTTAAGGAAAAAAACATTCCGACTAAAATAATGATCACGATCGGCAACGAAAAGCATGTATTATTTAGGTGTGCACCTCTTTGCCAGATTATTAATGTTTGCCACAATCTTTGAAGTCCCTTAACAATGCTTAATAACGATAAATAAATGTTTAATAATGAGCAAAATCAAAGAGAGTAATTGAGCCAGCAGAATAAAAATAAGCAATAATGCTGCATTAATCCCACTTACTGTTGAATAGAGTTAGCAGCTTTTCAATAACTAGAAAATTGTTTGCAAATGGGGCATATACTATGCTATCAATGTTGAAAAAACATCATGAAAAAATAGTGTGTACCTCTTACTATCTAAAGAATAAAAACTCCTAAGTGGAGTCAAATCTCTGGACTCACTGAATTAAAACTCTGTTCATTAAAAAAAATAACTTGCTAAATTCTTGCTAGTAATACAAGAGAGTTTAAGCATTACCAACAGGTCTTAAAGGGTGTTAAAGGGTGGTTGGGTTGGGAGTTGTTACGGGGAGTTAGGACAAAGGCTCACACACTTGGATCTCTTTGGTGGCCCCATAGATCTGTTTTTTAACTTGGTGGTGCTGGAAATCGAACCTTACTCTTCCAATTAGCAAGCCAACACCCTAACCACTGAACTACTTAGAGGTAAATGTATTCAGTGGACATCTGCAGAGTTCCACAGCTAATGGCCATTATTTAAGACAAATGGAATTCATAGGATGCCATTTTCACTAAGGTAATATCAATAGCTCCGAACATAATATGTTTAATCTTTTAAGCAGTTACCTACTACACATTCTAGTCCAGTTTATGTACAGACAAAATGGCTATAAGTTATTGAGGTTTGTCACACTGCTTCCCAAAACATATAAGAAACCCTTTGCTTTCACACCCATAATCAATACTCACGCTAACAGGTATAGCTTATAGCAGTGTTAAATAAAACAATAACCACAAGTGCAAATTTCAATGAGGATATACGTAAGATGTGTGCCATGTCTAAAGGAGGGCACAAACCTGTCTAAAGAACTCCTCCAGCAGAGATGTGGTCCAGCGGTGATGCAAATCCCACTTTTTGGCTGGGTGGCTGATGTCCGCAGTGTGTAATAACAATGATAAAGCCTTTGGTTTGTCAATCCTATGGACCACAGCCAGAAAGATTCCTCTCAACATTCAGCTTCATTGAATTTGGATTACTTTATTATAAATAGAGCTGTTAAAGGGTAGCACACTCACGCTTCTGGCTGCTGAAGGAAGTTCTTCATAGCTTTGATCTGCTGGAAATGACAGGACATATCTGTGGCCAAAACCATCTCAACTACCAGTGTTCTGAACTCTCTAAGGAAAGAAAACAGTACAGAGAAAAGTGAAATAATAGCTTTTACACACTGATTAGTACTTATTTATTTATTCCAAACACGCTTATCTCTTACCTCCAGTCATCTTTTGATAAGTTATAGAGAATATTCATTTCATCGTCCTCCTGTAGGAGTCGATAAGCAGAACTCACGTGATGGTTCTCCTGCACTGCACGGTCGTTGTACAATATTGCAGTGTCTGATCTAATGAAATACACAAAACAATAATATGGGCTGAGGCATTTAAAATTTGGAACTAAAATTTAAAACAAAAAAATAAAATCAAAATTATACTTGATACCTTGTTTGTATGTGGAAATTATTAGTGGTCCCAGTGTGTTCATAATCATGTATCGATGCTGCAAAAATCATTGCAAAGATTTCTAATTCTGTCAGCCAGTGCTGCAAGAAAATAATTCAGGAATTAAAAGTAGTATTCTTTTATAACAAAAATTACATGATGCTATATGTTAGTGGTTTCCAAACTAGGGGGCACAACAGCTAAGGGGGCCGCAGAGTTATAATAAAGGGTTGGGGAAAAGGCTAGTGTAAAGTCAGGGATGCACTGAAATTTCTAAAGAGAAAAACAGCCGAAATAGGAGCTGAAAATATATGGCATGCCGCTTTGCACCATCCTGCAATGTACTACCCTTAACTAATAAAAGTAACATTCTTTATCCCATTTCCTCCCTTGTACCATGTGTCCCTGGAATTGCCTCTGAATCAGCTATGAGCTTGATCAGGTTAGAGTAAATAATTAAGATGAATAAATAATGAAATATCTTTTTAGTATTTTAAATACTGAATATGCAAAAAAAATTAATTATTGTATTTAAATTATGATTTAAAAAATTTTTAAAATAGTGAACGGGTAAATTTTTACCTGAAGTATAAAAGTGTTACTCTCAGAACAATGAGTTATATACCCGATGTTTTAATACCATCATTCCTCTGAACGTCATTTTATTGTTAGCACACATCACTAAAGGGTTAATGAGCGTGACTCTGACAATGCCAGGCCTCATTCTGAGGAAGTCAAGGGAGATTAACTCCCAATCCATAGGCGCCCAAGCACAACAATGTGGTATGAGCCAAGTGCTCTTTCTACCTCACCTACCCTACAAAGACTTACTTCCATATTCCATATATTTCACACTGTCAGATTTACTGCAGTTCACTCTTCCACATGTAGACATACGGACAAACGCACAAGAGTCAATGCAGTTGTAATGGCCATAGACCATAGGTCATAGTCCTCAGGTTTACCTACCACCATGCCTGTCTTAAGTAAGAGGTAGTGCACAGTCTGTGTGACATCTGCTGCATGGACAAGGTTATGGTAGGGGTTTTTGTGTTTACTGTAGCCCACTTCCACAGCCTCTACAAATGACACCAGTGCCGAAATTGGGATCTGGGGACATCGAAAGAAGCATGGGCACATAAAGCAGACACGTTTGTAAAAAAATACATTTTTACAGCAAATTCATGACACATTGAACTAAGCTACAACTGACCTACAGTTAACCTACTATAATTTAGACTGTTTACAAGAAATACATTTAAGCAAAACAAAAAGAGGGACAGACATTTTTTTTCAAATGCTTACCTAAAGCGATTAATTAGGTCATATCTGGTGAGAAGCTCATAAAATATAAATTTCAATGCATGATCTCCACTTGCATCATTCAGCGCAAACACATCAAATGACCATGTATCCACATGCTAAGAGAAACAGCACAATCAATGTTAGTTAAACAGAAAAATGCCAGTTTATGCAGGGGGGCATTCTGCTCTGCATGTAATACGGTAATAGTCATGTACGGAATTTGTACATACACAAAACCTTCAGATTAATTTTGCATGGGTGGGGGTAATTAGCCACATAAATACAAAACAAAAAATATGCATAGATGAGGCAGAACGAGTGAACGTTTTTCGTCAACCTGTGAACATTCATTTATAAGGCATGTATTAGCTGCTGGACACACTGTACTAAATAAATTCCAGTAATAACACGCAGTAGCCAAACTGCACCACACATTGCCTGTGGCTAAATTATTTGAGTAACTTCTTTTCTTTACACTTTTTTTCCTTTCAGTCGAACATAACGTTCCACATCGCTCGACAGGACTGTGCATTAAAAATTTATGTTTTAAATTTGAAAGGTTTCTCCTGTGTTCAGTCTCTGTCAGAGGAAAGAGTCTTAGAGGAGCCTGGGGTCCAGACCAATGACTACATCATGCCTCTACTGCTGAAGCCAAAAGACAGAATCCATCAGTTAGATACCCTGGGCCAAACAGAACATCAGGGGCAATATCCAATTCAAAGCCACATCTGTCAAATCCATTGGCATGTTTTTACCAACAAAGTCTAGGAAATACTCAAAGTAAATAACCCTGACAGGTGCAGATAAAGCTAATAGATAATGCTAATGCTAGTAGTTATCGATTTGAGGTGCAAAAGAGTTTTCAGTGGGTATTGCATGGATAGAAATTAAAAATAACTACATAGATGATATGCTGGGTATGCTAATTAGGCCTATAATAACTGGATATTCTTTGTGTGTATATTTATAGATAGATAGATAGATAGATAGATAGATAGATAGATAGATAGATAGATAGATAGATAGTATATATCTTTATTTTACAGGTAAACTCTTTCAGGCCTTGCCATATGCCTCGGATCGATTTTGTACTTTGCCTGACTACACAGTTGTGTTTGCATTGCTGTGATTCTGACATCTCCTAGTAGCAGCCATTGTATAAAGATTGGTGCAGAGTTTACTGCAAAGCAGGTATTTTAAACATTACTATAACCCTAAATCCATGGATTTAAAACACTCAGTGTTTATTATGCGTATGTAAATGTTAGCATATGATTACTAATGTAATGGTAAAAGTGACAGAAATTGATAAATTTATAGGAGGATTTTTTTTTAAGGGATGGTGCCATTGTGGTTATGTCCAGCACACAAATTAAACCTAATGCAATCATCTTGTATGACATGATGAATAGTTACCCTATTGAATATTCTGTACAACATTCCTTATCTAGAATGATATATTTTAGTGGCATAAATACTGAAATACAATGATAGTTACTCTATCCTCTTAATAAAACATTACTGCTTAAGCAACCAGAAGCAGGAGCTCCCTCTAACAACATCATAGTACCACAACTGATGGCTGTACGGTGATAAAAATGCTGTATGTGTGACCGCAGCCTTACTCTTTGGCCCTTTGTAAAAAAAATTATTGTGTACTAAAGAAATAAGTTTAAAATGAAATGCTTTGAGATATTGTGGCCACATTGCCCTTGCCTGAATTGAACTTCTAATACCTTTAGTACTGTGATCACGCTTGGTGGATAGCTTAATCCCACCATGTTGGACGTCCGCCGGTACATCCTGTCAGAGAGAGATAACATACAGTTGTTAAATATAAAAGAAAACATAAAATACCTACAAAAATTTAAATGACTTTTTCACACAATATTTTTTCTGTGTTATGCATGAATAAACGTCTGTTGCCTTTATGATACTGAAGGTCTTTAAGACGTCTATAATTTACCAGCCTACTGCTTACCTCTCTACAAATATTCCAGCCTGCACGGCATGGACGATACTGCGGAAACGCGGCTTCTCCTCTGTTCGCCTAAGCATTAACCCCATCTGTCTCGTAAAGGTGGAGGCCAGCCAGTCCCGCACCTCTGAAGGCACCGAATCTGATTGTATGTCACTGAGCTCATCTTCTGTGTCCACCAGTCGTCTGCAGGAGAGGACACACACATCAATCATCAAATCTAAAGCAGTTAAGCGTAGAACAATATTGCTTCAGGCAATAGAAATCAGAATGTAGCAAAGTCTTCGAAAGCTTGGAGCATGTGCAATGAACCTATTTCCAAACCCTAAAAACATATATTTATGGTCCTACTAAATCTGCAATATTATCACCAATGTGCCATTAGTGTTTATATTACCGTGTCTCCTCGATGTACACTGACTCCAGTACAGAAGCTGCATACTCCAAGTTCTTTTTTAGGTCAACAACAGATGCCTCGCCCCGCTCCAGCTGTTTCACCAGACATCGTAATCTGCATGTAACACAACAAAACAAATTTTATAAAAAAAGAAAAACAAAAAAACAGTAGAAAGCCTGCCACGTTAATACCACTGTGTTTTTGAACTCAAAATGTAGAAGACAGTCAGAGAGTTTTTTAGCCCAAGGCCCTGTGCGCTGGGTCGCCTCCTGTAATTGTGTGTACCACTTCATATAATTTTGCATTCAGCTCTACATGACAAACGAATATAACTACAGCTAACATACAATTCCTCTCCACTCACAGCCTACAATATGTTGACTACCAGACAACATTTACGCTCACATTGACGTAGTGGCTGGATGCCTAAATCATAGTTTGTCTTTTTCAATGATGCCTGCACCCCTTCATACTTGTTTCAGTCTCAGCAGATAAACAGAGCACAGCTGTCACCGCTCTGACTAGACAAATAGCTTGTGTCTGGTGGCAGCTGAAGTGTGTGTTATTCTTCTATCACCGTGTTTATGATGAAGCTTTTGTTTATGAGGTGTATTCAGGCACTCGGAGCTGACGTCTTTGCTGACGTGGAGACTCTCATGATGAAAAGTGCATGTGCCTGAATGTAGTACACATGGTTGACCTAATTCATGTTCATCAGCATTTTAAAAGGGGTGAAGTGGGGAAGCATATCGCAGACAGTGCTCTTCAGATTAAAGAGTTTTAACCCCTGTACAGCCAACCGGAAAGTGGGAGGTATCGGTCCAGATACAAACAAATGTTGTGGCCGAGTCAGCTAAAGTACATTTGGTTATGCAAATTATTATCAACCTAATTTTATTACAATAAATGTGTTCCAGCTTCTTTTACCTTACAAAGGTGAAGTAAACATATTTAACTGTGTGTGTGTGTAAAAGAGAGAGAAACGAGAGAGAGAACATTTAGTGGACTGGTGGCACATTGGTTACCTTCCGTATTTTTAGTGATTCCAGCATAAACAGTAATGTGGCTTCTAAATGGATGAATTATTGTCCAGCCGGATCAGTTTTTTTCCTTTACACTACTGATTTTATGGCTGAGCGGTAATGCGTTTTTAAGTCATGCACATCTGTTTAGTGTTCCACCTGGCTCACTCAGCTGTTGTGCTGCTATGTATTTGGGTGCTCAAAACAGCACAAAGTATAAACCAGGGTTAAAGATTTGGACAATGTTATCAAAATCAGTAAGGTAATGAGAGGGGGATGGTTGAGGGGTCCCTTATGCAGATAAGGGAGTAATCAATATCGCACATCAATGTCATTCTATTAAAGGATTAATACTTCTCAGAACCTGGTGAAAGCAGAAATGATAAGAGTGAAAGGATTTAGGAACATGTGACTTCTATCGTAACCACATAATATATGACCTTTTCTATTGAATTGAAGCTTTTGAATTGTTCTGTCGCTAAATAGTGATTAGACCTTCGTTAAACAGGTTATTTCGAAACAAATATATAGGGATGCAAATGGAAACAATACTTTTTGATTTACTAGAGCAAATAAAAAATCAGAACTCCTTCGAAAGTGTCGGAACAGCAAGGCGGATATCTTTGTTTTGCTATAAATATTTGCATACCATAAGATGAATATTAAGACAACATATACAAATTTTAGCTTTCATTTTTTTTTACATCCAGATCCTTTTTTGAACCTACATGTTTTACAAATCGAAAATCCCGGAGCAGGTGTTTCTTTCTTGTTATCTTGGTGTGTTATGTCATGTTAGATTAGTTAATGCATTAATAGCCCTGAATGTCTATTCATGGTCTAAGTTTAAGGTCCTAAAAGAGTTATTGTGAAGACCACGACACTATTTATCAGCACTAAGCAAATAAGATTTGATAAAAAACAAAAACAAAAAATGTAATAGCCAGTCGCTAAACAAGTTATTGCAAGAATGAAATATGCAACCGTCTTTCTTGACAATGATTACCTGAGACTACATGAAGTGTAAATGATGTAGATCCATTACATTAAACATTACATTATCAAAGGCCATTTATTTGTTATTTTTAAGCAGCCAGTATAGTCTATTTATAGGTATATAGGGAAGGCCAAGGACTGACGTGTATGTTACGCAGACAGAATCTCCAGGGGAGCACAGGATTCACCTCTTTCTCTCATCTCAGTAAAGCTGCAAGGTGACTTTTAATCCATCCTTTCATGTCTATTACAGCAGCTTCTGCGTTCCTTCTTATCTCCCATCACACTCCCGACCATTTAGCAATTTCATTTAACTCATCTATTCCTGCCTACCTCTGCTTTTCATTCACAATGTGCAATCAGATCTTCCCTGTATTTATCATCTGCTATCCAAGGTCAATAGACATTGCTATGAAGTGGTGGTGTTATGTATTATTATAGTTCAGGAGAACCTGAATCTACAAAGCAGGAAAACAATTTGTGAAATGAGACACACTGCATTTCGTATAAGAACCATTGTAGTTTCTACAGTGGCATTTGAGCTACATAAGGCTCTCGCATTCTGGGGCATATGTGAAGACCATGTGAGATGAGCAAAACATCTTCCTGTCTCACTGAAGGGGGTCGAAAACACAAGGACATGCTGAGAGTCAGGTTTCAAACATATGGACTTAAACCTTTAGCCGGATGACTAGAAGAAAAAAGGACAAGAAGTGACTTCAACCTTATAATTTTTTAAATATATTTTGAAATATGCAAAAAAATGTAGAAAAAAATGTATCTGCTTAAGTATATTTTAAAATATAATTACATACATATGTTTTCTACAAACACATTTTGGCCATTTTATGTATATTTTTGAAAAAATAAAAAAGATCACACACAGGCCAGTATTGTAAATGTCGCACGGTACAGCCCTGCCACACTAACAGGCTCATGAGCACTAATTTTAAAGCAATTACCAGCAAACTGAAAAGGCATTTCCCTCCTGGCTTTCTATAAAGGATGCCAATGATACGGTTTTAAAAATCTACATATTAGAGCTGTTATAAAAACATTCTGGGTCTGAATCTATCCATGTAGCAGACATTGCATGCAAAAGCTCTTTAAACACTTTAATTAAGCTCCTAAGTGCTGGTCTAAGTGCTGCAATAACCCGCTTTAACCCCAGCCTGATTGGATCCGCCAGAACTATTCATGTGTAAATAAAGACAGGAACAGCCTTCGGTGACTTACAACTAATATTTTCCTATCACTATGACACAGGTCAAGATGTGACCGAATTATAACCTTTGTTACATGCTATTTAACAAGTTGTTCAACTGAATGCTCATGGCATGCTCACTGATAAGCACTTACTTATTAGTAACTTATTAAGCACTATATGGAACAGTCACATTCCTTTAATTTTTCTGTGTACCTGGTTAAACTATTTGTAAATGATGTGCATTGAAAATATCAAATGTCTTGCCATTATAGATAGATAACAAACAATTGAAAAGCAAAGACATTAGCAGTGTAGATCCTATTCAAACAACATTAACGTTGAGCCAACAGAGCAACAGAGACCAGAGGAGGAAGCTTCATCCTTCTTGACTCTCATCTATAGTCCATGCTGCCTGATTCATTTAAGCACTCAATTAGTGAGATAACAAGCTGATGGATGAATCGGTTGGAGAGCAGAAAGGATATAGGCTTGTTGAAAGGCAGCGTAAGATCGAGAGGAGTAAAGCACAGAGAGCAGAGGATGAGGATAATGAAGAGGAGGGGAAAGTGTGACATGTTATCTCCTAGTGCTTTTGTGTATTTGCAGTTAATCAACATGTAATTAATGTAATTAAACTAAAGCCTGTTTACTTGTTTAAGGAGTATGGAGATCTCACACAGACTCATTTATAAAAGGTAAATTTCTTTTTCTGTATCTATAAACCTGCTTTCTAGGTGTCCGGGAACCAGCTCTAAAATCATTCCAGACCATAATAATGTCAATCTGACACCAAGCGCTAATCCTTGTGCTTATTAATGCTCAGGGCTTAGGTAGAGCCTAAAGACAGAATCCTATACTACAGTGTTCTAATCCACTTAAATCAGGAATCAAAACATTCACACAAACACACACACACACACACACACACACACATAAAATACACTAACCATTATTAATAAAACATTCAGTGTGAGTATATGTTAATTTTAAAGAAGAATATGTCAGAGCATGCAATAAAGCCCAGGTTCATCAATGTCAGAACAGCGCTTGTCATTGTGTAAATGTCAGGCCTGAATGTCAGTGCTGAATGTCAGTTATTATTCAGGATATAAGTAAGTTGACTGTTTTTGGCGAGTTGTTTTAACCGGATGGGTAGAAGGCTGATAGAAAAATAAATCTGTAATTTAAACTGATTGACTAACTAACATTGTAACCTACAGCAAGTTTTCTATCTGAAATAGTTGTTAATTTGACGAAAGCAAAGAATGGAGCATTAGAGTAGGAAATGGAGCAAAAAATGGAGCAATGGAGTGGGAAAGTGCTGATCAGGTTAGTTCAGTTCAATTTCCTGCCCCACCAAGCTGCCAATTCTAGTCCCTTAGCAAGGTCCTTAAAAATGCAGTGGAACATCTTGGAAAAGGTTACCTGATAGAACCACTAAACGTTTTCATCCCACCCTCGTGGACCAAACCCATGCCTCCTGAACGAATGAACGTGCACAGACTAAATGACCAGAAACAACATTACTACAGTACATCAGAAAACTTAAAGTACAGTTAGCACAATACTAAAATATCAAACCTAAAAATAGTACTGGGTTACACACTGCTGCTGCTGTAGTTGAACTTATATAGAATACATATAGAAGTACATAAATTACATAAGCAGTCCAAAAAACACCAAAATGGAATCACACCATATACCTACATTTCCAAAAAATACTGCAAACATGATGACACTTTGACTCCTGTAGTAGACTACAGAATGGAAACACAACACTGATATTAATTCAAGCCAATTTTTATACACACAATCAAACGTACTGGGCATGAAACTTTCCAATCTGGCAACCCTGGCTGATTACATATCCTGTCTGTGTGAAGAGGATGCATAAAGGTATGAAAATAAATATGTTGACAGGCAGGTGGGAAAGATTATTTTAATATTCAGACTGAACGTTTTGATTGAATTTTTTTTCGGTCCTACGCCTTCCACGGAATATATAAATACATATAAATACATTTAGACCACTTAAGTTTATGAATGGTATAGAGATGTGAAGAGACTTTAAACCAGCAGAACACAAAATGTATTTAAACCAAATCATCTACTCTGCCTTTAACCCATAATTGTCACCAAGTCTCTGGGTTACTCTTTGTGCAGAGGTTTGGTGCATCTACCTATTGTCTATAACCACTTATTTTTAATCAGGTTCACAGGGATCTGCTGGAGCCTATCCCAGCTGTCATCAGGCGTAAGGCAGGGGTACACACTGGACAAGTCGCCAGACAAACAACCACACACACTCACATCTATGAATTACGAATCAACATAACATACATGGTATTGGACTGTGGGAGAAAACCGGAGTACCCAAGACTTCTAATTGGGATCTGAACCTGGGACCTTCTTGCTTTGAGGCAACAGTGCTAATCACTAAGTCACTGTGCTGCCCAGGTTTTGTGTATTTTCTTTCTAACTCTGGATTTGCCCTGGGTGCTTTAGTTTGCTTCCGCTGCTCAAAAACATGGCATTAGATGGACAGAGGCAAAAAAACATTTAACCCTAGGTGTGAATTAATGTGTTAATATGTGAGTGTAGTCCTGTCTGATTTTAGGATAAACACCATATCCATGACTAGGATAGGGCAGTTAGTGAGAGTCGGGGAATGATCATAACTTAATCACTAATTGAATCATAGTTTAATGCTACAAACAACATACTTTTCATATAATAGTACTTTCGCGTACTTTCATCTTCTGTTATTTATACATTAGTACATTAAGGATGTAATGCAAAGATACCATCTGCATTTACAATTATCTGTATCTGTACCATTTGACTATTTTTGGCCAACTTTAAAATTAACTAAAAATAAGTACATTTTTGAGTCGTACTATTAGTTTTTTTCATACACACTTCTGTTTGTGTGTAAAAAATGTTTTTATACTCAGATCTCAGGTCCAAACCAATACATCTACCCAAATTATGTAAAAACGTTGGCCTTAGCAATGTTACTTTACATGTCATACAGTGATTTTTAGCAAATTTCCTAATCTCGCAGAAAAAATAATTCCTGAAGCGAACACCACAGGGAACCACATGCGACTGGTCAAGATTGGAGACACTTGTCACAAGATGAATCATGGGACATATGCAATTGCAGGTAAGGCAGTTCTATTAGAACAAGAACAGAAAGCCCAAAACACTAGACAATACTTAGAATCAAGGAGAGAGTTGGGCTGTTGGCAAACAGGGAAAAATAGGGAAAAACACAAGGTCAGGAATACTAGGGAAACTGAATTAAAAACCAGACTTAACATAGTCAAAACATACAGAAAGCTAAACAAACACTTCAAGACGTATCAGTAAGCAGAATTGTTTGACTGAGGACTGAGGATGTGTGTGTGTGTGTGTGTGTGTGTGATCATTTTTAAATCATTACCCTAAAATGTATTTAACATTATTTACATTAATCTACACCAAATACCTTATGATCACAAATCAAAAATCAAATTTGTGAAAATGTATTTCAAAAAAAAAAACTGTAATAACACAGACATAGGTGTTCAGAGGCAGTACTTAGTTGAAATACCTCTGGCAGAGTCTATAGCCTCAAGCTTTCACACACCTGGATTCTGGGATTTTCCCTAACTCTTCTTCGTAAAAGCTCTAAAGCTGTCACAAAAAAGGAACATTAGTGAACAGACATTTTTAGGACTCTCCGGAGATGTTCGATTTAGCTCAAGTCCACTCTGTCTGAACCACTTAAAAACATTCACAAAATTGAATTGTATTTATTTTATTTTCATTTTATTAGTGCTTTTAACAGTGGAAATTGTCTCAAAGCAGCTTTACACGGATAATGCAGTAAGAATAAAAGTTTGTTGCTTATAAGTTTGTTCCTAATGAGCAAGCCAGTGGCAAGAAAAAAACTTTCTGAGATGAAATAAGGAAGAAACCTTGAGAGGAACCAGACTGAAGAGGGAACCCATCCTCATCTGGGTGACACAGAATGTCTGTTTATTACAGCTGAATGATGTTGAGGAGTGCAGTGATGTTATCAAATGCAATAAAAACTGTAGCCTCGGGTCTCCTTAAGCCAGGTTTTGGTTAAGGATATTTTTGTTGTATTCTTTAAACTAATTCATATTTACATTTACATATTTACACATACATATTTCAGTCCCTGCCACTAAAACACCCTCAAAACATCAGGCTACCACCACTATGCTTTAATGTTGGAATGGTACTGTACAGAAAATTAGCAGTGCTTTCGTTGTTCCAAACATGAATCAAACATGAAAAACGTAATCATTCTGGGAATCTTTGTTCTATTAAAACAAACATTGACCGTGTAGTGGTGGTCGGCCTTTTGCAACTATTTGCCATCTTTGAAGTAAACCAGAGAAATCTTCAGATTTTTGGTCACCTCTCCTCAAGAGCAATCTTGTTTCAAATAATTTGGATCTCCGTTACTTTTGGTTACTTTTACTCATTCTTTTGGTTTAATGCAAAAGACATTTATATTATTCTGTCCTGTTTTGTTTATTGCAATATGAAAATATTTTATCAGATGACTTTAATGGCTCTCTTCGAAAAGAATTTAATAATTGTGGTAGCCTTGTAAAGGAGTGGCATCTGTGTGAAATATAACACACAAATTATAAGCATAGAAAAAAAACAATAGAACAAAAATGTGTGTTTTTTCTGAAGATACAGAAATTGAATAATTTAATGTAAAATATATGTATAGGCTTCACTGTATAAGTACAAAAAAATCTTTGTTACAGCTTCAAATTTTATTGTTTCTTGTGCCTTAAAACAATGTACAAATGTTAAACTTTAATTCTATGATTAAACATTGCATTTAATCCACAAATCATGTGTGTTCTAAACTGTGATAAAGTCAACTATAATCCCCACTCGACATCCGGTAATTGCTGACACACACATTGCGATGTTGATGTTAAAACGGTATATTGTGCAGCCCTTCTGTAAGAGCTAAAAATGTTAAAGCCACCACAATCTGCAGATAAAATTTTATTTGCTCATTAGTCTTCTATCAGTTAAAGCCCGAAGTCTTTTGAAACTAATTGTCTTCAAATACAATTTGATCAATGTTATGGTTCATTAACATTGTCAGCTCCACTTACAGAGTCTGCTACCAGTCTAACCATGGCTTTAAAACTCATACTGACACATACTGTTTTCCTTTTGTTGTATTCTTACTTTAGTGTCTGTCTTATGGCTAGATAAATCCTGTGAAAATTACCTGGAGGGACAAAAAGTACAATCTTATTTCTAAACTGAGTATTTCAATCATAATTTAACTTAAATGAAATCAAGGAAATCATTTTAATAACATAAATTTTGCCCTGCTATAGAATAATTGCTTTCTCTTTTGTAGAAGAATTAAGGAGCTTTTTTCAGTAAGCCTTTGTGAATTCAAGTATTTGAGTCATTCAAGTAGTCAGAGGCCACTTTCATCACTGAGGGATTGAAGTGCAGGCTACACTTTGATGGACTTTTTAGCAGCAGCTGCGATCTGAGAAAAAAAAAAAAAAACGAAGCTGCTGCTGGCCAGACAGATTGCTTCTCTTCTTCTAGTCTCCCTTATTCCTGTTGTATCTTAAAATCCTTCAGTGTTTAAGTTTCAGTACAGGGCTGGTGCAAAGAGACCAAAATTGTGTCTCTGTCCATTGCCATTCCAAACATCATCCTTACTCAATCATTCTATGCAATAACATCATCCCTGATCCCTGTGCACACCATCAAACAACATCACACACCTCACCAACAAAGCCCCACCTTCATTCCTAGCCACCACCAAGTGCCAGAGGTTAACTACACCTTCAAAGCCTAATGAAACCTGATCTATTAAGAATTACAGCCAGGTGATCGAGAGCGACTGGATAAATGTATGCGATACATTTTGAATTGGAAAGATTAACGTTGCATGAAGAATAGGCTCTATATACCCCATAGTCCCCTGCTTCTTTAAATCTTTACGTGTTGAACGCTATTATTCCCCAACATTAGATATAATAGAAGTATTGCTACACAGTGATTTGCATAAGTCATAGCCAACCAGGAAAAAGACATTGAGTAAGTGTAAGCGAGGAAAAGAGTCAGATCTAATAGAGAAAAATGGAATAATGACTTGTGCGGTTTTAGGATTTTTCTTTCTTAACAATAAATGCATTTATTTCTTATCTAATTTGGAGGGATTCCAGTGAATGATTAGTGTGTAATATATCCATATCTTTGCTGTAAACTTGTTTTAGCTAAAGACCTTAATAGAAGCAGTTACTAGCTAATGTATGTGGTTAATGTGTTAGGGTAATTTTTTTAATTAGAAATAGGTAAAATAAGTTGATCAGATTTTTCTTTTTTTACTGTAGTTTGTGTAACTGTGACCTTTATGTGTCTGCTAAGTTAGGTAAGCCATGATTATCTGTTTTTTTTCCGACACTGTGCATAGTGCATAATGTTATGTAAGCAGTATGTCGCGTTATATATTATTGTATGTTCTGAAACTTTACTATCTAAACCTGATTGGCCACTCTTACCCGTAAATGTGCAGCCAGTATGGGTGGCTCATATTATTGTATTTTCAATATCGTTACTTGACACATATTATAGAACTTTTTTAAAAAATCTATACGATCTCAATATCCAGTGTGCTTTATAACCAGTATGTTATAAATCAAAGCTTGGTGCAGTCATGACTTTATCGAATGAAAATGATTAGCATTTTTTGTGCTAGAAAACAACGATATGAGTTTATTATAAAATTAACCTGACGAGGGCTCACACCACAACTAACAATACGATAATTAACAGTTCTAATAAACAAGAGGTTTGGAATAAACACCACTTTTATTAAAAAGTAACAAATCTAAGATCTTAGCAGATGATCAAATCTCCAAACCATTTATGTACCGTCTTTTATCATATTGACTAAAACTGTTCCTTATGGTCACATTTTGGGATCTTGCCACAATAACAATTAGGATAAGACCATGGAAAATTATTTTGGCATAAGGAACAGATGAGATCAAGAGAAACATCAGTTGTCATTTAAAAACTGCATAAAAATTCGGTACACAACCGTGTGGAGATCAGATCTTCTGCAGAGCGCTGAGCTCTGTTGTCTCCTAATGGAAAATATTTTTTTTTGGCATCCAAAACTGAAAGTTTACATTTTTGCTTAGCAGATATTTTCAAAATAATAGAAAGTCAATTATAATTTAAAGAAGTGAGTCGAGTCTGTTTTTTTTGTTTGCTTAATTGCCCGTTTTATATTTAGAAAAATTATTTTTATTGTTGTCTCTAATTACTGTTTGTTATACCATTTGTTTTTAATAGTGTATTACTTTCAGTTTTTCTTAAAAAAAAAATCTAATTAAATTTCTAATCAATAAAAAACTTTGCAATACATTTTTATAACACTTCTGGTAAAATGTGGAATTATAACAGCGTACCAGCAATCAGACCTGCAGATAATATTCTTTAAGAGAAATATTGGTTTTTGGGTTTATCCCAAATCTCATTTTATCCAGATGTATACAGGTATACTTGCTGTGTTGTGCAACTGGGTAGTCTGATCTGGTTTTTTTTTCATTAGCACAAAGTTTGTCCACAGCTATAAAAATATAACATAGTATTTTGTAATATATCACAAATTTTACGCCTTGAGAGTTACAGAAGGAATGAAAAAAAGCGTGCTTCCTTTTGAATAAATTGTAACATTCAATTGTAATTCAGTGGTTAGATCTAGTTAGATTTGTAAGAGTGGTCTCTTTCTTTAAGACATATTAAGGAATAATTCTTGAATTTATGGTAGTGGATATCTCTTGTTTTTAGACGACTCTCTGTATTTTCAAGCTCATTTTTTGACTAAGTTTAGTGAAGATTTTTCCTTCTAAAAATGCGTGGTTTTTTTCAAAGTCTGCTAGCATTTGGAATAAGCGCCATGTAGAGTTAAGTGATGGTCATCAGATTACAGCACTGATGTTGACTTTGACTGTCCTTATTTGTATCTATTTATGTACACTTCCCTCCCAGCGTCCTAGGAAACCATAACACAGGGAGAGAGAAAATAAAGAGAAATGAATGCATTAAATATTCACTTCTCTATTTGGAGTTGTAACACCTGACTGGTGCTTTGTGAATTTAGATTGAGTGTTCTTAATTGATTCAGGTTCAATAGATGCTGCACATACAGTCAGTCTTATCCATCATGTAATTTATGCAAATGGATGCCATTCCTCTCCTCTAGTTTTCTTTCCCCTGTTCTCTCCTATAAAGGTCGGATGATAGAGGTCATAATCGCCTTGACGTTTCTCTTCCAGTGCACAAAATAAAGACAGAAAGCAAACTGTGATCCGAGCAATACAGTGAGCTATCTAAACATAGCCCGAGAGACAGTGGCATGTCTCTGAAGCATGAAGCATGACCCAGGCTATTTTGTGACCTCTGTGCATTACATCTACCCATATTCAGAGTGAGAATGCATAAACAGGAATCCGTACCGGCATGCGTGCCTCTTATCTCCACAGCACGAGCATAACCCCTGCGGCCACTTTGCTCTGCATTTCTAAATGTTATTCTATCAAATACACTCACACAAAAACAGATACAACATTCTTTTCCATTTCCCATATGACTGAGATTTATGACTGTATTTCTTTTTTCACTAGAGTTGGTCATTTTAGCAGACATATTTTGCATATAAACCTTAAATTATAGATCCAACACAGTGGTACAGCCGGGCTTTAGACAAATATACATCCTTATATCTCTCTTTATTCCATTTCACACTCACAAATTTACTCACTGTCTGTCTGTCTGTCTTGCTGTCACACCCAATCATCACATTACACTGTGAAACATGCCCATAGACATACATGCAGGATTATACATGCATACACAGGCTTACTCACACACTATGCTATATAACAAACTATGAATGATGGGCGGGAAAGACAGAAAGGCTGGAGTTTGAGTACTATAATGTGTGAAATATGTTTAGAGACTCCACGGTACACAACATATGATGACAAACAGGCTCTCCGTCGTCACCAGACCCAGTCTGTATCCAGCCCATTTGGTGGATCAGAACAAAAACAATAAGCCCCAGAGGCCGTTTCCCAGTAATGACCTAGTCTTGTAGATGCCATCCAGGCAAGACCATGAAAACTTTGCTGCAGCATGGATAACCTGCTGGTTTGAGTGTTCAGAGAAGAAATACCCCCACCCCCACCCGATTGAACTTGTTTTTTTTTTTCTCTATTTTGTCACCAATGGAGTTTTGGTTCCTTGCCGCTGTCGCCTCTGGCTTGCTTAGTTAGAGACTCTTGAGGACTCTCTTGAGGAGTGTTTAAGTGAGTGTTCAGTGTATTGTTTCATTTGATTTCATTCTGTAAAGCTGCTTTGACACAACCCCTATTGTTAAAAAGCGCTATATAAATAAAGGTAACATACAAACTCAGAAGATGGTATACACACTCTGATTATGTGAAACATCTGAGCTTTGGTAAATGTGTTCAGACAGTCATAGAATAAATTTAGAGCTGAAAAAATGAAAAAAAAAAATATAAGAAACAGGGATAAACATTAAACACCCGTTTAAGGTCAATGTGGAAGGGGAATAATCAGGGAAGTCCTTCAAAACCACAGCCACAGGAACAGCTGCAGTGTGTAGGAGTACAGTTAGTAATCATAACTGTGCTTGAAGAGTTTGAGAGAGTAACAGCGCACCAAATACAAAAAGGATGGTGGAGGAATGACGACGGTGAGAAACATGGAAATATGAACATGGTCCTTCTTTGTGTTTGCTGGTAAAGTTTTCACTCAGTCCCAAAACCCTGCAAGCAGCAGCAGCAGTTCCGGCACTATTCTCATCGTATAATTCAATTTCAGATCTGAATCGCCATGTCTAAACATATTGTTCTAAATTAAATTCAGGCATTAAAAGATCATTAAATCAGCATGGCTGTCTTCTCAAATGCATCGTTTGGCTTTTCTACAACAGCACTTCTGTGTATAAAGAAAATACAGAATACTTAATGCTTAATTCGTTTAAATGACGGATTCTATTACAGCCTAAAAAATAATTGATGGCTGTGCACAAGCTCCATTTTCCTCCGCTCAATCATGTCTTTGCGCACAGCCTGAAGGCTGTTTGTATGTATTATTCAAAGCAATATGTTTTGCTCTGATTTTTATTACAGCAAAGCACAAGCAGAACGGAACTCTGTCATGCACAGTTTTTATGTTTACACCTATTCAAAGTGCATACACTGAACTAAAAATGTACATCTGGTCCATTTAATAGCACTTTGAACAATGAAGATTTAAAACAATGAAGTTATAGACCAACCGAGCTTTCCAGTGCACAGACAAAAACGAATCAGTCAGCTAGTGGCTTTTTATTGAGTGTGTGTGCTTTAAGAGCATAGACTGTAAACAATACACTTGGAAGCAGAACGTGTTTAGACTGTGTGCTGCAGGAAGTATTTATTCAATAATGCTTTAGAACATGGCGTTTTGTGATCACAGAGGCAGTTTTCAAAGGGTCATTAATCTGGAAAAACATCCTTTTATATTGCTCAAGTATTGACAACATTTCCTTAAGAACCAGCACATGGCAGAATGGGAGTGGCTCTAATACTGGCAACCGGTGGACTCGACGAAGAAACCAAATGAGTTCATCACATGTGACAAGTGAACTCAAACTTGGTGAAATCTAGTGAATTATAGTAAAAAGATTGGAAAAGGTATAGACTGCAGTGTTAACCAAAACATAACAGCATACATACATAATATCTTTTATTGTAGGCAGCACGGTGGTTATCTTTTACTGTTGCCTCATCACAGCAGCAGGTCCCTTCACAGCAAGAGGGGTGTTCTTTGTGGAGGTCCCTTGCAGGGGTCTTTCCTTGTGGAGTTTCCCCAGCATGTGTAGGTTTCTTCCGGATATTCTGGTTCTTCCACAGTCCAAAAACATGTATGTCAGCTTGATTGGTGACTCCAGATTGGTTATAGGAATAAGTGTAAGTGTGTGTGGTTGCTTGTCTATATCTAACCAGTATGTGCATTTTACCTATTCACAGCCGGGATAGGCTCCAGCAGATCCCTGTGACCCTAATTAGAAATAAGCGGGTAGAGGCAATATTTGTATGGATGGATGAATGGATGGATCTTTTATTGTACATACAAATACAACTTCATAGAATTATATCGTGCAAAAGCTATAATAAATACCATACTTTGTAGGGCCAAAATTCAATATACATCATAGTTTGTGGACACGTTTGTTTCACTTTACTTCCGTTTAAACATTGTTCCAGCATCGGAATGCCCTTTTGCAAGCTTCATAAAGCCATGGTGTGTTGTGGTTGGTATGCCCTACACAGAGAAGCACATTTTCAAAGCATTCTCGCCATCAAATTCTAACATTACGGCTGCTGTGCACATCCTGCATCAGGGCACCCTACTGACTTTCAATCTGATTCGAAAACCTTTGTTTTTACCTTTGTACCTATTTTGCTACAAAACAAAATTTATTTCGTTTTTTTTAAACGATTAATTAGTATTTGTTGCTTTTTATATTTTTTGCATCAAACATCAGCAGTTTTGATTTGAGTTGAGATGACATTCTTTGTGAGGAAGTCCTTCTTTTTAGTCAACCAACCCCATAGCTCTCACATGAGAAGAATATGTAAGACTGTTGACACAATCAGAGAGCAATCAGAATATCTGTTACATATTCCTGTAGCTCCTTAAAATTTACCATAACCCTACATACGTTCTTTCCTATATTCTTTCCTATAATACAAATATAAAAGAGACATGCTTTAATAGGTGATGTCAACAAAATCAACTACAAGCAAAGAGCGGGTGTTCTTTAAAACTGGATTAGAAAAACCCTTTGTATTGTCGTAACAGTTTAAATATTATTGTCACAAAAAAGACGTGGCTGGGTTCATAGTTTATAAAAAAGAGATAATCCAAATAAACCACACCTGAAGATTCTGACACTTTATTTACAATATAAGTTGATTCTTGGGTACTTTTGTTGTTTAACTGTATATCATAAGAGAAACTCAGTGCTGTGTACACATATTTCTTCACCGCAATATTTTACTTTACCAAGGTGAAACAATGAAATATATTCGGTTTATATAGTAATATTAAACAACAGAGAATCCATTAATAATTGCCTAACAAGCTTAAGAATTGCATTATCAGTGGAGAACAAGAACTGAATGTCGACACAGCTTCCTGTGACCAGTGTTCTAGTTTCTAGGCTTTGGGACCTGAGTGCTGTCACAAATAAAATATTTTCACATTGCCCCTGCTGCGCTCCCACGACCTGGGCTCTTGATGTGCTGTATTGTGTATGATCAGTCAGCTGTGGTCAAATCCAGTCCAGCTGGCTTAGTTCTGTCGAACTGCTGCTTTTTCCTCCACTAAAAGCTTCTACATCCCCCCCAAAAAACATGCTGCTGTTTTCTCACTAATATTTAGAGACGAGAGAAGGTTAAGTTTGTATTTCCTTTAGAGATTTGTATTGCTAACCAGGGACAAGGATAGCATTACATTTATCTAATACCCAAAAGCAATATAGTTTGGGGATAGCAGAAAGAAAAAAAGAGCTACAGACACAGGCTATGAATTAATGTTAAGAGATACAACAGGCTAAATGGTTACATTTATCTTGCATAAACATTAGCAACACAAGAACAACTTTAATTTTTAGAATAAATTACAGGATTACTAAGAGAAGCAAGACATATATTTTTCATAAGAGTCTCCTCTAAACTTTAAAATAACTCATCGGCTTAGTGTTTAGCACATCACACATGGTGCTAGCATGATTCAGGGATTTTCCCTGTTTTTTAACGTACGTCCAATGTCACATCATAGACAGATTGGCATCTCTGAGTTGTACAGTGTGTATGAAATTCTGCCCTGCCGTAAGTTGCAACACCATTCACCCTTGTACTTTAAGTTTCCTCCCTTTAGAGCCAAACTAAACCTGGGGGAAAAAATCACCTTGGCCCACCTTAAGTGTGTCCTTTGACATTGCCTAATTTAAATTATTTCCTTTATTTTTGCCCAACCTGTCCATGTTAAAAGAAAGCTTTAGTCTTCTTACATTTACATTACATTTAAAGCATTTGGCAGACGCCCTTATCCAGATGGACTTACATTTATCTCATTTATACAACTGAGAAATTTGGAGGTTGAGGGCCTTGCTCAGAGGACCACAGTGGTGGATTGGTGGTGCTGGAAATCCCCGGTCTTTCTCTTAACACCTTAACCACTAACCACCACTTCTTCTTGTGCCCAATGTGTGAAAAGCATCTGGGGAGGGTGAAAAAGGCCTGGGCTGAGATAAAACTAAAAAAAAAAAACCATTTATGCTCTTCTTGATTCTGCAGGCACAGATGAAGAGAGAAATGGAATAACTCAGACAGGATTGACTTCACGGACACCTCGATTTTAAATTCCCACTATCCCCAGGCAATTATAGGATGCTTTCAAACCTTATGATCAACTATGAAGATCAGTGAACCAGATTAGATGCATCTATTTAGGGTGTATGAGAAAGTAGAAGAAACAATTCACAAGTGACAATAACAGCAAGTGGAAATTCTACTCATCTACCAGAATGTCCTTCTTCACATTCATCTCACAAAAACCACAGAATAAAGGCTGCACTAGGGACAGGGGCCATGTTGTTGGGGAAATATTCGTGTTGTGGTTAAGGTGTTGGACTGCTTTTTGGAAGATTAGGGTTCGATTCCCAGCACCACCGACCTGCCACATCTGGGCCCCTGAGTAAGACCCCTAACCCCAATTGCACAGTTGTATAAAAGAGATAACTGTAAGTCGCTCTGGATAAGGCTGTCTGCCAAAATGCTGTAAATGTTTTCGAAATGTATTGTGAGGGCAATCACTAAGTAAATTCATCAAGTTTGCCCCAGTAATTATCTCATTTAATTATCAGATGTGTGGACTGTGATTCACTGAGTGTAAAGTGATTAATAAGGAAGTGAAAATCGAAGTGGAGAGGCAAGACAAGGCAAGATGTCTTAACTCGGAAGGCATTCGGAAAGCTAAGAAAATGGCACTGATAAAACAGCATACAAGGTGCTAGATCAATAATAAAACAATGCAATTCATTCAGACGTGTAAAAAGAATTTGCTGTTTTTGAGAACAGTGATTAAATATTTATCCTCTTCATACTGAGAGCCGTACAGCAAATCAGTGGAACACATATTCATCATTCAGTTAGTTCTGGAGAAGGAAATTCAGAGATACAGAGCCAAAAGGTTAAAAAGAGAGGCGGGAAAAATATCATTAAAAGCCGACAAGAGCATGTAAACAAACCCCATCTACAGGGCATTCTGTTGGAGCGTCACATTTATTACACCATGTGTGAAAAACAGATTGAGTTGACGACAGGGTTCGGGGGTCCGCTATGGCTGTGTAAATATGAGCTGCCTCCGACTGGGCAGCCGGCCCTAATTAGATTATCAGAAAAGGCCACACTGGTGGCCATTAAATTCACTATGCACCTTATGAGCCGTTTCTCAATAGCTTGAAAATGAGTTTGGGTCAAGAGACAAGTGCTAAAAAACATCAGTGCAGGAGAACTGAAAGCTAAAACTGAGAGCCAGAATAAGGTTCTGACTTAACATTTGCTAAGATTACAGATAGGTATAAAATATTACATATTCAGTGGAAATTTGTTATGTCTCTGCAAAGATGTATTGTCAGCCCTACGATAAGGCTTAGAGGTCTATGAAATAGTGGAAGAAGTAAAAAATTCTTGAAAGACTCCAACTTAAGGCATTACAGAAAAAGCAATGCACTGTGATGTTAAATCTTTTAATATAATAGATTAGTTTATATGGTATTTGGTTAGTAGTGATATAGATTTAAGTCACTGCTCAAAGAAATGTGGACTGAACATAAAAACGGAGACATGTACAGTAAAATCATATTAGCAGTAGGCACATAAGAAGGTCCTGGCCAGTGGCTGAACGTCCTCTGATTGGTTGTACAGGGTTTCCACTTTGTTTAACGATCCATCTGGAAACAACCGACTGATCAAAGCGTTTACATCGATGACAATAAACACAATTAGACAAGATCGATTAGTAAGTGAGGTTCACCATATAGACTGTTTAAAATTCTTATAAGAGTTAGGGTTAAAGCACATACTGTAGTGACGTGCCTGAACATACATGTTCAGTTTCTTTACCTGTCAGTCATACATCTTATTAGACATTCAATGCCTCCAAGGTTCCTTCAGTCCGAAGGTCTGGCTAAACAAGACTTTGTCCTCAAGGAACTAAGTTTATGTATGAATCTGTCTGCTTCTAAAGCAATGTTGTAAAAAAAAAGCCAGAGGGACAAACAGGTGACATATTAATACGCTAATATTATCTGATTGAAGCTTTTTTTTTTCTTTTTCTTTTTGTTTTTAATAGGTTTATAGGTTTATTAAAAGTGTAGGCAGTGTCTGGGTCTAGAATGCAGATATTTAACATTCTGCAGAGGTTTCTTTACTTGTTTGGGCCACGTATGGAGCTACGGACTGCAAGCCGCTTCAAAAATCGAATGGAGCTTTTACTTATAACAAAATAAAGTGAAATAGTTAATAGGTAAGTTAATTTATTTACTCATCATAGAACTTGATTACTTTAGATCCAATAAAGGCGTGACATCTCAGCCCTGCACTTTAACTGCAAGCGTTTGTGATTCCATCTCCCATATGATTGAAATTTAAATGATCTTTCAGTCTTTCAGTCTCTAAGCATTCTAACCTTCAAAAGCCATACAGATTGTCTATAAACCTGGGACCAAAATGTAATGCTTATCTGATAGTGTGAGTCATCCTACAATAGATGACTGCTGGAGTTGATGGAACATCTCATTTGGATCAGTGTAACTGCATTTAAGTGACCTAGCTCGGATTTGAAGAGTTAACACTGGAAACCCCTATTAGCTCAGGAGGCAGATCAATGGGTTTGTGAGTATGTAAAACTGACGCAAGGAAAGGCTCGGGTTGCCATTTGGATGGGGAGAGGGGCATTATCCGAGTGTAAACGCAACAGAAAGCCAAACAAACCTGGCTGATAGTGATAATTATGTGCAATAAAACAACCCTTCTGAGAACAAAGTCACACACAAACACACCCAAGAGGTGATAGAGTGTTTCATTTAACTTATTCTCTGAGCACAACGCTGTCTTTCATGCTACTCTTCATGAGCTCATGTGAGAAAAAGAAATGATTAAGAAACCATTCAGTTTTTGCTATAGTTTATTAATTAAATTATGACTATTATTCTGATTATTTGTATGCTTCTCTTCATCTGATGCCTTTAGTTATCAGCATCTGCACAGCAGTTGGTCCACACTTTTACACACTCAAAGATGCCTTCACATTCTTCTTACACACCCTGCCATATCATCAAACACTTATCATGCGACACACATACACGTAAAACTGTGACACATGAGGGAGAGCTGAAGATACAGGAGCTATTACTGGTTGTTTATGTCTGCATGTCAGCTGGATGGCTGGGTTGGATTCAGCTGTAGCCAGATTACATCCATGCTCTTGTTTCTGGGTAATGTTAGAAGAGGACTTTTGTTTACACCAGTTATGTTGTGTGGTGTGTGTGTGTGTGTGTTTTATATGTTAAGAAAAGGACATGCCTACACCAAGGTCAGAGATGAGCCAGCATTTATATCAGATCAGATAGGTCAATAATCTATAAACCCCTCACCCCCTAACTGCCTGACATAACCAGGTTTATCATAGGCACAAACAGTACATGCTCATACTTATGTCATTCTGTACACAGAACACACATACACAGTAATACAGGCAGACCTACAAGCACATATACATCCTTCCATCCAGCCATCCATTTATTGTCTATACATGCTTATTCCTAATTAGAGTAACATGGATCTGCTGGAGTCTATCCCAGCTGTCACTGGGTGAAAGGCAGGGATACACACTGGACAGGTCAACAGTCCGTTGCAGGGCCACATATAGACAAACAACCACACACACTCAAACTCACTCCAATGGGCTATTCAGTATCAGCAATCAACCTAACATAGATGTTTTTTGACTGTGGGAGGAAACCGGAGTAGCCGGAAAAAAACACACAAAAACTCTGACACAGTATATTATACACACTTTCACTTAGCAACAACAATAAAAAAATAAATCTTTTTTTTCAGTACAAACGTGGTTTAATGGCATACAGTGATTATATTCAAACATACATATAAAAATAAATTGTTTATCACGTAAAAGACATTATAACAGCTTTATTACAGAAAGCACTTTACAGATTAATATCACCAACAGTGCACATCCTAAAGGACATAGATCTTACCTCTGTGATGTCTTCTTATATTTCCTCCTAAAAATATGAAAAAAGAAAACATGAAACTATCCCTTTTTACTATGATGTGTAAGCTGACAGTCAGCTTGTGTTAGTAAAAACAGACGAAGCAGTTTTTACTAGAGGTTAGTGATTTCCATTCTCTTATAAATGTAGTAAAAATGGTTATTACCCAGGGTGGCCATCCAGGGCTAAAAATGTCATCCAGAAATTCAAGAGTAAAACCTGAGAGATGAGTTTCTCCTGCATCTACTTACACGTAAAGAGTAAAGAGTGTTTTTTATCAGTTTCTTCACTGCAGCAATAAACCTCAGGTGTTTTCACCTCTAATATATCGTACCCTGTTGAGCGGACATGTAAAGAAACTGCAGCATGTATAGAATATGAATTATTATAATGTTATATAATAAGTGAAGTTACTTGCCATTTTTTTATTTTAGACATAAAAGCTAATGAAATCAGATACTAAATGTAGTCCAATGCATTAAACTATTTAGTCATTTGAAAAAAAATGTAAAAGTAAAGGTACGTATACACTGTATGGCCAAGCGTATGTGAATATCTTACAAGCACACAAACTTGACCGCACCCAGTTGCCCAAAATGTTTTTTGTACATTATTCTCTCACTGGAACTAAGAATTCTGTAGAGACATGATTTGTCAGGGACTTGATTGTTCTAGAGAGAGTCTTGACCTTAACTACATTAAACACCTTTGGGGTAAGATAGAACAATGTCTGCACCCCAGGCTCACCCAACATAAGTGCCTAAACTCATTCATACAAATGTGACTGAATAGGAAAAAACCCACTCCAAAGCGAATTATTTTTTCCAGAAGTGTGAACATTCTTATAGAAGTAAGAGTTACACCAAATCTGTAAAAGTCTGATGTTCAGGAAAAAACCCACATATGGATGGGATGGTCAGGTGTCCCAGTACTTTTGTCCACATTTAATTTAGTTTTATTATTAATACAACTTAGAATCTAGATTTTCTGACATTTTAATATTTTGCTATTACAGAAAACAGTGAACAGTACAGAGGGTCACTGATGCTACTGGGATGCAAGGCGACATTAGAAGATACTTTTAAATTGAACTCTCTATAATAAGATTATATTAGATTAAAATGTGCAACTAAAAAAAATACAATAGAAAATAGCAAAACAAGTTTCAATTTTATCCTTTTAGGTTGTTTTTGTTACTAACGATATAAGTGCAAGTACACACATTATGCTAATGCAATTTATCAGACTGATTTTATTCTATGTCATGACATCCGCTCTCCAACCACCAGAGGCCGCCGTCACCGGAATTCTGAACAATGCTTCTTCTGTTACATACTTCCTGTTAGCTGGCTTTATAAACTAGCCGTTTATGCTAGCACATTGCGAAGTATTGTTCTTTATGACGTACCGAGTGGTTTTCTGTGTGTTTACCTTGTGTTTTAACTTTTGCTCTGTTTCTCGGTTTTTGGATTATTGGATTATTGGATTGCGTTTTGAATTTGGTTGCTTGGACTTATCTGCCTACTGTGTACCATTTATCTGCCTGCCTGACTACTCTTCTGAATATCCTTCTTTTCTAAATTAAGTCTACATTACGGATTCTACTCCGTCTGCATCATTACATCTATATATATATAATGTTATGAATTTTTAAAAGCATTTATGGGTGAACTTTTGGGTGAAACTTAACCCTTGTATTGTCTTACTGTTAATCATGCTATTAATCAAGTGGTAGCGCAGTGGTTAAGAGGTTGGCCTTCTAACTGGAAAATCGGGGTTCAAATCCCAGCGCTACCAAATTGCCAATGTTGGGCCCCTGTGCAAGGCCCTAAACTTCCAATTGCTCAGACATATAAAGAAAATAAATGTAATGGAAATGCATTCTCCTTATGTAACTGTTTGCTCTACTGATTTACCTGCTTATAGAGCAGAACATAAAAATCTGTCACCTAATTGTGGGTGTACACCATGTCAACTTTAAGCGAAAAACATTTCCAATATAAACACTTTTAAAACATGTCAACAACAGGAGCCCCCTTCCAATCGTCAACCATTTAAGCTGCTTATCTCTTCTAATCTCTATAATACAAACGGCAAGTACACAAAGACAAAGACACACGCACAAACCTTAGACTTTGGATTGATCTTGATACAAACCCCTGCTTCTTTTACCTCTCATTACTACAATCATCAGACTGAAACATTTATGGTAGTCTGGCTTTCCCAGTGATGCTGTGTGTCATTAGCAGACCCAATTCTCCCAGCAGTACCAGGGGGACCATAAAATACCAACAAGCCCACTAAAAGCATTTAGAAAGGAAATCAAGTCAGCTCGAACATGACTTTGCCTTTATAAGCACTCTTATCGGCTGTCCTGAGGCTGGCCACAACAAATGCAAGGGGAGAAACCCAATTTGGTGCAACAAGGATGACGGCTTACATTTCACCACTTTATCAGCATTAGCCCAGCCTTATGGCATTGCTGATGGGCAATGATAGTGAAAAGACGAATGGAAGCTCCATCTGGAGGAATCTTTATATGGAGGCTGTGGTCCTGCAAAAGCATTTGCCAGGAAAAGCCCAGCAGTGGTGTGTCTAAGGCAAAGGGATGTTTTAGTCATAACATTTAAAGAAGATGCTAGTGGATGGCTTTTCCTCTTTATTTAAAAACAGGGACATAACAATTATATCTCGAGTTTGATTGATGATTCTTTGTTTCCTTTCACTTTGAAATTATGTTATAATATAGAAATTACGGTTTGATGGCTTAAGTTGACTGTTTCGACTCCAATAACTACATAAGACTCCAAGTGTCTCAAACTGGGAACATCTATATAAATTATATCTAATAGAATCCCTCTTTTTTAAACTAATCAGATTCATTTTGTTAAACACAAACTATTAGCAGTCTATGATTAAAGTTGCAATGTTTAAAGATGCATTAAGCTTCAGCCTCCAGAAAAAGCTGAGCATACATTAAATTGCTATAAAGAATTTCTTCAAAAGGGTGAAGGATCTGATTTTTCTAAATATGATTAAAACAAGCTTAAGTGAAAAAAAAATGACTACTTGATTAATGTTTCAATAGGTCTGCTAATTAACCCACCATCCACCAGACTATTTTATTACATCATTATAATTTTATCACAATTATTTTTTTAATAGACCATTTGGGATAAAAACAAGAATAGGGGAACACACTTGAATCAGTCTTAAGGCTGTCACGACACATTGCGTGTACACACACGCAGCCCTTCTATTAAAACTCGCATACAATCACCAGGAAGAACCATACGTCACACAGACATTGGATTTGTATATATTATTAATTACTATAAATAAATCCTGTTAAATGTTAAGAGTTTTGTTTACACCATAAAGAATAAAGATAACGTAGCCTTAACGAAGAGTTAACTTTGTTTTGCTCAACATAGTACTACAGTTTATGAAAGACTCACGTTATCAGTGTATTTGTTTATATGAAAGCAATTTGTAAAATGTATTATACCTTAAAGAATGTACATATTTTTTTAGGAATCTTTTAAAATCAATTTTCAGAACGCTTAAAAATGACAAAAAAAGCATATATTATATTTATTATAATAAATAAAATATAAGCATAATTAAGTGACTAAGAAGAAGTTGAAAAGCCTTCATTGAAAAGTAGAAACACATACAAGAAAAACAGAGTTTCTATAGAAAAATGTCTACTTACAGTCCTCTTAGTCTGAGCCAGATCTTCTCTATCTGTTCAGGCTGTAGATACTTCAGAGAATTGTTCTCAAAATCCTCAATCTCCTTGGTTGGTGATTCCATGTCAAAAATGTCAACCAGGCAAAACGACATGAACGTGGATTATCCCGTGGACAAAACAGAGCCAGCAGCTGAATTGCTGTTCCAAAGTGGAAGTGTGAGCGGGCTACAGCCCGGAGTCTGTCAGAGTGACAGCTGGAGCCTGTCCCTCATTCTCTCTCTCTGTCTCTCGCTCGCTCTCTCACTCTCTCTATCGGCAGGCTACCCCTTCAGCACGCTACGCTGAGAGAGTGTTTGTCACTAGTTCTGTGGTCAGGTGTGTGGTGAGAGAGGGTAGGAACTATGAGGGGCCATGCTTGCTCTAACAAAACGATGCAGAGTGAGAAGAGGAGAGCAAGAGCATGAAAGAAGGAGGTTTAGGGGGAGGTGTAGATGGAGGGGATTAGAGCATGCTGACGATCTATGCATCAATGAGTTACTAGTGAATGCCTATGCCACAGTCTGCCTTCTGCCAGAGCAGGGACGCAATCAATGCATGCTGAGCACAGAGCACACTTTTTGAGCTGGCACACAATGAAAGAGAGAGAGAGAGAGAGAGAAAGAAAGAGAGATATTTTTTTCTAAATATACCAGTTCTGGGCAAGAAAATGAAAGTGCGGTCAGCCGGTAAGAAAATAAATGAGCGTTACAAAAAGGAAACTTTATGTGTGTGTAAATGTGTGTAACAGATATTTAAAGAAGCAACTTACACATCCTTGTATTAATAATGATAGATAACCTGGGGAGAGGAAATGATTTATTACCTCAATTAAATCAATACACAACTAAAATAAGTCAAATAAAAGGCTTCATTTTAAAAAGGCAGTGCAACACAGGCCTGGCTGTCTTATCAACCTTATGACATAATTAAGCAAATTAAAGCATAATTAAACTGCAAGATAATATTCATAAGACCCTATTAAGAGTGTACAAGCTAAAATAGGTAAGCCAAACCTCTCCCGAAAGTGACTGAGATAGGAAGAGCATTTTAAAGAGCTCTATAATCAAGCTCCTGACATATGGAAGTGATGATTCAAAGCATGTTCGACGCAATACGGACCATTAGTGTTGAGTGTTAGGCCCTGCTTTGAAGGCACACTTTGTTATGCTTTTCTTCTCTCAGAAAACCTCTAAGTAAAATCTTTATCTTAAAGACAGAAATCAAAACACATTATAGCACCTGATCCAGAATCATCACAACTTATTTAACTTAATCTCCATCTACTGAATCAAGAGTGTATGTGCATAAAGTCTGTTTACTCGTCATTTACTGATTACGAAAGCCTAAAAGCAATTTTTGGGGCCGTCAATCAATTTTGATATACAACGTATTTTTGTAGACTATTGTACATTCCTTAGTTTTTATTTGTAATTTAACTTCCATAATGTGAGGGTGCCTTTGTTTACTCCCAATAATACATAAATATCACAAACCCGTAAGGAATTGTGTTTCACTTAGATGTTTTACTATGCGTCTGTAGCATTAATGGTGTGTAATTATTTTGTTCTGTATGGCTACTGACAGTTCCACAGTTGCTATTAGATATTCATTAGTGTAATTTTCTTAGCATTCACCCAAAAAGCCCCTGAAGCAGTAGACAGAGAAATGGCTAAAAAATGAGAACATTCTTGGAGCATTCCTTTAAGCTGTCATTTAAACATCTCCGTTGAATTGCCTTGTGCATTTGTCTGTCATGTGTACAGGTCAGTGAGCACTAACTGGCTCGTCATAGAGACCGGCTGTGTTTATTCCGCCTATTGCTGGCAACCTTTACTGTGCCATAATGTCCTTGTGAGAAAAGCTATACATGTTTCCCTAAAGGAAAGAGAATTGTTTAACTGAAGGACAGACCGATCTTAAGGATGTTTTCTTTCAATATTTTAAGTTCCCTGCTTTCTTTAATTATTGTTATTTTCCTAAATAGATTGTGGTCAAAAATAAATATGCTGTTTTTATTCATTAGTATATTCATTAAAACACGTAAGCATTACCTGCACCTCCAGATGGTATTGCTGCTCAGATGGCATCTGTGTTTCTTTTGGACTGTTGACTTTCAAGTCCTCAGGGTAGCTTTGCTTATCTGACCTGCCCTTCTGCTTGTTAACCTGCTACCCTGCCTCGCTGACCTGTGTCTACGGCCAGAAGTTCCCCTTCAGGAACTTGAGCTACATGTGAATGCTTCCTGAAAGGCTGCAGTATTAAAACATGTGTGAAATCACGCCAATTAGAAAGCTATATGTTACAAGCACAATGAGTCGCTGTGACTCTGCAGTGCAAGGTTTGCTTATATTTCAGTCATGCCAAAAAGAAAAGTTAAATCGGTGGTTAAGAGTGTGATGACCATTCGCGTTTCCAACACGCACAATGTTTGTGTGGCTTATCTCAGAGTGCAGCATGTTCGGTTAGCTCTAGAGGGAGCCGACTGATCACAGTGCAAGCTAATGGCGAAATAGATGCTCCGCTTGTGGCTGCCGCAGCCTACGCAGTTTAGGCTTCGGTGTCTAACATGGGAGTCGAAAGCATGCGCTAAGAGTTCTTTACTCCCAGAGAACGTTGAGGTGGTGCAGTGCTGATCAGAAGATTGTGGGTTTAATTTCTAGCAATGTCAAGCTGCCACTTAAATAATAATTTCCATCATGGCAGTAGTTTGCTTCCTACTTGGATGATTGTTCATATCAGTTAACAGAGAGAAAAACTGCTCTGCGCAAATCTGCTCCATGCAAATGTTTACCTGGTGTGCCACTAGGCTCAGTACTGGGTCCCCTCCCTTTAACCCTTTTATACTCACTCACTCGCGTGTTATTTTTTAACATGGGTTCTTCTGCCATTGTTATGCAGATGACACCCAACTTGTCAGACACCACAGCTTCTGATCGGATCCCTGCATGCCTGGCAGACATACCATCATGGATTGCAGCTTATCAGCTAAAACTTAACACCGACAAAACAGAACTGCTCTTTATACATCCCCGTTTCCAGGTCTTGTAATCACAATAGAAAATTCGCTATTCTCCCGATTAACTTCTGCTCACAACCTTGGGGTAATCATGGACAATCAACTGTACTTTTTCTTATATACTGTCTTTATCTCTCCTTACTTCCACCTGTTACTTGTTAAGCCAATATTACTTGCATTTCTTTTTTTCTTTTTACCATGCATTTCTTTTTAAGCTAATCTATGATTATATATATTAGGGCATTTTAAAAACAAAAATAAAGAAAAAAGAATGTTTTTCTTATAGCACAACAAAGATGAGAGATGTGGAGAGATAAAAGAATGATTTAAGTATATATATGTATATTTGTGTATGCTACCCAAAAAGATGAGGTTAAATGTATATAACACCACGAGCACTAAACTCCAGTATGTTAATGCTAAACTACTTGCAAAATATATGAGATTATGCTTGTGGGAAAATTCAATTCCTTTATATACTAAAAAGATAATAGGACCCAAACAGTGTATAAATGCACTAGAGAATGAAATCTATGCAAAAGCAGCACTGAAAGTCAAATGCAATAAAAACAACAACAGCCACCTACTGTCCACAAGCTTTCAAGCACACAACAAACAAGAATAAACATTCTGAAAAACATTTTCTTCTTCTCTATCATACTCTCTTTTTTCCATGTATATTCAATATAAAGGTATATTAGTGATAACAGAGTGTGGAAAATATTCCAGCCACACTATTATTTTCCATTTTTCTATCTGTGGAATGGAAAACATGTGCAGCTCCTTTAATGTAATTTCTCCTTCTCATTCGGACATTAGCATTGACTCTGTAACTTACAGAAAATGGGTGTAAGTGCATGCATCAGTCTGTGCTGTCCATGTGGCTTGTCTGAGAGGTAGAGAGGGTGATTGGGGGACATTGATTGAAATGACATACAGATTGAGGGCTTGAGATGTGAGCAATTCAATTAACAACAGGAGACATGCACCATGTTTCCAACAATCGCTTCTGGATGCCTGTGGACAATGGAAATCCTTAGCCTTTAAAAGCGTTCAAAGGCATCAATATGATGGGTTTTCTAGCGCATTAACCTGGTAGACCACTAGTAGTTGTCTAAACAAATTTCAAAGAAAGTAAGTTCATAATATTAAATATCACCTTTTTCTGGCAAAGCAAATCAAGCCTTGTCAAGTTAAACAAAACTCTATGATACATACAGATTTATCTGAAGAAATCCACTCAGTTAAAGATTTTTCATGCTGTATTAACCTCTTTAATGATTTAAATGTGGCGGGGCATCCTCTATCGATACATTTTCACGAGACCAGTTGGATCTCATGTCACAAGATCTCATCACACCCCTACAATTCAACATCAAAATAAAAAATAAATTAAAAAAACACAATGGGACGAGAGGACAAAGACAACGAACAAAATGAAGTCAATAAAGCAGGTAAAGGCTTGGTAATATCACAAGAAATTCCAGGACAACCTTGCAATTGTCTTATTTAGGGAGTTCTATAATCCATTAGTTAGCTAAGCAGGTAAAAGTGTCCATGCAATAGGTTTTCAACCATGATGATTTTTAGCATTTGTAATAGGCAATTAAGTTTGCTGTTAAAGTCAATATATATACAATAACGTAAAAAAAATTAGGACACCCTATGAAAGCTTGTGTGTTTTTTGACATATTTGTACTAGAGCTACAACTAAACAATTAAAACTGAAGAAAATACTTTCTGTAAAATCTAATTAAAAAAAAATTCTGATGAGCAACAAATTAGGACATTACATCCTACATTTATTTCATTACATCCTACATTTATTTCATTACATCCTACATTTATTTTTACTTAAAATGCCTAAAATCGCACACGGGTGTATTACATTAGGTATACCTGAGCAGAACATTGTTACTCAGCTTTTTGAAGGAAGCTGGCCATATTTAAACCTCAGATATTTAGCTTGGTTTGCTCTTGACTGTTGAAGTGATAGTGAACACCATGGTGAGATCGAAAGGACTGTCTGAGGCCTTTAAAAAGAAGATTGTAGCAGCTTATGAGTCTAAAAAGGGATTTCAAAAGATCTTAAAAGAATTCAGCCATTCCACTGTCCGCAAAATAGTCTACACGTGGAGGACATTCAAAACAACTGACAACATGCAAAGGTCTGGCTGTCCAAGAAAGTTTACTCCAAGTGCAGACTGAAAGATGTTAAAAGTCACAGAAACCCCTACATTGTCATACTTTTCTTGCTACTGTTGAAGAATGACTCTCTACAATCAAAAACAAACTACACAACTTTTGTAGTGCCAGTAAAACATACCATTAAATCCACCAAGGACTGGCTGAAAACTAAAAAATGAAGAGTCTTAAAATGGCCGAGTCAAAGTCCAGATTTGAATCCCATTGAAATGCTGTGGGGCAACTTAAAACGGGCTGTACATGCAAGAAACCTCTGAAACATCTCACAGCTGAAAACATTCTGCATTGAGGAGTAAGCCAAACTTTCCTCAGACTGATATCAGAGACTGGTAGATGGCTACAAGAAGCGTCTCATTTAAGTTATTTCAGTCTAAGCGGGTTACACTAGCTATTTAGGGGTAGGGTGTTCTAACTTTTTCCTCAGTTAGTATACACATTTTTGTTGAAATCTTTTGTTTAATGGAAATTAAAACAATATTAGTTATCGATATGTTAATATTACCTAATAAAGAACAAAATATTTAATGGTGTGTCTTAATTATAACACTATCTATCTATCTATCTATCTATCTATCTATCTATCTATCTATCTATCTATCTATCTATCTTTAGCAAAATCTTAAAAATTCAAATTGAACTTTCTGCATGCAAAGCGAATGTGAGTTTAAGCCTTTAAAGGCGTTAATGTGAGTTTAACTTTAACCAGCGTGTACATTACATGTGACTATATACTTAAGACAGCGTATGGCCTTAAGAGACAAACAGCTCTTTTGTTTATAATTTTATTTAGGGCTAAAACGATGCTGTTTTAGGGATTTTATTTTAGGTGCTTGGAAAGATTACACTAACATTGACAATTTATCACAATGACAAATTCTTGATATAATGTGTTTAGGCCAATGTTCTTTCATTCGTTTCCGTAATATTTTTGATCCACACCTCAAATGACTTCAGAACCTCATATACTTCAAATGTAACATTAAGCAGCTTAACAGAAGCCAAATGTCTTTTAAAGTACACTGATCATTTGGCACCAAAATGATGTGCATATTCTAAAAAATGTCAATACTGTTGATGAACACACACGCCGGAACAAAACTCAATACATCAAAATACATGCATAAAAATCTCATTAGGAAAGTTCTAGTTTTGAAGGGAAAATACTTACAATATATTATAAAATAAAAGAACTAAACTGACTCATACAAATAATATCATTGAGATAAATATAATTATTGCATAGACAAGTGATATTATTATTATTATTGTATTAACAAGTCATAAAATTTAAAAAACATTTAACTATTAAAAGCATTTTAGTAATAAAACTAAGGGCTAATGTGCAGGATGCATGTGGCCTTATTTTTTCTGACCGGTGGACACAAACACACATACATCACTGCTCTCCAGTACACACACACACACACACACACACACACACACACACACACACACACACACACACACACAGAAAGCTCATCTGTGCCAGCTCCCATGCTGTCCAGTCCATATTAATCCAGTCTACAGAGACATTTTTGTCTACTAGGATATCTTCATTTCTACGTATAACCCCTTTGCTTTTAAAAAAAAAACCTGACTGAGGACAAACGTGGGAACAAGAGAAATACAGCCTTTTTGCATTATTAAAAACCAGCAGCGACATATTTAATCTAGCAGTCACCACTCTATTCATTCAGAAATCAATGAACATTCACAGTTCATTAAAAAACAATTGCTACTGCTCCCTAACAACAAGAAAAACACAGCTAATGCTAAGGAAGTTTTAGATCTGTGCATCAATATTATTGTGTGCAAACAGCCATTAAAATCCACAGCATGTATCACGCCAAACCACAAAAATAAATGATTACAATGACTATAGATGTGGAATCTATGCAAGTTGAAAAGAATACAAAAAAGAGTGGCTATTATAGTGTGGCTTTTTCACACATTTGTACCTACAAAAGAGAATAATCATCGATTTAGGGTAATTCTATTATGTAGCACTATGATTTTAAATAGTGAGAAACCAGGACTGCTTCTTCTCTTCTTCCTCTCCTAATGGCACCCTTAGGGAATGATAGAATCTGAAGGTAAGAGTAAAAAACCCAACTGGACAAGCTGATTACCGTCGAGCAGGCTCATGTATTATTGATTTTTTAATCCTAACCGAATGGCAGCAGACAGCTCAGAGCTGCACAGTTTGGATGTTCTTAAAAAAAAAGCATATTAAGTGACAAACTCACTCTCTCGCTCACAAACCTTACAACCACTTCTGTTTTTTTTGTGCACTTCAGGGGAACCGATTCCTCTCAACGTTACAAGACAATCAGATGATGAATAAAGCCTAGAGAAGAAAGGATGCTGATATCCCAACCAAGTGATTAATTGCCCTCATTTCACTTTGTGCCTTTCAGTAGTCTGAATTTTTTACGGATGACTGACATCCCTGTTGACAGACTTAGCACAGCATAGCTGAGCTCATTTAGGTTAACTAGAGATCAATAAAGCTGTATCAAATGCGATTGGAAGCAAACGCAGATAGAAATAATATCTTAAAAGGTGTACCTAAAACAAATTTAGTTGTGGAATATGGTCTTTAATTGTTTTGGGTTTTTTTATGTGGAAAATAGATATTTAAGGAAATAGTACTCTTTTGACCATATTCCACTATACTGCCAGTTTATGATAAGATGTGTTGTGGAATATAAATTCAAAACCCACTAGACTAAACAAGACAAAAACAAAGCACATTGTCAGGAGAAACCGTAACATGCTAGCAAGACATTATAATATCAAGAAAAAGTTTAAGTGTTACTAAGTCTACCAGAGACAAAGTGACAGAACAGTATAATAGACTGATTTGCTCTCACAGAAAATCCAATTAATGCAGTTAAGCGGCCCAAACCCTAGATTTTATGAGTATTAGGGGAAATATTGTTCAGACCTCGCCACTGACGCATCCATGACATGTCCTAAGTAGTGATTGTAATATATAGTCACTAAATATGTTAGTTATTTAGTTCATCACATTATCCCTAGATAGAGTTAAAACTGTCCAATTCATAAACTTAAAAAAAAAATGGCGGCCCCTCTCTATTTCTCTTTCTTATTTTGTTTTGCTTAAATAATTAGCCTATAAAATGTATGTTTCAACACTGCCAAATTGGTCACAAATTTTGTACATGCACAATCAAATTTAAAACTTTGCAAAATGGAAGAGATTATTCTCAATTTGTAGAAAGGCATGTAGAAAATTCGGACTGAATATTTTGATTGGACAAAGTTTTTTTGGTTATTTGTTATCACGAGCCGGTGTCCTTGCACACAGCTGAAAAGACTAACAGGCATAGGGAGTGTCTAAATGTTTTATACTGACTAGAAAGCTATGTCCAGTCATCATTATGATTGATGCTCATGTATCGTTATAAAGCTATGTCCTGACCGTAAAAGATTGTTTCAACAGTGGTGGTGCAGTATTGTTAGTTCACAGTTTAATCTGGAATTTAACCTACAGTTAGGTTGCTATAGAGATTGTTGTGTTCCCTCTGTGTCTATGTAGGGTTCTTCTGGTTTTTCCTGTGTGGAAACAGGGACAAGATTAAACTGTTTGGAAATAGTGTGCACTTGTATTTGTCTATTCACAAACCAGCACTCAACCACGTTCCTGCTTACTCATATTGTTTTGACTGGCTGTAAATCGATTGGCTAAACTAAATTAGACTTGGCTACACTAAGAAGGGTATGTTTGTGTAAATGTGTTTGTACATGGTACCCTACACTGAACTAGTGTACCATTCAGGAGGTTTTTCAGGCTGCATCCTGTGTTTGCAGGATAGAGTACGGATCCACCATGATGCCAAGCAGGATAAAGTAGCTACTGTAGATAAACAAATAAAAGACCAAAACTATTGATAAAGTTCCATGAATAAAAGTTGTAGAATTAAAACATCTAAATAAGACCCAATACAAGACAAGAAGTTGGCAACAATAGGGATAAAATTACCACAAAACTCTTTAAGCTATGTGACCTTGATGTTACCTTGACCCTGTCTGGTCCAATATTAAAATTTAATTGGTTTTCCGCTGGTAACTATGACTTCCCAGTAGCAGAGGTGCAAAATCAATACAGGTATGAGGGGAGGTGTTTTGCATCAGGCTAGTACTATCCAAAATGCAAAATTGGAAGTGTGCTATTTTGCTTACAGAACAGCTGATTATACACAATAATATGTAGAGGAAAAATATCACAAAAACACAACAGACTCTAAAAGCCATTCATCTCATTTTGCCAACATTTAATTTAACAAATATAGTTTCTCTCAGCATAATGTTATAAACTCTCTGTAGTTTCCTGTTCTTGTTGACTGCATGCTGTTTTAGTACTGCAACAAGCATGCGCCTGCTGTCTGTCCACCTCAGTATCGAACGCCATGCTGTTTCTTTTAGGCTGCTACTATGTGAATGTCCTTGCCTGTCTTGTACCCGTCAATAGATGATGTGTTTAGTGATAAACCTCTCACTAGTATGTTTTGTCTACTAGAATGAGGTGTTTGTTAGTAAGGACACCCTGTCCTTGTTCATTCAAATCATAAATTATCTTTCTCCACCTTCGAAAGACCTTGGCAGTCATGCTAATGAGACTGTTCTCACAGGGAATCTACCGTATAACCCAGGTAATTGAGTGCCAGGTCAGTGGAAATGTTCTAATGAGAAACAAGCCTCGGCTCATGTGTGTGTATATACATGTTTAACTTAGGAGAGATTTACTCGTTCTCATCACATGCATGACTAACATGGTGATGTCATGCAGATAAATCATTCCTCTCCGACCATCATTAGTGTGTCATGTGGATAGTTAAATGCACCCTGAGTCTATATACAGCCCCAAAAAGCATGCCAATTGATTTTTGATTTTCAAACACTGGTGAGTGAAAAAACAGGTTGTAAATGGCCAATTGTCCAAACCATGAACAAAGAATGTACACTTACACACACATTAGTCTGTTTCCAGCTTCATTCTGGACCTATAGTCGCTGGATTTAGAGCTAAAAGGAATGTCAGACTAATCTTTAATTGAGGTCAACGTTTAGGCTACAGGTTACAATGTGAGCTTTAGTGCTACAATTTCACAGGACCTGAATCGTGAAGGGGTTTATTTAGGGATATTGTAGCACAAATCCGCACAGAATAACAGGAGGGCAGGTATGATAGCGCCATCCACCATCCACCTTATATACACATGTTTTATACATGTTTTAAATAAGTACTAAATAAATTACTACTAAATACTAAAAACGCAAATAACCAGGTGGGGAATAAAAAAAACAAGAAGTGGGGGAAGTAGCTCAGCAGTTAAGGTGTTAGCCTGATACCTGAAATGTAAAGTATAGTAAAGTATAACTATAGTATAGTTAGCTGATGTAAAGTAAGTGATGCAAGCATGCAGCCCTTACTTGCAATATTATAATACTACTTGAAATGTCTGTATCCTGAGTATCAAACTTTGCCTTATACATAGAATCAAGTTTGGAGTCTGGAATAGGCCAAGTTATATAATTCTGTCTGATACGTGCTCAGCTTGGCCTCAATCCACACCCAAAACCCTACTTGTTCACTACATTGGCTAAGCTTGGTCTGGCTGTATGCTCCGTCTCTGTGTGTAGAATGGCCTTTAGATGCTCACTCAATCCAAACCTTTGCTTTTCCCTCTACTCATTTCCCCAGGGTGGCAGCAGTCAACTGGAAAATTAGGTTTCTCTACTGAAATAAGCCTAGTCTGCCCAGACCTATCCGAGAACTGGCAAAAGGTTCCGCTAAGAGAGACAATAATCAAGAGAAAAGACACAGGCTTCAAGCACATTAATACCACACCATTTGGATGAAATGAGAACGCTACACCCACCTGTGTGAACCGTTATGCACTTCTGTTTAAGATTTGAATGCCTTTAGATTGGAAAGTGGGGAGAGAAAGCAAAGGTCAAATCATCCATAAGTCTCCAAAGAGTGCTATATAAGAGTGTAATAACTGCCTGGCAGACTAAACAAAATAAAAGGCTATTCTGACTCCTTTTTGGAATCATGCTGTTGGAAATATTGTTTTTTTCCCCCCAGATTTTATGCAAGGAATGCAATGCAATAACACTGTCTTATCTCATGACGGCACCGTCTGTGTGCATGGCCAATGCATCACAGAAGCATTATCTCAAAGAACTCAAAGCATTAGCCCTTTTGGTTGAAATAACGCGGAAATGTCAAAAGAAACAAGTCATAGAAACCTTCAGGCAACAACCCATACATCCACTGTGGGTGACACTGCATCAGGTAATGCCGTTTCTAAAAAAGCCACAGACAGCCAGTGCATTACATTTAGAAGCCACAGGCTCATTGCGATGCTGAGAGAGAGTGGGTTTACACTGTGTTTAAAGAATTCTAGAAAGGAAGGAATTCTAGTGAAAGGCTATACAACCCCAATTCCGAAAAAAGGTGAAAGGGTTTTTTTGAAAGTTTTAATTAAATGGAGACTAAAAGACTTTTAAATAACACAACCCAATATTTTATTTACAATAGAACATAGATAACATAACAAATAGTAAAACTAAGAAATTTTACACTTATATTCGCTAAATAAGCTTATTTCAAATTTGATGTCTGCTACAGTTCTCAAAAAAGTTAACAGAGGGCAACAGAGGGCCGAAAAAGCAATACATTTTAAAGAGATTTAGCTGGGAGGATATTTAGCACCTTATTAAGTTAATCGACATCAGGTCTGTAAACATGATTAGCTATAAAAGGGATGTCTTGGAGAGGCAGAGTCTCTCAGAAGTAAAGATGAGCAAAGGCTCTCCAATCTGTGAAACAGTGCTTAAAAATTGTGGAATACTTTAAAACAATGTCCCGTAATGTCAAATTGCAAATCTCATTATCTAAAGTGCATAATATCATTGACCGTTTCAGAGAAACTGTGGAAATCTCAATGTGGAAGATGTTTGTTGGATACCCGTCATTATCTGTCCCTCAAACAACACTGCATTACTCATCGGCATGATTCTGTGATTGACATTGCTAAATTGGCCCAGGAATGCTTTCAGAAACCACTGTTAGTAAACACAATCCACCGTGCCATCTGCAGATGCCAACTAAAGCTCCATCATGAAAAAAGGAAGCCATATGGTCTAGAAGCGCCTTTCAACATGTTATCAGTGTTCAGTACAAAAGCCAGCATCTCTGATGGTATATAGGGCAGCTTGCATGTATTGGAAAGCACTATGAATGCTAAAAGGTATATAAAGATATACCCTTCTCCAGATGACGTCTATATCAGCGAAGACCTTGTTTATTTCAGCAGAACAATGCAAAACCACATACTGCAGCTATTCTTCGCATGGCTTCGTAGTAGTAGAGTCCGTGTGCTGAATTACCCTGTCTGCACTCCAGATCAGATGCGTCAAAGACGACCACAAACTCTTCAGCAGCTGGAAACCTGAATCAAACAAGAATGGGAGCAAATTCCAACACCAAAACTCCAGAAACTCATAACCTCAACGCACAGACGTCAGAAGCTACAGCATGATAAAGATGCCCAGTCCCAACTATTTTGAGATCTGCAGCAGGTATCAAATTTGAAATAAACTTATTTTGTGCACAAAAGTGTAAAAATTTACAGTTTAACCATTTGTTATGTTATCTACATTCTATTGTAAATAAAATATTAGCGGATGTTATTTGAAAGTCATTTAGCTTTTATTTTATTTAAATTTAAAAATTGTCCCAATTTTTTAGGAATTCAGGTTGTAAGATTAAAAATACTGTAATTAATAGTTAATTTTTTTCTACAAAGTATAAAGAGAGTTTTTTTTACAGAAATTGAGATAAGTTAACATTGAGTGTCACCTTTCTGTAAAATATTTCTTGTACATGTATTGGGCAACCCATGATGGGCTTACTATATAACATTTTAAGGTAAAATGTAAACATTTGGGGTGTGTAAAAAGGTGGGATGATAGATTCTGCATGTGAATTGCAGAAAGTTAACTAACCATTTGTTTAAAACAGCCTTTACTTACAGTAATCTTATATTATATTTTCATATGACCTTGTTATTGAGTATAAAAAAACACACTCAAAGATCATCTACACGTACTGTAAAGTAAGACGTATCCGGCAAGGTCTACCTTTGCATTCTTGGGATAGATCTGTCTGTGCCACTTGAATAGCAGTGTCCGTGGTGTGACATCACTATCCTGAGAAAGGTCTACGAGCTGTCTGACAAAGTCTTCACAAATGCAGTCCTCTGGTACGGTCCCTGTCTTTACAAAAAAAAAAATTCCGCTAAGCTGCCTCTCGTCCTTTATCTCTAAACTCTTACCAATGCGTCTGGGTAAAATCCCAGGGCCCCTGCTGGCTTCTCTTATCTTCTTATTCTGCTGAAAGGCGAGCGTCTGGTCCCTGCTGATGTGACATTTGTGTACGTAAATGTAAATGCCTTTATTTTGTCACATACTTTTTTTATAGCACAATGAAATTTGTTTTCTTGCATATCCCATCTTAGTTAGTTGGGGTCACTATGATGCTGCACCCCTGGAGCAGGAAGGATTAAGGGTCTTGCTCAAGGTGGCTGGCTGGCTGTGGTGGGGATTGAACCCAGGTCTTCCTGGTCTTCAGATCAACAACGCAGGCTGGCGGTAGTGGGGCTTGAACCCAGATATTCCTGGTCTACAGAACAACAACTCAGCGCCTTAACTATTTGAGCCACTACAGCGAATGTATGTGTAGATGTTTTAACCTGAGAGGCTAGGGTTCGATGGCCTTTTTTTTTTCGACCTTGCTGATTGGACCCACAGCGTTGTTATGTTATGCAACACATTAGAATTATACACAGCAATGTTACACCAAGTTTATCTTTTCTCCTTTTTTTATGTTGTAGACCAACAGAATAATGACTAAGCCCTTTAACTAAAAAAAACCCAACTTCTATCCTTCCTTTTACATTCACTGTACTGCTCTTTAAGGTGGACCTGCTCCCCGGTGTCCCTTTGCAAGTGTCTCCACATGCAAAATGAAGTGCTAATAGAACATTATAGAGTTCACTGGAGCTCTGTTTATGGTTGGGTATTTATAGCAAGCCGAATGGCACATTGACGTCAGAACTAATGCCACTGCATTGCAGGCAGGCAGAAACCTGTCTCTCATGTGTACCCGTTTACTGTCGCATTTAGACTGATTGATGATGAGCTTCCCCATGGATCATCCACTGTAAAAGAACTGCATTAAATGTGAATAAGGGCTCCAGAAAAAGACTATTTTATTTTCACCATGTAGAACTTTTTCAATGCAGACTCAATGGAGAGAGTAATAGTGTGTTTCAGCTATGATACAATGTGTACAGAAAAAACACAGATATATCCACTTTTTAGAGGAATTCAAATTAGATATGTCTTGCTCTAACTCTTGCTGTCTTTCTGTCAGCTCAACATGAATGAGATTTATACACCCACAACGGTGCCATCAGCGCCTTCAGCCTCTTTATCATGCAATCTGTGCCAATCAAAAATTACAAATAAGACACCTAAACTCAAATTCTGGAAAGATGTTCTTTCTCCTGGTATAATAACTATGCTAAGTTATTTTTCCATTTCTTTAACATGTTATTCGGAAATGTATATATATTCTGAAATATACACACATTATCTACCACACGAACACATGCACAGGGACACACAGAGGCACATTTTCTTGGCAGAAAGTGTTTTCTAATCACCAGAAGAGCTGGAAAAGGTCATGAAATATAATTAAGCTTTCAAAACGTCTTTTAGTCACAGAGTGTTATTTTATCTGCAACATTTAAATATCAATCTCTCACTTACACACATGCACATTAACACCAAGATAAACGGTATATGGGCAAAAGTTTGTGGACCCTTTACCAGCACACCAAGTCAAGACTTGTATGTTGTAGCGCTACTTTATTCTTGCACTGGAACTAAGAGACCCAGACACTGTTTTAGCCAATATCCTGACAATGTCCTGTGCACCAAGCCCACGAACCCCAGGAAGACATGGTGTATTATTAGTGTAGCGTTCTGCAGATGCTTTTGTCCTTACCCCTATTGGGTACCTTTGAAAGAAATTGAAAAAGGATTCCAGACCTACTTACCCAATATTGGTGCCTAAATTTACTTTTACTACTGTTTTTGATTGGGTTAAATCTCCAAAGCTATGCTCCAAAATCTAGTGGGAAGCATTTTCAAAAGTGTTGAGTTTATGATAGGAACTATGATGTTAGGTACAGATGACCCAAAACTTTTGTCTATATAGTGTATATTCAATATAAAAATCTAAACTAAAACATTAGGCTAGCTCTGCAACCTGGGACTGTTAAAATATGTCATGACTCTGGCTGCCATCTGGAGTTTAATGAAGACAAAATGTGTTTTGGCACAAATATTCTGGAAAAAATCTATGTAATGTTGTCTGTTTACTGCTGTAATGCGAGTGTAGAGTCAGAATTTGGAATTTAGACGCAGACCGTCTGTCTGGGCCGTCAGGAATGAATCAGGATTACACTTTGAATTATTTACTGAGGCTATATTAACTAAAATCTGTGATCCGTACTTGAAATATCCTGAGTTGAGAGGCATAATGATTGCTATAAACACCATCTCTATGCTTGTACTACAGGTTGATTCATGTGTTTAAACTGGTTACTGTTTATATTAGCACTTATTTTAGATGCATATTGCAGGTTGTATCCATTAAATAGAGTAATGGTGTTTACCAACAAGAAAAGCCATGAAGAAAACGATGAAAAGTCTTGGAAGTCAGAAATCCTATCAGACAACAAAAGAAGGAAGAACTGAAGCAATACCATGTGACTACTTTTTATGTTGTGGATCGTCAAGCACTTTGCAAATTAACCATTTTGCTAAGTTTTTGAGATGTTGTTGAAGCGCTGTTGGCAACACAGACCTCCTTATCCAACATTGGTGAGTAATCACATTTATAAAGTACTATTGTGGCTGAATAGAAAAATTTCCAAAGCCATTTACTGGGATCTAGTAAGAAGCCTTTCCAGAAGTGTAAATGTTATTTTAGAAGTAACAGTGAGACTAAATCTGGAATGGGATGTTTCAATAACACATATGATGTTCAGGTGTTTTGTTAATCTCACCACGGGGGTCACGGTCCCAAGCCCGGATAAATAGAAAGGGTTGTGTCAGGAAAGGCATCTGTTGTAAAATCATTGCTAAAATTAACCTGGTTTTCTGAATACTGTACCAGATCAGTTGAGGGGTTAAGTACGACCACCATAGTTGACCTAGAGGGTGCTGGTGGAAATTGGTTGAAAGAGGACAGGATGTGATAAAGAGGACATTAGTGAAGAAAGTTAGTGTGTGTAAATAAAGAGCATACAGAGGATAGGGCTAGGTGGAGGCCAACGATTTTCTGTGGTGACAGAGAAAAGAAGAAGAACAAGTTTTTAGACTTTTAGACTTTTGTCAGTCTAACTAGCCTGATACTAGTACGATAAAGATGAAAGCAAATGGCTGTGGTTATATTTTAAGTACCTGATCATACCTAGTTCCATTATATAACATTTTTGTCAAGAATAAATGTAGCATATTTCGCAAGAAAAACCAAGGCAGCATTTTATCATAAAGCATACACAATAATCAGGTCATCCTCATATGGACTTAAAGTCTCATTGATCTGTTCAGTCAATACCCTCCAATCAACACCTTCCAGCTGTTCCAATAAGCTCTAAGCACTTACAAAGAGGTGTTCACACACGCAAACATTCAGTGAGTTCTCAAACAGTGCACTTCAACTAGTATAATCCAAGTATATTCAAAGTAGCATGTCCATTGACCCACAGCAGCAGTTCTGTCAACACAAAAATGGACAGCCATTTTATTTTTATTGTTAGTTTGACCCTATTTAAGGAGACAGTAATCACATATACACATGTTCTAAAAACATTACGTCATTTGGATGAGTTGATCGCTTATCCTGCAGCATGGCACTGTGTTTTGATAAGAAGCAAAAGACTACAGAATAAAAGACTGTAACTTTTTTCAAACCTGATTGCAGTCTTCTCCATGGCATCAGGACTGTCCACAGCAGGCAACTCATCAGAAAGGATCTCCTCAGGACTGCGGGGGTCAATTAATATTCCTCTTTTGTCTTTGTCTCTGATGCCAATGCCTGCTGTTATAGCATTCCACAGGGCATTTTGGGATTTTGAGCCTGCATTAATTAGAGGGTACACGGTCAGGAAGGGTCAATCTAAACAACAAAGTTGTCTGACTGTAAACTTAATGCGAGTTACTTACAAATGTTAAAAAAAAATTTAATTTGTGTTTTAACTGAAGAAGAAGCTTTTGTTTTTATCCCAGCTTTGGAAGCATAGGGTTGGCCATGATACAGTGCCACTTGAGAAGAGAGTTATAGCCTTTGCTCAAGGACTCAACAATGGGATGTGGTAGCTCAGTGCTTAAGGTGTTGCATTGCTGATTTAAAGGACATACATTCAAGCTCCAGAACCACAGAGATGCCACTGCTGAATTTTTTTGCAAGGCTCATAACTCCCAAAATCTCAAATGCTCAGTTGCATAAAATGAAATAAGTTTCTCTAAATAGGAGTGTCTGCCAAATGCCATAACTGTAAATGTAAACAATGGCAGCTTGGCAGTGCTTAAACCCATATCTTTCTAGTCCAAAGCCTTAAGCATTTAAACCACTATGCCTGTTTGTTTACAGTCTTTTGTGTGGTCTTTCACTAAAATGACAGATTAATCCCCCCCTATATAGCATTAGTGCTGCTGCTTCACCAGCCTAAAACAGCTGATGCATTAATTTTAAAAGCATGATGCTAGCTAATGCTGCCATCTAGCCTACTAAGCTCAGATATACATGGTGCATACCAGTCACTGAGTGCTCTGTTCTTCCGTTAGCAAATATAGCATGGGGCAAGAAGTAAACAAGCAAATGTTTAGTAGTATTTAAAAAAAAAAAAACGTAATAACTATGAACAACTAAATACTACTTATTCAATTACTCAAAATATGTTTTTAATGTCAGCAATGCATAACCTAAATGTCAAACTATTTTAAGACTTTTATAATAATATTGAAGGAATAATGCTAACATCAATGACATTTATTATATTGTTTTGTGGCCTGACAAAAAGCTACACTCAGAATTTGATCTTTTTTTTGAGCACATACCCAAAATGCTTTTTTTTCCCTAAAATATCTAACACCTTCACTTAACAACACATTTTATAATCTATTTCATTTTAGATTATATTGTGCTAGTCCCTATTAACTGCTCTTATTATCACCAATAACGTTCTCTTTTACACCTAAACTGCTTTCCTCGCTATGGAAAATTGTTTAACACCTACCAATCAATTTGATTTAAGATTTTAGTAATTAATATTATGCACGTCCTTAAAATTACTACCGTGTTTTAAAAAAATATTTAGTATACTCACGTGCAAAGCGGGCCAGGGGCCGTTGGTGGCTCTCGCCTGTTTCATTTGCAACTGCAATTAAAAAAAATGAATAGAAGGATAAAGCATCTGCTATAAGGAAAGCTTATACAAACTAAATGTTTAGTACTTTAATAGCTTTGCTTGCACTGTACTAAGAGCTGTATCAATTAAAACAATTAAAACGATGTAATCTGTACATTAAAATCCTATCATTGTTTGATAAAATATCATCTTACATATACGAGAACTGTAGTAGCCTTCCTTTTTAAATAGTGTAGTATACTTTTATTGTAATATGTATAATTTCAATATAATATCTATCCATCCATAGTCAATACCCGTTTATTCCTAATCAAGGTTCACAGGGATGCGCTGGAGTCCATCCCAGCTGTCATTGGGTCAAAGCCAGGGGTTTTATGTATATTTGGACAATATAATTATTACTTAATGACAAAATATCACTTATTATTTAAACTACTACTATGGAGTTTTCGTTTCTTTTTAGGTAACCAATATTTAAAAAGGAAAATTTGAATTAAAATCTATGCAAATTAAAATGTTCCGGGATGCTTTTTAATTATTTGCTTCTCTGTAAATAAAAAAATCGTTACATGTTAACATTCTTAATAATAGAATAAAATAAATAGAATAAAATAAAATTGTAGATATCCTCCATTATGTGATGGTTTGGATATTATCTCACTTGCTAAAAAAGGTCAGATGTTAACAGCTTTGATTATATTCAATGCACTGTATCACAAAATTGAAAACAATGTGAAACATGATAATTAACCCGAGGAATTTTTTTCTGGTTATGAGTTCTGTGTAATCAATACACAACCTATAAAGTAATGACCTGTGAATACATATTTCTAATAAGTGTATAGAGAGATATGACATTTTAAAAAAAGTAGGAGGTGAAGGCTTGCCAGTGTCCAATCTAATAGTTGTGAATGGAATAAAAGAAAAGTGCTGTGCTGCATGCAGTATCTTGTTCATTTTTTCCGACACATCCAGAAAGTGAAGGTGAAGAGGCAGATTATTGTTTGGTTGTGAAGACAGCCTCTGGGGACTGATGTGTGTGTGGGTGGGTGTCATGATGGAAACTGAGAAGACATCAGTAAGTGGCCTCAGTGGATTTTAGGCTGAGGGAACTGGCTTGTCTCTGAGAGAGAACACTAAGATGAAGCAATAAGATATTATTTAAGCCCACACAGGACAGCGGGTTGTCAACAGTTTAGTGGACATGGAATTGTTATTAACATTTAAAAGGTTAATGGACAGGTCATTACATTATAAAAAAACAGTTGAAAATGAATAAGAAAGCAAATTTATTACCAGTAAAATTGATACATACACATCTATCTATCTATCTATCTATCTATCTATCTATCTATCTATCTATCTATCTATCTATCTATCTATCTATCTATCTATCTATCTATCTATCTATCTATCTATCTATCTATCTATCTATCTATCTATCTATCTATCTATCTATCTATCTATCTATCTATCTATATAGTCCTACACCTGAACCACTGCGCTAACATATTTAACTGTAACTATTAATAACGTTCATACATATTCAAGTTTTGTTAAACTCGTCTTGATTGTTTTGGTCAGTATTCATACACTAAAAAATGTATGTCTTTTAGCAAGTTTTACGGCAAGTGCTTGTTTAAAGAAGGTAAATAAGAAGTCTAAATACTCTGAGAGTAATACACTACAAATACCAACCAACATCAGATGTTTTTTTTATTGGACGGCACATACAGTAGGTGATGCCAGTATCTAAATGAAGCACCCAAAAACATGTCCCTATGTAGCACAAATCTCCTGGATAATTTTTTATGCATGTATACGTCGATCTATTTTTGATTATACAGTGTGGCTCTTCCTAATAATAAACTGTTTAAAGGATCTGCAATAAACTTTTGCAAAAATAAGTGGCACCCACAGGAATGGTTGGTATCCACTTTAATAGGAACACCTGTACGCCTGCAGATTCATATAATTAAGAGCTGATCATGTCATAGGCTTTTATGCATTGTGATCAGAATACACAAATATTTAACTATAAATTTCATGAGCTACAACAAAAGAAGACCACATTCACTCCTATTTGCCAAAAAAACGAGAATTTTAGACTAAAGTGGGCACACACACACATACCATACTAAAAAAATATATATACATATATTTTCCGAACGTCCAGTTTCAGTGATCCTGTGCCAATTCTAGTTTTATATGTTTTTAGGGGGATGAATGAAGTGAACATGCATTGTTTATTCATTGAGCTATTGGCAGGGCCATATGCAGGTTTTTAGAAATACAGAGGTTCCAAAATGAAGATTGGTAAGGGGGTTCAGGGGCAGGTTCTATGAGACTATTTTGATTTTCCTGACCCACATGCAGGGACGCATTTAATGTTGGGCCCCCTCTACCTCACTCACCTGATCCCCAAGGTGAATGTTGTACATTGAACTTAATAAAACCTGTTTATTGCAGTACATTTTACTGTATTCTTTATATAGATATGTGCTTTATATATATATATATATATATATATATATATATATATATATATATATATATATATATATATATATATATATATATATATATATAAGGACTCGAATTTAACTGGAGAACAGAAAAGCAAATCAACACTAATAAAAAAAAGAACAGGATATATATTTCATTATCTTAAATATTATATGAATATTATATTGAATATGAAGTCTTTTGCCTTGAATTAGACAACAGTTTATTAGTTTACATTACTAATTATTTCTGTTTGTCGTTAAACATTTTGATCATACAGGAATTATTTAGTTTAGCTACTTACATCTTGCACTTTATAACTACTGTACATGAAACGTCGGGCTGTTAATTTTACACTCAGCGCCTGTGAACATAAACCCCGCCTACTTGATTTGATTGGCTATCACAAACATTTTGACATTGATGAGCGCTGTAAGTCCGCTTCCGCATCGCCGGTGAGAAGATCTGTTGTCTTTGCTTTTTTATCCTTGCAGCACTGAAGCAGAATTTATATGAAGCAATTATTTTACAACTTTTGTTGTTGATAAAACACTAAGGTTCGGATCACCGCAATGATGGGTACTTAATTGGCTATATGCACACTCTCTTCCGCATTCCATGTCAGCCAGCTCAGTCACTTCCGGCGCGCGTAGCTTTCTCCAAGATCAAGATAGGTGCCAAAATCTGACTTAGATTAGTGTCAACGACGCCAGTTAAACAATCCAAACACTGTCATACATCAACAACCATGAACGAGACGAGCTTTAAGTTATAAGTTTTAAGCTACATCCACAATTATGCATATCCACACAGGTTTTGGAGTGTAGTGGTCATGTTTCTGTGAACACCATTTTGCAATTTTGCCATTTTACTGCATTTGGCAAAGTGACCTATCCATAGCGACTTACATTTGTCTCTTTTTATACTTTCAGCAATTGGGGTTTAGGGCCTTGCTCAGGGGCCCAGCAGTGTTAACTTGGTGGTTCTGGGAATTGAACCCAAGTTTTTTTAGATTAGCAGTCCCAACACCTGAACCACTGCGGTACCACTTCCATACCCATTGCATAGTGTACCTATTTAAATATTGATCAGTGTTAGTTATGGCTTATAAACCAAAAAATGTGTATACATTTTGTAGGATTACACGCGATGACTCACAGAAACTTGATCTGACGAACAGAACCTGTCTTATAAACCAGCTCTGCTTTAAACCTGCTAAAAAGGATAACTTTCCTTTAACATCTTGGTCTTAAGGGAAAGGTATCCTGCAGGGTTGAGGCAGGATGATCTATAGAACAGGTTCTGCTCAAGTTTCTGTGAATTATTGCATGTATATACATATTACCTTTCATATGCCTTAAATAACACTGATGTGTTGAAATATTTACCAATGGGGAACCACAGAAACAGTTCTGTTTTCTCTCTTTTATTTACACATGTTCGATATTCAATGATAATAAAATGTAAAAAAATTGGTTACAGTTTTTTGCCACAAATTGTTTAGTAGGAAATGGTTACTGAGAAATGGTAGCGCAGTGGTGAAGGTGTTGAACTGCAAATTGGAAGATCAGGGTTTGATTCCCAGCATCACCAAGCTGCCACTGCTGGGTACCTGAGCAAGGTTGTATAACAGAGATAAATGTAAGTCGATCTGAATAAGGGCTTCTGCCAAATACTGTAAAGGTTTAGTAGTTATTTTTGTATGTTACTTTATATCCTGATAGTACAGTTTTTTTTACATTAACACTCGTATATGCTCGTGCTCGTACATTCTTTTTAAAAGCTGCAGTTTTATAATATTAAACAGATTTGTGTTTTTATAGATTGTACTTAGCAATGTTCATTCTGTGGAGCCACCAGTGTACCTGTGCGATATGATCTGAATCAACTGTGCTGGCTGAGATATTAGCGGAAGTACGTCATTGCTCCATGTGCATAAAATCCACCGACTGGTTATTACATGACTTGGCAGGAGTAGAGGTGTTCATCCTTAAATGGCCAGTAACTGTATATGCAGCATTTGTTGTGGATCTTGACAGTGGGTACAAAAGCAAAATGTAACACAGAAAAAAATAAACTAAGCGGAGGGAGAAATAAAGAATCACACTGGTGAGAGAAGATATGTACTAGGTTGTGGCAGATGAATAATAAAGAGGGATCAGAAGTCTTTAGTAGAGGACTTTTTCAGCTCAGTCAGTAGGTAATCTGTAGACTGTGCTGTGTGTGTGTGCGTCCTCGGACGTAAGAAAAGGCCACTTCATTAGTGATAATGACTCCCTCCTGGCTACTGAGACTACTCCATTAATGACATGACGATTGAGGGTCTCCCATTGAGGGACAGGCAGGCATCCTCTGGTCCTCCTCAGCCTGTTCCTTTTTGTTCTGTCTCTAGTCACCTGCTGTACCTGATTCTGATTATCCAACAGGTACACTAATGAGCTCTCTGCTGGGTACCCACCATTCCCACTCATGGATATATGAAAGGGGAAGAGACTGATTTGTTTGTTACAAAGCGACAGAAATGTGTGTAATGATGACATCACCCCTCCCCCACTCTGGTGACCATGGAGACATTACTCACAAAGGTAGCTGGATGGCGCAGAAAGGAGGAAGTGTCTTATCTGCGGAGGAACACATATAGTCTTCATCCAAACCTCTTAGATGAGTGTGATATTATATGGATGTGAAACATGGTAAAATGGTGTAGTGCATTTTTAACCCTTTAGCCATCTCTATACTGACTGACTGACTGACGTAACATAAATGGTACCACTTGACCTTTGTAAGGCTGTAATTACTATCATTGCATGTGCTATGAAAACAACTGTCATGTCATTTTGCTGCTTGGTCTGTATTGTTCTGTGCCTGCTTCCATGCGAATGCAAAATACTGTGACTCATTTTACATAAAAACAGGACTGTTATTCTATTTAGTAAATAAATAAGTATGAAAAATACTATTTTAAAATGAAAAAGAATAAAAGTCACACGAGACATGTAAACCTAAAAAAAAATCTAAAGTAAATAAAAGACAGAAAGAAAGCTTTGTTAGGGTAAAGCTGTTAAATAAAGTTTAGATAATATTTAAACAATGATTTGCAAAAGTATTTTAGTAAATGCATCAAATCCCAAAGACTTTTTGTATTATTTTTCACAATGTGCCCTTAAAAAGACTTTTCTAAAAACCTCCAAGCATCTCCTTTATAAGCATATAACTGCTATTGTTTTATTTCAGAAATGAACACTAAATTACTATTCTCCAGTGCAAACACTCAAATTAGAGCAGACTATGCAAACAGCCAGTGGTGTGATTAAAATAAAGTTCTTACACACCCACAAACCCACACGGTTCCTTCCAGTCTTACCGATCGTGAAGCTGTACCCGTCGATGCTGAACGTGGCACTCCGGCATTTTTTAAATCCTTGTTTTTTGGAGCTGGGTTCTGTCATCTTGCTATAATAGATAGTTCTTTGCTTGCTGTTGTCTGTCTTCTGTAAGTATTCCTTAAAGAATTACGTTTGAAAAGTATGAAAAATTTACTTTCTTGGTCCAGAGGAGCGTGGGATGGACTTGTGTGTGTGTGTGTGTCTCTCAGATGATCAAAATGAAGAGAGAAAAGTTTTGGGTTGCAGGTGGGCTGCCCCTTCTGCAGTGAGAGCTTTTAAGACCTGATCGCATCCCAGGCCTGCACATTTACCAGTGCACAGATGAAACACTAACACAGAGCTCCGTCTATTGTTCTCATCCTCTCTCTCTCTCTCTCCCTCTCTCTCCTACTCTGTTTCCCTCCCTTTTCCGAGATCCTCCCCACATTTCAGCTCTCACAGCGCACGATAAGCACTCTCTCCACCTTGTTTGTTAGCCTGCTCACTCAAGTGTTATTACATTTGCACCTGTGGATTTGACTTTGGCACTTATGTTGTTTTATAAATTTATTAATAACTTCAATACTCACTCAGTTTAACAGGAACCGCTGTGTTTATACATTCACAGTAAAGCTAGTCTGAGTATCATGTGTCCACATATCTGCTCCAATAACACAACTGTAATATTATTCCCATTCTTATGTTTCACCAAAATATTTACTCATTTTTACAGCTTACATTAAGGATAATGGACCTGAGGGGGTTAAAGTAACAGCAAAATAAAAGGGAATGTAAGGGAACGACCGCTTCGATATTATATTAGCTTGCATTTTGAAAAATGGGCTCACAACAGTGTGAGTGCGTTGCACAGAATTACTGAGATCCCTTCCCCATTCGGTGATCTTTTAGAGACCCCTAGTCTGTGTAATCAGATAATTTTATCGTACATTTCATATTAGAGGAACATAATACCTTAAAAATATGATTACAGCTGTGTTATTTTAAGAATAACGGCTATTTAAATGTGTATTAAATGCAATAAAAACCAGATGGTTTACGGCATTGTACTTTTTTTTAGAAGTGTCCAGTCCGTTACTTTCTGAAGATCCATTTAACCTTTTAAGAAATGCCGACAGATACAGATTTCATTCATTAATTTTCTATACCACTTATTCCCTAATTCGGGGTCACGAGGATCTGCTGGAGCCCATCCTCTGCAAGGGCGAAAAGCAGGAGGGGTACACCCTGGACAGGTTGCCAGTCCATCACAGGGCCACACATACTCATTCGGTCAATTTAGAATCACCAATCAACCTAACATACATGTTTTTGGACTGTGAGAGGAAACCGGAGTAAACCCACGCAAGCACGAGGAGAACATGCAAACTCCACACAGAAAGACCCCTAGATGGGAATTGAACCCGGGCCTCCTTGCTGCGAGGCAACAGTGCTAACCACTAAGCCACCATGGTTAGATACAGATTTACTTTCCTATAATTATTATATTCATTCCTGTTTTACTAGATTATTTGTATTGATTAAAATATTCTGAACTCGTTCTAAAACCACTTTAAAATAAACTGATTAAGAGTTTAAGAGGGTTAAAATATTTCAAAATATTCCTATAATTAGGAGCAATTACTTTCTTAAAAATATAAGGTAAACACTGTGAATATCACAATGGATGCTTTTGTTATTTTTCAACTAATAATTCTTTTGTATTCTCTCCAGTTTTCTTCAGCAAGTGAGCAAGTGAAAACAGCTCTGCAGAGAAGGAGAGCTCTGATATTTTGTAGAAAGTTTATGAAAGACCAGTTATCTTTTTGAACTTACACTGCAATAAAGGTATCTCTAAAAATTGCATTTTAGATAATAAGTGTGCTTACGTTAAAAACAAAGGAAAAAAACATGATTAAAAAAGGAATCTCTTTGATTTATTTTTTCAAGTGTCTAAACTGTATTACAGCCTCCATGCCTTTCTATAAATGGTTCTTACAAGCTTTCTGCTCGCATCGTGTTACCATGGACAACAGGTAAACACAAAGTAAATTTCCAGCTGATGCTGTGGAAGAGTGAAGCCTATCTATTCAATCCCAAGGCCATACTGAGCTACAGGCAGCAGAAATAATTTGTTGAAAAGATATCAGTTGGTAACCCCTTTTTCTTTCTTTCATTTCATGTAATTCTGTAAAGAAAAGTAAAGCATTAGTGGATAAAGGGGGTGGATAGGTATAAAAACTTTATTGCGCAATCTTTTTTGATTGGTGTCAAATGGAGGTCTGTATCAGTGCAAGGGCCACGTCTAAAATGAAAGTGTTGAAGCACATGTGCACTCTTAAATGCATGCTTCAAATCAGGTTTGACTTATGTTACAGGAGAGAAAGTGGATAAGAATGACATTTAAATGTCATATTGTTATGACCTTTACCTACACAACATGTTTTAGCCCATCAAAATCTTTTCTTGGTTTATCTTGTAATTAGCTAGTGGTCATTAGCAGTACATGTCCCTATGTTATAAAATGAGACTATTTTTTAATATAGTAATTTTTCCACAAATTATTCAGGTTATAAAGATAAACAGCATCGCAGACTGAGCAGCATGATTTATCATGCAGTTATCGAATAAGTCAATCACATGGCAGCAAAACAACGCATGCAGTTGCAGGACAAGCGCTTACATTTATTCCATTCCATTCCATTCCAACAATTTGTTGTCGCCGCCAGAAAACCCTCAGCATTTATACCTTCTACAGTTTAAAGTTGATTTTTTTTTTTTTAATTTTTTTTCTTATTAACTGTAAAGTTACCTGTTTTTATCTTGCAACTTAAGTTGCTTTTGTGCTTTTATTGCTGTTGTAGCCCTTTCACTTAAAAATTAATAGAGACAAATTTTGCTGTTTTTGATTTAAGAAAATCTAAACAGTATTAAGGGGCAGCACAGTGGCTTAGTGGTTAGCACTGTTGACTCACACCAAGAAGGTCCCAGGTTTGTATTCCCAGCAGGAGTCCTTCTGTGTGGAGTTTGTATGTTCTCCCAGTACTTGTTTGGGTTAACTCCGGGTACTCCAGTTTCCTCCCACAGTCCCACAAACATGTATGTTGTAAAGTAATGTGCCTATAGGGGTGAGTGTGTGTGGTTTGCTTGTATGTGGCCCTGTGACAGACTGGCAATCTGTACAGGGTGTACGTCTGCTTCTTACTCACTGACAGTTGGAATAGACTCTAGAAGATCTCTATGACCCTTATTAAGATTAAGCTGGTATAGACAACGTATGCATGGATAAAAAGTATTGAAAGCTTTTATTCAGTGTTTCTCTGGAAGCTGAATTGCATTTATACACAAATAACTGGCTTTGTTCTTGCCAACCATATAAGGGTGGGCAGACAGATATTCCAGGTGGGCAATTTTTCGGGGTCGAGTTGAGGAGAAAATTCAACAATGATGGAATAACCAAAATATTGTTTACTGGCTGGCGCCGTGGTGTAGTGGGTTAAGGTGCCGGCACCCACATGCACAAGTTGTTGTGCTCCGGCGATCTGGGTTTGATTTCTGGCTTGGGTCTTTTCCAGTTCCACCTCTTTTTCTCTATCTCCTCAATTCCATCCCTCTGAACAGCAGAGTCACTGGCTGTCTTCAAGAGACGATTTAAGACTTCCTTAAATACCTAGCACTTGACATTTAACAAAACAAATATCTATGCTGTTTTTTTAACAGTTGGGTTGTTACACTTTGAATTGCGATCTATTGTACCAGTATTGAACTGTTCAATAATGTGACTCAAAGCACATCGCTGTGGACAAGAGCGTCTGCTAAATGCTGTAAATGGAAATCTAAAATATTCCGTAATATATTCTATTTACTACATTGTATTCACACCACCAGCAACGGTAGACAAATCCCCAGTCAAACACATGCTTTTATTAATCATCAAACATTACCATGACCCTACCTACCATGGGTTAATCTCAACTTAAATATTGATAAAAGTAAAAGCTTCAGCAAAATCAAGGACAAGCCATGATGTGACAATTCAAAAGCATGAGTGGGAGCACAAAAGCCTGATCTGTTCTGTTCTCACCTTCCTACGGCATTGAAGCTCTTTTTAACTAAAAAGGCCATGATGTGCCTAACTCAGGCCTGACCATGCTGCAGGGACGTTTCCATAGGAACTAAAAATCAAGCTCACAGATACCGTAGACTGCAGACATATTTATAAATCATATCTGAACCGCAACTGGAATTACAGTATGTGATTTTAGGTGGTTATTGGTTCTATGTAAATTGTTGGTATAAACTTAAGATCTATGTAAAACAGTGTCTTTGCATCTTATCTCAATGAGGTAATAAATAAAGAACTAATGTAAGTAAAGTCAATCTTAAAAGGAGCAGAAAGAAAGGAGATTAGAGATGGAATAGTTCTGGGAACAGAAAAAAAAATCACAACTGTTTACAAGTAAGGCTTCATATAAAAAAAGAAATGCTTCACTTGATTAAATTGCATTATATTACATTATACTTAAGTACTGATGAAAACTTTGGATAAATTGTTTAAATTTCAGTTGAAATTTTTCTGTACCAGTCCCAGTCCGACTATCAATTTTAAAAATCTACATTGAATAATCCCAAATTTCTTTTACAAGGTAAAACACATTAAAACTCAAACCAGCCAAAAGAACCCTAAAGTATACTTATACTAGCCAAAAGGCACTAACTCCCTTAGAGCACAGTGTGTGACAATTACTTCTAATATGAACACGGGCCAGAGAAGAAGACATTTGAGAGCACACTTTAAACAGTAAAAGCTCCAGACCCAATAATTAGTTTTCCCAATTTAGGGGAAAACATCAGACGTGTTGCATAAGGACCAGAACATGAGACATGAAGAAAACTCCTAGCCCACATTCCTAAACATGAGGAAAAATTCTCTCTCTCTTTCTCTCTTTCTCTCAAACATATTCAAATCTTGAACAAATGTTTAGTGGCTTCTTTCCAAAAAATGTTATTCATTAATATTTCAAAATCTAAAAAGTCTAGTGGAAGCAAAGAAGGCCAAGTTTTTCAAAACTTTTGTTTATACTGTATAATGTAGTTCAAGATTTTCAAGATCTGTGTAAAGGTTAGCATCTAAGACAGCGGCCAAACATGAGGAAAACTTTATATTTTGGAAGATTAGGCGATTGCAAAACTTGAGTCAATCATGGCCTTACTTGCTTAGAATAAAAAAAAAACTAACCATACAGCCTTTTTTTCAGGTAAAAAAAACACCCTAAAGACCTGTGACCAAATAGGTAATAAAGGGTCTTTTTAATGAAACATCTGCTGCTGTGTGATTCCAGTGCTGCTGACACCAAACTGTCTCAACCTTCATTATACGGGGACTAAAGATTTTTTAGTTTAAGTGTTTCTAAAAAAAATAAAAATTAAAGTTGATATCAATAATACAGCAGGAAATATGGAAACAGAATTGTACCACTAGGTGGCAACCAAATGTTGGCAAAACACCAATGGAAAGCAGATTTTTTTTTTTTTTTATTGACAAAGAATTCTAAACAAGCAAAACACAAAAGCCATTTCAAAATAACCGTCAACTAATTATAGAAATGATGAATGCAATCTAAATATTCAGTCTAAAAAGACTTTTATATGCTAAAAGCTTGTGTATGCATTTTAAAGGGGCTAATATTAAATGGAGTTAAACACCAGCCGTGCCACCAAAAAAAACCCCACACAATTCATAAATATTACACACTACACATACCATTTAGTTTAAACATAAAAAAGCTACTGATGTTAGAGTATTGCAGCACAAAGGTTAATGGTGTTTTTAGACAAAGAAGAGCCTGTTGACCACCTATTCCATTTTCCCCCTCTCTCTCACAGAAATGGCAGATTGCAGTGGCACTTAAACACAGCTGTTTTTTCCATCCTTATCTGTATGTTAATATAAGCATATCCTCCTCCATTCTGTTCACACCCTGCCTCATTACACACATTGCAATACAGAAGGCAAGGTGCAGACATAGCCCTTATGAATAAACAGTCAATGTCACATTTAACATCCCTAAAAATATTTTTCACACAAACTGTCTTCATGGTATGGTCCAGGTTGGAAAGCCCTTATAATAAGTGTCTATACCAAATTATAAACTAAAAGCTCTTATTAAAAAACAAAAACTACCTGACATGAATGAATGCCTAATCCTTAATGTTTTAGAGAGCAAAATAAAAGAAATGGCCAAAAACATTAAACTGTTTATGATTAATCGCATTACTCTTTCAGGATTACTCTTTCACAATTGGACTGGTTCCTGCACAGCGTTGCTAGATTGGGCTGGGTAATATTTGGGCTACTTCCTGATACAACAGATTGGTGTTTAGATTTAAATGTGAATTTTGAATGAATTATATTACAGTAGAGTATTTTCTGGTGTCTCAAAGAGAAACATTTGAGGAGTCAGGACTGATGTTTGCAACTATAGTTATGCCAGAGCTCAAAATCAGTTTTATCAAAACATGTATATAATATTAACTCCTTGTTTATCAGCATTACAATCAGCGGTACACTATTTAACAAATAAGTCAGTCTTAAGCAACATGTATAAAACACGAGTGAATATTGGTCTGTATTTTTGCACTCTGACCACTGGAGGGTGGGCGAGTACAGGACAATGTCAGGCTTGGGGACTAAAATAATACAAGGCCATCAATGGAGCCTCACGGCTTAAAACTTGTGTACCTATAAACTGGACCAGTGTTGCCAAGAGAGCACAACTGGATAAGAATTAAGTGTCAAGGATCAATCAAGGAAACATCAATTTGTAATGTTAATACAAGTTTGAGCATTTAAGAGTTCAAGACAACAAAATGAATTAAGTAGGTTTAACTTTATTTATTTTTTGTTTAAAGACCATTCAAAACAATACAAAATCAGTTTAGCCAAGATAATTTGGTTTTCCAGCTTGTACAGTATAATGTACTTGTGGAAAACAGGAATACTGTGTAAAGCAGGTTTAGTAGCCTAAAACCTGGATTATATTTAAAACGCATCTTAAACTGTAGATCTGTCTAAAGTGGCAAAAAAGGCACAATAAAACTAGGAGTCAGATCCCCTGTAGAATCTCTGCTCCCTACAGTGCTCAGCTCTTCAGTGTGCTTTATTTATGAGTTTGCATGCAGTTCACTCCAGCTCTTCGTGGTGAGTGGACTCATTAATCACCTGCAATTGCAGACAGAAAACAAAAATAAGCAAGTGTTTAAGATATGTACATGGCACGTACTGTGTGGATTTTACATACCTGACCATCTCTTGTTTCTATAGTCTTAATCACCACTTTCTTGGACAGGTTCTCAATAGCTGGTTTGGTTTCAATAATTGATTCTGCATCAAGAGAATCAAATTTTTAGCTTTGGACTTGCTGTATACTATACAGGGAACTGATATACTGTACCTCTCAGATTGAAAGAGAAGTTGGGCAATGGTGTAGTGATCCTATTGAAAAAAAAAATAAATAAGATATGTAGTATGTAAACAGGAGTTCTTGCTACTGTGTTACCAACATAATATTTATGCATAAAGACGCACCAGTACTGAAAAATCAAAATTAAAACAAGGTTCTTGTAGATGCATACTGTAGGCTCAACATTCCAAACAGCTCAATAAACATACCTGCTCTCCTCTCCCTCCAGCAGCTTCCTGTAGGTAGCAATCTCAATGTCCAGCGCCATTTTGACATTCAGCAGGTCCTGGTACTCACGCAAGTGACGCGCCATCTCATCCTTCATGGTGCGGATTTCTTCCTCCAGACGGGAAACAGTATCCTGGTAACTAGAGGACTCCATGGCAAAGTTGTCCTCCAGTTCTCCCATTTGGCGTTCCAGAGACTCATTCTACAATGAACATGGGGTTCTAATGCGCCCAAAACACCTCAAACTATGACCTCTAAACATACAACTCACCGTGCCCTTAAGTGCATCCACCTCACAAGTTAAAGCCTGCACCTGGCGTCGATAATCATTGGCCTCCTGTTTGGCCTGGCGGATGGCTTCAGTGTTACGAGCAGCAGCTTCAGACAAATCTGCAAACTTCAAGATGAAGTCTTAGTATAACAAACTTGCAGGATGTGCAGTGTCTATTCAGGATTACAAATAACAGCACAGTTCAGCTTAACTGCAAAGTTTGAGTTTTTTTTGCACGTCACCCATTGTTACAGTCCAGTTACTGCGTAAACATCAAGCAAGTCTAAAGGTGCAAAAAGCAATACGTTCTGTAGCTTTAACAAAGATCAATTGTACTTAATTCATAGAGGGATTTTACGTTCTATTTCATTTCTGTATCTAAATCTAAAGAAAACCAAGCACTTTCAGCTGCATTTTGTTCTATTGCATTTCTATGCTTATAAATATTTGTGCATTATATTTTAAACAGACACTCCCTTACAAAATCACAATTATTCTAAAATAATGAATTTTCTGCTGAAACGTTTATTTATTGCAATATAATCACAGCCAAAAAAAAAAAAACCCCAAAAAAACAAAACAAAATGCAATGTCCCGGTATAATAGAAGAATTAACACTCCCACTGATGAGTGAAGGTCTCACCTTGGATTTGTACCATTCCTCAGCCTCATGAATGTTCTTGTTGGCCAGAGTTTCATACTGGAGGCGGACATCCCGCAATGCAGCGGTCAGATCCGGTTTAGCCACATCCATCTCAATCTGCACATGCTGGTCTTGTATCTGGGTCTGCAGCTCAGCAAGCTCCTGCAGGCAAGTCAAGGGGGAGAGAGGAAAAGGGGTGTTTCTTCTAAATCTATAAAAAGTTTAATGCACAAAAAGGTAGTACATTTTACACAAAAAAGTAATTCAAACTTAACTAAACTTACTGCAGTAAGTGTTTTCAATTAGTTTAGACTTGCATTTTGCTTTTTGGCATGTGTATAAAAGTTACTGTTTTATATTAGACCAATTCTAAAACTTCCCAGTTTACCAGCCAGTCTACTTTATCCTCTTGAGGGATTACTAATGTGTGCTAATGTTCTTATGATCCACTTAGGGATCTGTCACACACCAGAAACTCAAGCTAAGGCATACCTCATTGTGAAGTTTCTTAAGGAAAATAATCTCCTCCTGCAGGGACTCCGCTTTGCGTTCCAAATCCAGACGAGCCAATGACGCATTATCAACATCCTGTAGGTGTTCAAAACCTCAATAAAATTTCTTCATAAGGTAAAGCCAAAAAGTCACATGATTAAACAAGTTCATAATTCTAATCATAAATAGGACAACAAATAGCACACAAGTGAACTATAAAATGATTAAAAGTATTTTCCAGTGAATAATTGCAAGCCTTCCTGCACAGGTGAAAGAGGCAAAGCCCCTTATTGTATTGTTCTACTGTCTAAATACACCACCTTTCTTTGACCACAAGCCACTTGGACAACAGCTTGCTTTGTCATGTACCCAAACACCCCTCATAAACTATCCCAGAGTGTGTGTGTGTGGGTGGTGTGGGGGGGGGGGGGGAATAGAAGAATAAGACATAGCAACAAATACATACCAGCCTGAAAGCTTGGAGGTTATTTTCAGCATCTTCCCTTTGAATAATCTCTTCCTGAAGCCTATAATGGGCATCCCAGAAACAAAGATGATGAATTACACGACATACAAAATTTAACAGCATTTATTTTAAAAAAAACAAAAAAAACCCACATTTGGCATGCAAATTTAGTCTACCAAGATTTATTTGTTTCAACACATTTAATCTTAAACAGCATCTTTAGACAACGATCTACCCTTTATTAAAAAAAAAAAATTTCCCTAGAAAAAAAAAAATCCCTAGATTGTAAAGCATTTGTCATTAAGCCCGCAAACCATTACACAGATCAGACACTCATGTCTGGAATAGGAGGTCTGGCACAGGATCAGCATTACAGTTGTACACAAGTGTTAGGATTAAGGTCAGGGTTTGTACAGGACACTTTCACATTCATTTAACACCATGTGTTAATGTGAACAAGCTTCAATTTGTGCACAAAGGCATGGTGATGCTACAGCAAGTTCAAGTGACTTAGTTCCAGTTAAGAAAAACACTGATGCAGCATCAGACTGTCTGTGGTTTGCCCAAAACCTTGGTAACAGACTGGGGAAGACTTATGCAAGAATAATTAGATGCTTAAACTTTTAGCCATATAGAGCATGTACTTTAGAAGTGGCAAGGGTGTTTGGGAATAAGAAACGTTTCTGGTTACACTAAAAAAATATGGGATCTTGTTATAAAAACGATTTGGTACTTCTCTCTTAGTCGTTCAACATCATCTGCTAGATTATCTCGGTCCACTTCCACTCTGGCTTTCTCATTGGTGAGCTGGTCCACTTGTCGGCGCAACTCCCTCATCTCGTCCTCGTACAGATCTCCGACTCGGGATGTTCCTTTTCCTCGGAGTTGAGTCAGTTCTGTACTCAGGATTTTGTTCTGCTGCTCCAGAAAGCGCACCTTCTCGATGTAGCAGGCGAAGCGGTCGTTCAGGTGCTGCATCTCGGCTTTCTCGTTTGTGCGGTTGGTTTTAAACTCGACGTTGATCGAGTCGGACAGACTGAAGTCCAGTGTTTCGGATGCGAGACGGGGCAGAGTCGCGCTGCGGAGCCGCACACTTTTGCTCGCGATGAGAGATGGAGCGGAGAAGCTGCCGCTGTATGATAGCCGAGATGCGCGAGATGAAGCAGCGTACTGGCGGCTTGAATAGCTGGAGCGAACCGAGGAATTACGGTCACCACCAAACATCCTTGTGTAAGAAGATGACTGGCGGGTAGTTGATGATGGTCGGTTAGCCATTCTGTAGTCCGGGTGTGATGTTTTCTTGAAGAGACCGTGCACCTTTTCGTCCTCTCCCGACGTCAAACTTTCAAACTGAGGAAGATGGAAAACGTGGGCGTCATAGCGGCTTTATATACGAAGACCCACCCAAAGGGCGTCTGATTGGCATACGAAGCAACCAATCAGAATTTTTTTCTTGTTACGAATTAGGAAAAGTCTAGAGGCGTGGAATGTGTGTCATTTGGGAAAATCGTGCCAATTTTCTGCAGCAAACTTGATTGAAATGTGTGTACTTTGTGCTGAAAATTTTATTCATCCCAATCTAGCAAACACGTGAACATTTTAGACAAATCAAAGTTTTCTGGCAACTCAATTTCAGGGATTTCAAATTTTGAATATATATATATATATATATATATATATATATATATATATATATATATATATATATATACTGTACTACTGGATTAAGGAATAGGATTTAATATAAAATTAGGATGCTCTAGTCTATTCCAGATTCTAGGGGACAATCGGGAGGAGCTGAACACACAGCGCCAGGTGAGACTTTGGAAGATGGAATAGCCATGACTCCTTTATCTCAAAGTATTGTAGAGTGAAATGAAGAACTTTCTGTCATACAGCTTGGCCGAAATTGGGTCATGTAAAACATCAGTAAATCTACAACAGAATAACAACAAAATGAAAGAATTGTGGCGTTGGGATGACTGACCAAGTCCAATTTCTCCACAATAATTACTGAATGACTGATAGTCACAGAAAATTACTCCAAATTATTTCTGCTTATATACTTATACTTGCAACTGAATCATTAAATATACTTGGTTTTCCACACATAACTTTTTTGCTTCTATTGTTATATGGTTCTATAAATGTTGTACTAACCTAATATTGAAATCTGCTAAAGATGTGATAATTTTGTCATCCTGCATAGAGTCGTAAAAATGTAATTTCTTAATTTCTCTTTTACATCACCCTATTATTTGTATGATATAGTGATTGTTTCAAATAGCGTATGAAATAGTACGGAAAATTTAAAGTAAGTTTTACTATAATCAGACATTTTTAAGACAGACATTCAGAATACAGTAATAATACAGAAGTAGAACTTTCATGCGCAGAAGTTGTTTCCGGACGGAGGTTTTCTGTTGGAACGCACTACACATTTTTATGAGTTGGAATCGTAGCTAAGTGCTAAAACATGGAGACGCTCCGTGTTTTGGAACTGTACAGTGGAATCGGAGGGATGCATTATGCATTGCAAGGTATATTATCTGATGTTAGTATATGATAGGTTATCCTCTACAAATGATTTTACCTGGTTAGTCTAGCGAAACTAGTTAGCATCATTCCCCCCCCCCTGTCTGTCTGTCTGTCTGTCGCGCTGTCTCTCGCTCTCTCACTCTCTCCTCCTTCTCTTGCTCCTCTCTCTCCTTTCTCTCTCTGTCCTGTTCTCTCTCTCGCTTTCTCTCTCTTTGGCTGGTCTCTCCTCTTGCTGTCTCTGTCTGTCTCTCTCTCTCTCTCTCGCTGTCTCTCTCTGTATGTCTCTCTCTCTCTCTCTCTCTTTCTCTCTCTGGCTCTCTCTCTCTCTTTCTCTCTCTGGCTCTCTGGCTCTTCGTCTCTTTCTCGCTCTCTGTCTTTCTCTCTGTCTCTCTCTCTCTCTCTCTCTCTCTCTCTCTCTCTCGTCTCTTCTGTGTTCCTTCTTCTTTTCTGCTCTCTCTGCTCCCCTTCTCACTCCTCTCTCCTCTCTCTCTCCTCGCTCTCTCTCTCTCTCTCTCTCTCTCTCTCTCTCTCTCTCTCTCTCTCTCTCTCATTGACACAACCCAATAAGATCTGTGACAAATTTAAAATATCAACACAGCAAAATATCAATCATAGGAAACATACCAGCAGTGATACTTTTTGCTGATAGTAACAGGAGGACTAAATATACACCATCTGTGAGGCTTAATGTTATTTATTAAACTGGAAGCCAGCGAATGGAATCAAAATCATTGAAAATCCACTTAGTTTATAAAAGTACTAGTATCCTAAATGTCATGGGTAAATCGATACTATGAATAAACTCACTAATGTGAGAGTAAATAAATAGATTTTAAATTAGTCAAACAAGTTTTCTATTTATTGCAGTTTTACTGAATGAAAAGCTTGTTAAATCCCAGACCACATGGACAATTAAAATAATATCCATACATTTAAACTAGTATGGATAATTGCACAATATTGGAAAAAAACTGAATACAGATTACACGAATGGCTTTATTTGCAAAGAATTCATTATTTTTTCTATATTTTCCTTTTTTATAAATTATTACAAGCAATTGAGACCGTAGCGTACTCTGCATTGTAACACATTGTGCTCAATGTCCAAACGGATGCCTTTTTTTCTCTGTATAGAGAGCGCCATCCCAGCTAAAGTGGTAGCTGCAGTGGATGTGAACACGACAGCTAATGACATTTATAAGCACAACTTCCCAAATACTCCACTGCTACCCAAGACTATTGAAGTAAGCCGACAAGAATTCTTTTCTAAACTAATAACTGTTAAAAACATTATATTATTTAACAGCAGGCATACTGAGGTGAGGATCTCCATACAGACACAGTTTAGTCATTTTAATTTTTCCCTTTCGGAAGACTAAAAATAATAGCGGATTATAATTGAATTAATTTGGTCACTTGATTTACTTAACCAAGGCATAAAGCTCTTTTTTTTTCTCCATTTCCTGTATATTATAAATCTGTCTATCCAGAATAAATTGCTTTCTGTACTGTTGTCTCATGCCACCTATAGGGGCAGGCTGCCTGCGATATAGATCCCAATCTTCACCCTAACGGTGTGATCTGTGGAGTAAGAGATAATATTACTCCCGGCTGTGTAAGGGATGTAATTTCATGTGTTAAAAAGAATGTGACTGTGATTAAGCTATAAACCGACTCAAGAATAAATAAGTTTATTTTTTAAATCCTTTTTACAAAAAAAAAAACAAACCAATGCTGTTGGAGAATTTCCTAAGCAATGTCGTTGTAACGTTTAATGCGTTTAATTGTCTGGAAATTTCTTAAACAAAAGAGCTTTTTTTTACTAATCTAATCTGGATTTCCTTTTTTACTCGGACCTTGTCACACTTTATCCCATGACAAGTGACTCTAATGTTTTAGGTAAAAGAATAACTTGGTCGATTCAGTGTTGGGTAAAGGTTGTGTGCAGTGTCAGCATGGGTAATGATGCACCCTGGCTTGCTCATGTAACTAACAATAAATTATAGCCCAGGGCAACTAGGAATAGTAGGCAGTTTTTTTATTTGTAGTAATCAATAATTCCAGATTTTCCTTAAAATGCTTTACCTTTGCATTGCTTTGGATTTAGGGTGATAGGAAGTATCTCAGGTTTACCTGCATCATAGGGAGATGATATCTACCAATATTCAGGATATACAGAACCCCCTGTGGCAAATTTGAATCTTGTTAAATATCGGGTATCTCTATACACTTTATGTATTGCGTGTTGATTAAAATAAATATTTGTTTGGATTTTATCCAGGGAATGACATTAAGCGATTTTAATAAACTGGACTTTGATGTGATTTTGATGAGCCCTCCATGTCAGCCTTTTACTAGGTAATCATTACTTTGTGTGTGTGTTTTAACTCTCATGATAACAGAAATAAAGACTAATATGAGTTCTTATCCATATAGGATTGGATTACAGGGGGATTTAAATGACCCCAGAACAAAAAGCTTTCTTTACATCTTGGACATTTTGCCAAGGTCAGCTCTATCTATGCTTAATATAAAATAATGTGTTTACTCAATATGCGACAAAAAAGTAGCTACACAGCACCAAGTTAAAATACCATGTATATATAATATAATATAATATATAATTGTCCTTATTACTATTGCTCTTGTTTTTGTTTTACTATGGGTATGTTTTTTGTATATTTATATAAACATGTTTTTAACAGAAATTGTGAATTATTATATCGAAAGATCAGTTTTATACAAATGAATTATGAAACAGAAAAGTTTTTTTCTTGCTATGAATATAGCCATTGCTGCTGACATGGCGTTAAATCATAAATAATTAATTGTAGCTACTTGATTTAAAATTGTTTGAGTAGAATTTTGTAAAGCTTCCCAACTATTTAAAACATGACCTGTAGGGATGTCATTACAGCAAAGGTATTTTTGTCTTCTTTTGATTAATTTTTCAATCAGCTGTGTTGGCCTTTTACCTGATATTGTTTATGTAGTCAAAATTACAGCATCTTATAATGCCATTTTCATGAAAGAAAGAATCTTTATGTTCAGGTTGATCAAGATGCCCCGCTTTATTCTGCTGGAGAATGTGAAAGGCTTTGAGACATCGTCTGCACGGTAACCTGATATATAGAGCAAGACTTTAGCTGAGGAGATTGAGAAGCTGTCATAAGTACTGTTCTGGGTTAAGCAGTATTTTTCACTTATAACACTCTTTCTGTTTAGTATTCAGGGAAAGATTTGTACAAAGAAACCAACTATTAGCACAAAGACAACAGAATTTAAAAACTTTGTAGAAAGATGAAAATGAGAGGCTGAACTAAATTGTGTGGATTTACAGTGTAGTCTGATTTGTTTTCTAATTTCTAGAAATGCCTTGATAAAGACTTTACAGGACTGTAAATACAGCTTTCAGGAGCTAATGATATCACCAACTTGTGTAAGAATTTCCTTTTTTTGTTGTATTTTCTAGCAATTGTCATTGTACAGCATGAAAGTTTATAACACAGGTACATCACCCTTTTTATTGTATATATAATTCATAGCAAGACAACCATGTAAAAAATAAATCAATGGTTTTACTAAACTCAATAGAATGAACTTGTGGTAGCATAAATAATGGCCTACCAGATGGTCTCACCTCTTACTCCTTTTAAACCCCCCACACTTTTGTCTATATAGCCACAATATTTCCAGTGAGTTCAGGCACCATTGTTAGTTCAGGAGGACTGGGGTGCAGTTAGGTTTCCAGGTCATCGCAAAGGTTTTTTACTGTAGTGAAATCCACCAACTGAGTTCCACCAACTATAACACATCATGTCATGGAATTTGTGCACAGGAGCATCTATTTGCACTGTAATGCTACAACATACAAAAGCATCCTAGACACTTTATATGGGTGTGCTGGTAAGGTGTCCAGTAACGTTTAGCGATATGGTGTAACTCTAGTTCTATGTTATTTTTCACAGCTAGGAATACCAAACTCAAGGCTGCGTTATTTTCTCATCGCTAAAGCTCCACCCGGTTCCTTCTCCTTTCAAAAAACAGAAGTGGTAAGCCAAAGCATCAACACTGCATTGCCTTGCTGAGAGGTTAAAGTTGACCTGTTATGACTGCTCTTTATAATTAACTGATATTATAATAAACACTATACCCCCCCCACACACACACACAGATTTTACAGTGCTTTCCGAAGTCTGAATCCAACTATGATGCACACCATCCCTCCATTGACAGCCACTGTAAAACAGTTAGTAGTGAAATGACAGAAGATGAGAATATAATCTATAAGATGGAGACTGCTCAGGAGCTGCAGAGGAAAAGGAGTCAGGACAACCAACAGACAGTAAGGAAACTACAGGACTTCCTGGAAGAGAAAGAACAAAATCCAGACATGGACAGTTACTTGCTTCCTCCAAAGATCCTGCTTAGATATGCCTTGCTCATGGACATAGTTAATCCGAACTGCCGAAGATCAGTCTGCTTTACCAAAGGGCAAGCCTCCACAAATTATTCTCACATCCTCTAAATTCTCCTCAGCTTCTGTTTGGACATTGCCAATTATTATAGAACTCTCTCTGTTTTTCTTCAGATATGGCCACTATGTGGAGGGAACTGGTTCTGTTCTGCAGTCGTGTACAGATGTGGAGCTGGAAAGCATTTTTAAGTCATTGGACATGCTGTCTGATGAGGAGAAGTTAAAGCAACTTTCCCAACTGAAGCTCAGATATTTTACACCCAGAGAGATTGCCAACCTTATGGGCTTCCCACCACAATTCAGTAAGTCAGGTTTAAGACCCGAGAGACCAAGTTAATAAAGAGCACTAATAAAACAATTATTAAAGCCACAAACAAACAAATGATTATTTTGACAGTCAATTAATAAACAATTGTTAGAACCATTAATTAATTGTGCAATTAGTTAAATTATAGATTTAGGGTTATTAATGAATCAAGAAAATCCAGTTAAATTTAAAAAAATATCTTTTTAATAGCTCTGATTATTTTACTGATTATTTAAAACGCAATTTGTTAAAATATTAAGTTATACAATTCTGACTAAAAAATTAAAAAACATGGTAATTACATGAAAATTTTAAAAATGTTAAACAATAATTTTACTAATATTTATACTTATTTTTTGCATTCACTAACAAGACTAAACCTCAGCTAGCTCCACACTGACTAGTACAACAGAGTTTTAGTGTCGTTATAATATAATAATATTATGAGTTGAAGTCTTAATATTTAGAGAAAAGATTCAAGATTACGAAAAATAAATTCGAAGCAATACAAGATTAAACTCAAAATATTTTGATAATGAAGTCAACATTTTTTCATTGTAGCTCTTGTCGATAATGTTGAATAATCGTTTCAGCCCTTAATTAGGTGTCTTGTATAACAAGTTAGATTTTAAAGCAACGGTAGAAAATGTATATAGACTCAAATCTCACATATCAGCATTTAAACCTCACTACACAATGTTGTTTGTGATGCTGTGGCATAGGGCTGGCTGATTACTTATAGGGCTGGCTGATTACTCGAAAAGTAATTTAAACCCAAATTTTGTTTATTTAACCGACATAATTATCCCATGTTGGGTTTTTTTTTTATTCTTTTTCTTTCAAAACGTACTACATCATGTGATCATGTGATCATGTGACTGTGCCTGGTCTAGTTAGTGGCGCTAAAGGCACATGGCGGAGGGCTCAAATATCAAGTCAATCGATCAACAGGAGGAGCTTGTAGACTGAAAAAACGCAGTAGATTAAAAGGGCAGAATTAAAAAAAAAACAATGACCAATAAATCACTTATTAATCACAATCAAGGTAAAATGTTCAATTAATCGAGGTTTATATTTTAGGTCATATGATCCATCCCTACTGGTTTATGACTATATAGCTGTGTGGATATGTGCTGAGTGAAACAGCTGAGTTACAGTAACGGGAAAAAAAGTTTAATGTGGCTTAATTCATTAAAACAGTTTTTTTTTTTATACCAAACTCAATAAATATCATATGCCAGTCTATAAATAGTAAGCTTTTCATTAATGTGTTCACTGAGTTTGATCTTTTGTAAAACTGTTTTAATGCATTAAGCAGCATTAGCTTTTTTACATTTAAGCATTTTAGAGTCCCACAGTATGTTTTAAAATGTGACATTGCTTACACAATGTGTTAACAGTAGACGCATCATTTGTTCTTCTTTTGCAGGCTTTCCGTCAAATATCTCAGTGAAGCAGAGGTACCGGGTTCTGGGGAACAGTTTAAATGTTCATGTAGTGGCCAAACTCATCAGTCTCATGGTGTCATGACCAACAGCGTGGATTTGCTGCAATATTTAAGGCCTGTTTTGAAGTTCACTGGGACTCTTGATATTCTAAAGCTACATTTTATATTACATGGATCAAGTTTGTAAATTATTAAATAAAGCTGTATGTGTTTTACTATTGTTTTTTTGATGTTGTTTTCTAACAAATATGGAACATTTCTGATTAGCATTTCGTAAAAAATGTTAGAAGTACTGCACTGAAAACTCCACAATATGATCTTCTCTTTTCTGTTGAGTTTTTTTTTGGGTCGACAGGATAAGCTCCAGATTTTATATAGGTCTAGGAAATACTTCACCCTAACTGTGGTTACTGATCACTGAAAATCACATGAGGATGCTTGGTAATGATGCAGTAAAGTGAATGTTATATTGGCACGAACTGTCTTCCTTCCTCATATAGTTTTGTCCAGTTTATTGTTGAGGCTGATGGTCTCCGAGAACCAGGCTGGGGGCAAAGTACACTTTTTTGTGTTCGGGTCATTAAAGCCAGTTTTTAGTTGTTAGCCGCAGTGTCGTGTCTGAGGAGCGTTCTGAGACATTCTTTCTCAGCATGGCTCGGACACTTCAGCTGTCCTGGCCCTTACTTGCCCTTCTTTTCCTCAGTGGACTGGAGTGTGAACAGGAGAAACATGTTTACAGCCGAAGCAAGAGAGATATCAGTGATGCCCAGTAAGTAGATCGAGAATTGCAGACTGATCAATGCTAAAGTGTTTAGAATATATAACTGCTGGCTTTTTTTATTTTAACATGTAGATTACAAAGTGTTTATGAAGCCAGAACAAATGATGTTCGGCAGGTTTCCTTTTTTAATCTCGTTTCTGCTAGTTTAGAAAGAGTTGAGTTGTTTTAATTTTAATGGGGTAGATGAGTAAGTGCAGTGCAGATCATGAAGTTTACTGAAGAGGTACAAGCCAAGTGAGAAATGTACCTTTGCTTGAATCTGAATTTGGTGCCCAAAACTCATGTGATGACTTCACCCTCAGGCCTCGTATGATCTCAAAGAATGGTCACCTTACATTTATGCCGGGAAACAATAAAGACATCCATTTTGACACGTCGGGTATCGGTCGTGTAAAAGTAGGGAATCTGGACCTTACTGAGCAATTAAACCAGGTAAGATCATGAAAGGCTCCAGATTGGATTTGTGTCACAAATATGCTTGTTAATTTATTGCTTATTGTAATAAATATTAGCGTTAATAAATAGTATCACCTTTTGTAAGGCAGTTGACTACAATTATAAATGCATCGATGCCACTGGGCACTCAAATAATCTGTAAAAAATAAGAGTTATTTTCCATGGCCAGGATTAGATGATGTAACTAATTCAGATAGTTAGCTAATTTAACTAATTTGTACTTCATTAACATTTAGATAAAAACGAATAAAGATGACATTGAAACAATAAAGAACAGTGGCCCGTCTCAGGAGGTTCAAAACCAGCTGAATCAGCTAAACACAAAAGTGGCCACACTCGAGTCCAAAGTCCAAACAATAGAGCAGGTAAATTTGATAATTACCTTCTTTTTATTTAGTATATAAAATCCAGAGTTAAAATATTATACCTTTTTAAGTTCACAATGCTTTTTTAAGACTATTCAAAGAAAAACCTGTAGCAGCAACCCATGTCAGAACTCCGGGACCTGCCTGAACCTTTTGGACTCCTTTCACTGCCTCTGCCCTCAAAACTGGCAGGTATGATGTCTTTAAACATATTTGTATTGTTTTAATTATCAGCACTGCAATAATCCTGACCCTGCTGTGTTATGATAGGGTCCCACCTGTGCTGCGGATGTGAACGAGTGTCAGATCTACTCTGGAACCACTCAGGGTTGCCAGAATGGAGCCACATGTCTTAACACTCCTGGATCTTACACGTAACACACTTCCTGTTCCCTGCCAATTCCTCTCCTGAATAGTCTTTCTGATGGTGTTTGGTTTTAATCATTTGTTTTGTCTTTTATTGTAGCTGTAATTGTATGCCAGAGTGGTTTGGACCCCACTGCACTTCTCGCTATGATGACTGCGCTGGGGGAAGTCAGGACTTGTGTGTTCATGGATTGTGCATTGATTCTGACAGAGTAACACCGAACGAGGTAATAATCTGTCAGAAATATGAAAATTCTATAAATAACAAAACAATCACAATATATACGGTCACATTTCCAAACAAGACTGATTCTGCTCCTTAATGGTTTGGTGTATATATATATATATATATATATATATATATATATATATATATATATATATCCGGCCTCCCCCGCGGAGGTCTACCTCGCTCAGGCCGAGCCTCGGAGCCCCCGTGGCCCTGGAGGCCCCCGGATGGGTAAAAGCTTCAGCGAGGTCCCGGACTCGAAGCGAGCCGCGGAGGCCGCTTCCAGGGGCGTGGGACGGCTCCCCGGCCTCCCCGCGATATATATATAATATATATATATATATATATATATATATATATATATATATATATAGTGATTCACGGAAAACTTAACATGCATTTTTGTTTGAATTATATGCACAAAGAAAGCATATTGTTGGCAAGAATTTCCGCTCTGCACTCACAAGATTTCATAATCGTGAGCCTTGAAAATGCATTTTCAGTAGTTTGGCAACAACATCTGGTGTAGCAGCACCGGTTATCACAGCTTTCGTTTACTTTTCATTACGTTTCACTTTCATACCTTCAAAATTTCCAGTGAGTGCTGAGCACGTTGCTAGACCCAGAAGGCATGCTGACACTGAACACTAAAATTTGATTGGCTGATTATACCTTCACTAATACTTCTTACAAATCAGATGTAATATCAGCGTGCAGGCCCAGACCCTCTTAATGTAGGTTATTCCAGTTCAACCTCAACAAAACCAATTATAGGCAATTCTGTAAACTAATGTAAACATTTTTCACACAATTTTTTATTTTTTTAAGGCCAACCGAATAGGATTTTAACAAAGAGCATAGCACTTTTAAAGCTATCACTGTTTTTATCGTTATTTTTACAAGGCACTGTACTATAAACATTACCCCTGAGAATTAATTTTAGTTTATCGTCCTGCAGCCCAAGTATAAGTGCATCTGTGATGCTGGGTGGATGTCCCCACCTGGCAGCTCTGCATGCACAGCAGATGTGGATGAGTGTAACCTCCCCAACAAGCCCTGCTCCACTAATCCCCCTGTACAGTGCTTCAACACTCCAGGCTCCTTCTTTTGTGGTTCATGTCCTGCAGGTAAGACATGAGATGTGTTAAACACCTTTTAGTATAAGTACAACCTTTGGAATTTATTTGATCTCCCTGATAAATGAAATAGTTTTGCATATTAAAAATTGATCTGCAATATTATTGCAGTGTCTGTAATACCTTTAAATCCAGGCCAAATGTTGGACAAATGTTAATATTTATACCCACATTGTTTTAGCTAATATTACTGTTGTTCTGTTACATCGATTGATTTAAGTTTTTTTGCCTGTGTCACTAATCCAGGCTGGCAGGGCAATGGCTACAGCTGTCAGGATGTTAATGAATGTGAGACGAACAATGGGGGATGTTCTACTTCCCCAATGGTGCCCTGTCTTAACACCATGGGTTCTTTCCACTGTGGACAGTGTCCTCCAGGTATCCAGCTCACAATACAATCTAATATTGGGAAAATAATGTGATATTTTTGTTGTTAATGGTGTGCACTTCCCAGACTTTCTAGAATGCTTATTTCAATAACATTTCTGTTTAAAGTACCGATGAGAATTTTGACGATTAAAGTATTTAGTTCAGTGATTGGGAAGCTTTAGGATTTGGCAGGTTAAAGGATTTTAGGATGTTAATCCAGCTAAAGAAAGTTTACATCACAAACTGAATAAATTAAAATACTTTCATTGTGTTGATTTCTCTCTGTATAGGCTATGAGGGTGATGGAAAAACTTGCACTCAGTCTGACATTTGCTCAACCAACAATGGAGGATGTTATCCTCTGGCCACTTGTACCTCTGTTCCAGGTCTCTGTCCTTCGCTCATTTGACCCCCCTCTTCTCTCTCTCTCTCTCTCTCTCTCTCTCTCTCTCTCTCTCTCTCTCTCTCTCTAATGCACATTTTTTTATGGGATTTTTTTACTCTGCACAGTAGCACATGACACTAGCAAGTTACATAAAAGTTACATAGCACTTACATAAAAAGGCTATTAGGATTTACAATTTAAGTGCTCCATTGCCATTTTCTGTAATTTTGCCAGTGTGCACAGGCAACGATACTGTTAATCATTCCTTATTTTGTACAACACACTGGTTGACTGTAGTTGTTCTTTATAAATTGAAAATTAAAATGTAACTATAGACTGTAGTGTTTAATTGAGAGTCGTTAACATCTTGTTTACACCCATGGTGAAGCGTTATTATTTATAAGTTAAGGGTAAAGTTCTGATTCAGAGTACTACTTGTTTTTAGGCAGTAATATTCCTGCATGCACTTGTCCCCCTGGCTATGTGGGAAATGGCTTTGGTCCTGCTGGTTGTACTCAGATCACTGACACCTGTGGCACTAATAACCCATGCGTCAATGGCCAGTGTGAGGTAGCGGACGAACCTTTTTATGATATACTATATACATATTTTTCTATATACATGATATAATTAATGTTTTATTTAATATAAATATTCTTGAAAAAACTGTATATATCTATTCCCTCTTTTATTCTTCGCTTAGTTTATCCAGATTGTTTGGAAACAAGGTCACTTTTGTCTATTTTTTCTAGAACACAGCATCTGGATATATCTGCCACTGTGATCCAGGCTGGACAGGTCGCAATTGTGACCAGAATGTTAACGAATGTGCAAGTAACCCTTGCCAAAATGGAGGCACTTGTACTGACGGCATTAATGGCTACATTTGTACTTGCACATCACAGTGGACAGGCCCACAGTGCCAAACACCACAACAAGGTACGTTCTTTAGCCCTTTTCCAGCTGATGGTTTAGCGTTAATCTTTGACCTGTGTTTTATGTGTGTTTAAGAGTGTGGAGGAGTTCTGGAGGGTCCAGCTGGTACCTTTAGTTATCCCAACACTCCTGGACATGACGAGTATGACCATATGGTCAGTTGTGCCTGGGTGATTAGAACTGATGCAGATAAGGTGAGTGATCTTCTAACAAATAAAACTACATCTTACTTGTTGTAAAATGTTATAAAACTAATAAAATATTTTATGAAAATGTTTTTTCTCTCCCAGATTTTGCGGATCACGTTCCCTTTCTTTGACATCGAGCAAAGCTTCACATGCAGCTATGACTTTCTACAGATCCATGATGGTGAAAGCGCATCTTCTTACATGCTTGGCAGATATTGTGGCACTAATGCCCCAGCTGAGCTTTTCAGTTCCCACAATTCTTTGTATTTTTGGTTCCGCTCTGATCACATAATAAGCAAGGGTGGCTTCACTGTGGCCTGGGAGTCTCAAACACCAGGTATTACTCAAGTGTTCAGCTTTACACTGTGTTTAAACTATTACCCATGTATATTCAATATTTATGCATATTTTGTCACAACCAATTATCTCCTCCGTTTTGAGATGGAGGTGGTGCTTGTGTGTTTGCATTGTATTTCCATTGTGTGTTCATTCAATAATCTAAACAAATATACAATATAACTCAAACGTTGCTTCTAAAATACCCAATAAACCTTTTAATGATTTTAATTTTTTTATATAGAAATGTATGTGTATGTTTGTCAGTTTCTATATAAGTCTTTACTTATTTTGGTCTTTATACCATTTTGGATTGTACTGTATTTGTTGCTAATTGTTTTTGGTTTCTTGTCTCCAGTGTGTGGTGGCCATTTGACCAATCCATATGGTGACTTCAAATCTCCTGGCTACCCTGGCAACTACCCACCAAATCGTGACTGCTACTGGACTATAAACGTGGATCCTGGCCTCCTTATTACCTTTGCTTTTGGAACCCTTAGTCTTGAGCATCATCCTGACTGCAACTATGATTATCTAGACGTAGGTTGACAAGTGATGATTAGATGTTTACCTTCAGCATTTTAATGTTGTGTCTTTCAAGTGTAGATCTTATTAAAACATCACACTAAATTACTTTTTCTGCTTTAGATCAGAGATGGTCTGCTTCCTGAGGACCCACTTCTAAACCGATATTGTAGCAGTGGTTCTCCACCTCCACTGCAGACCACGGGGCCTGCTGCCTGGATCCACTTCCACTCTGATCATGTAATCACTGACCAAGGCTTCCATATCACATACACTACCTCTCAAAGTAAGTGGATGTTATAATCGTTGTGTCAAGAGCTAAAATAAAGATAATGGGGTTGTAAAAAAAAACATCCTTTGTACTTGCACTTAAATGATATTTAATGTCCACATGGAATGTGCTGTGTTAATTGTTGACTAGTCGTTTCTCTGCTTTTAAATGTTTAATTAGTGTGAAATTATGTCTAAGCAAATATGAGTAAAGCTATAACTCTGACATTTTATTCCTGTGTCATGTCCTCATAAAGTTGACATAAATGTTTTTTATGGCTCATAAACGATAAAGACTTCAGAGTACATGTCAAACAATGTGCAAGAGTGTTTTATTCACACATGGTATTCACTTATTCTTTTACAGATTTGTTATTTTTGTAGTTTGATTAACTTAAAATCCTACTCTGTATCTCAAAAAGTTAATTTCTAAAGCATGTACTCTAGACATTGTCTTTGTTTTATGTAGCTGACCCAGGATGTGGAGGCATATACACAGAAAGTCAAGGCATCATCATCTCGCCAAACTGGCCTAATAATTATGCCCATAACAAACAGTGTATTTATAACATCCGGCTGCCTCGAGGTGAACAGGTGGCTCTAAACTTCACACATATGGACCTGGAACATCACACTGGCTGTGAATTTGATTATGTGGAGGTATTGTTGGTTTCTGTGTTGAGAAAGAGAGAAAAAGTTTGCAGGCTATATATTGATACCTTAACAGTGTGTATTTTTCTGTCCCAGGTACGTGATGGCCCAGAAGAAACAGCTCCACTTTTTGGAAAGTACTGTGGTACAACGCTCCCTGCTCCCATCGTGTCAACTGCTAATATGCTTTGGATACGCTTTAAATCGGACAGCTCTGTTAACCGTGCTGGCTTTAGAGCTGTATATGAAATCAGTAGGTTTGGTTTTTGTCAAGTAACACTGTCGTGTCTATATTCGATGATGAATTTTCCATGTTTAGTATAGAGTTTATTTGTCCACAATGATTGTTTCAAACTCAAATTTAAATGTAAAGTTTATTTGTTATATACAAAATCATACATGATATTCGTCTGAGACCAGCCTATTTACTTCCTCTGTACTGTACCTTTTGTTTTCATGAATGTTTTTTGAATTTTTGTATTGTAAATAGTACATCCTGGGCTTTTTAGTGGTATATTATTGCTTGAAACAAGTTCTTACACTGAATCCAAAATATCTGCCAAGTTCTTACACTGAATCCAAAATATCTGCCAAGTTCTTACACTGAATCCAAAATATCTGCCATAGAAACAAGCATGATTTATTAAAAGGACTGTCGTTTCAAACATTAATGGTCATGTATCCACTACAGTCAACATGTGGTAAAATTTAAACTGTAACATTACTAAATTCTTAAATGTTTGCTCTCTGAAATTCCCTAAGTGTCAGTGGTATCTTACATCTTGACATCTAACTGTTAAATTACTGTATACTTTGTATACTAATACAAGTATACTAGTTGAGTATACTAATCGAAAAAGTCAATTTCTGGTCTTCTGGCAAGCTTTGAAAAATATAATTTACCAAAGCTTCTGTTTACTGAGCCAATACTAAAGTCTGGTTTGACAAAGAAAGTTGTTTGACCCTTTCAGATTGTGGAGGAACTCTCTCCGGCTCAGGCCAAATTCGCACACCTCTTCACCCTAACCCTTACCCTCACAACAAGATGTGTGAATGGGTCATCAATCAACCCACAGGCTATGTGGTGACACTCAGCTTCTTAACCTTTGATGTTGAGGATGATGCAGGTTGCTTATATGACTATGTGGAGGTATATATACAAGTTATTTTTTTCTCATAGTTTAAAAAGGCAAAAAGGATCTCTTTCACACTGACTTAATAAATTATCTAATAGAGGTATGGATTTTATAGCATCCACCGGTCTTCTTTTTTTTAGGTGAGAGATGGCTCTACGTTCAGCTCTCCACTGATTGGACGATATTGTGGAAACCAGGTTCCCAGCATGTTGCAGTCCACCCAGAAACAAATGTATATAGCGTTCCATACTGATGCTTCAGTCAGCAATCATGGCTTCACTGCACAGTATGGATCTGTTATAGAAGGTATTGTGACATTAGACTATAAAATAGTTTTGATGGTTTCTGTTAAAGTTTCTGTTTAACTCTGTTTTTGTTTTTTTTTTAATTCTATAAACAGGATGTGGAGACACTCTGACAGCTTCTACAGGTAGCTTCACTAGTCCAGGTCACCCTACCAGCTACCCTCATGGTGCCAATTGCTCCTGGCACATTGCTGTACAACCTGGAAACATTATCCGGCTGTCTTTTACCTCCTTTAACATGGAGTACCATGCTAACTGTGATTTTGATTATCTGGAGGTATATGACAACGGCACAGCCCAGACTGGGCAGCTTCTCGGCCGGTAAGAACGGTAGCCAGGTAGCCAACATCTATTTTAGGGCTATTTATAGCATTTAACAGCCATGTGCAACTATTTGTTTTCAGGTACTGTGGACGGTCCGTTCCTCCATCACTGACCAGCACTGACAATCTCTTGACGGTCCTGTTTGTCACAGACTCCAGCATCGGATATGAAGGATTTGCTGCCAGTTATGTCTCGATCAATGCCAGCACAGGTTGGATATAAAAATAACTAAATAGATTACTACAGGGTCTTCCATAAGTTTCCATACATAGGAAAAATAAACATATTTCTATAATAACATTTTTCCAGATTCCCAGATCTCACCCCACTTGATTTTTATCTTTGGGGGCATTTGAAGGTCATGGTGCATCAGGAAAAGATACAAAATATAAATCATTTCGTGGAATATATCACCAACGCCATTACAAGCATAACTCCAGCTGTGCTTATAGGTGTTCTTTAGCAGTGGAGTACACACATTGAAATGTGTTACCAAAACAATGGTAGTTATGTAGAGCATATTATATTAATAAAAATGTTTTTTATAAAAAATAATTGTTCCTATGTATGAAAACCTATGGGACACCTGTATATGATTAAATAACAATTTTCCTAATGTTCCCTTGCATCTTTGTGCTGGCTAACATGTGAATTCCAGGCATTACAGACTGATCGTTAGTTATCGTTCTATCTCTAGATTGCAGTGCAGTGTTTACCTCTCCTACTGGAGTGTTCAACTCACCCAACTACCCCAACAACTACCCCAACAGCCGCGAATGCATCTACAGAATTATAGTCGAGGTCAACAATCAGATCATGTTAAACTTCACAGATTTTTCCCTGGAATCTGGCACCAACTGCGTGCACGACTATGTGGAAATCAGGTAAGGAAAATGCATTTTTTTTTTAATTTTATATCTGTCGTCTCTTTCTAATGTTATGCTTTCTGAGATAGAGTTTTCTTTCTTGCAGAGATGGAGGCTATGAAACATCACCTCTCATTGGTCAATACTGCTCATCTAAAGCCCCACCAATAGTGCTATCACATAGTAACAGGCTGTGGATTAAATTCCGCTCAGATGCTTCACTCACTTATAAAGGCTTCTCTGCACACTGGGATGGAACACAGACAGGTATTTGCTTTTGGCATATTGCATTGTTTCCCCCAGTCAGACAGACCAGTGGCACTGGAGTTGGTGGGATGTTTCATTGCTACAAGAAAAAAAGTTGCGTTTATTATTGGGTGCTAATTGAGGTCATATAATATAATTTGTTTTGTTTTTTTACTTAATCCAAAAGTTTATATATGATATATGAGTAGTCTTATAGAAATGTCACTACATTCTGTATTGAGGGGTATTTATAGCTCCAGTACAAAATAGTGTAGTATTTAATAATCAATATATTAGTAGAATAGTATTCAGTAGTATATTTAAAGAGCAGAAAGAGCCCTACTGAGATGTGTTTAGGAAACGGCACTATATTTGTGTCTTATTTGTATATATGCTCTATCATACTGTATCTTATTTTTGCAATGCATTGCCCCTTTTAATTCCCCAAGCTAACACTGCTATTCCTGCACTAGGTTGCGGTGGGACTCTGACCACCAGTGTTGGTAGTTTCACGTCCCCCAGCTATCCGCTGCCCTACCATCCCAATGCTGAATGCTACTGGCACATTAAAATCAGTGCAGGCAGTAAAATCCAGCTCAGCTTTGGGGACTTTCATCTGGAATCCAGCTCTGGCTGCTTCTATGACTACCTGGCGGTAAGAACAAGCATTTGAGCTGTTTATGACAGTACAGTATGTTCAGCTAAACCAATTTTTGATTTGTTTTTCTATGTGAATTTTTAGGTGTATGATGGGAACAGCACAAATGCTCGTGAGCTGGCTAAATTATGTGGGGACCATATTCCCACCCCTATTAACTCTAGCAGAGAGCATTTGTACGTTAAACTTCGCACAGATGCCAACGTCAATGCGGGGGGGTTTGTAGCTTCCTATATATCTAGTAAGTCAACAAACACGGTTGATAAAAGAACTTAAGTTTCACTTCATTTGTATGTGTTTATCTTAGTTTCATCTTATAGCTGGGTTGATCTCCATTTTCAGCCCGCTGTTCTAGTTCACTGTGATACAGAAATGGTAAGGTGGGTTTTAAACAGCAGCTGTAGGTAGCTTTCAGGAAAAGAAGGCTTTTCTAATCACTGAACAGAAATTCTTAAACATTCCAGCATGATGATGATCTGACACACAAAATGAGACAAAGACATTATTTGTTTACGCTTAGATAAGTAATGGTCATTAATGGTTTAATGGTCAGGTGTCCACAAACATTTGCCCATATAGGGCGTCAACATATGTCACAACATTTAACATAATTTTTGTACCTGTCACTGGTAATGTGATCTGTCCTGTTCTCCACAGACTGTCAGGGTAATGTCATCTCCAACCAGTCCAACGGTGTGATTGAGAGTCCAAACTTTCCCAACAACTACCCATTGGACGATAGCTGCAGTTGGACCATCCAGGTCACCATGGGAAACACTATCAACTATACCTTCAATGCCTTCACCCTTGAGGGTTCCAATCCCAACTGTTTATATGACAATCTAAAGGTAACTGTCAGAATGTTATTCAGAATAGTAAAAGTTCAAAATTGATGGCATATATATGACATATTTACATAAATACACCATAACATTGGGTTATAAATAAAATCCAGATTATAACTCTGAATTATATTCCATAGACTGAAATTATCTTTGTCTAATTACCACCATCCAAGTGCTATAATAGAGATGCAACAGTTAGAATCTTTGAAACAGTCACTGGGTTTAGACTTGCACACTTACTGCCACAACATCCAAAATCTCCAAGTGGGTAAGAGTACGTTTTTAGTTGTTTCCATCATCACTATGGTGATCCAAACAGCACTGACATCATGGAGCTCAGGAAAGAAGTAGGGGAAATTTCTATTGTTGCATAAGTCAAGGGTTCATTCCCCAGGCAGTCTTTATCATGCATTTAGAGTATTTATACCCCCAGGAATGTATCAGTTCTGCTCAAAAACTACATTGTGTTACTTTTTATCATGGTGTTGTACTTAAAACATAGAAAAAAGAACAGTGTGCAATATTTTTATTAATAGATTTTGCTGTATTTTTTGTTTAAAATGTCAGATTTTCCAAATGAAATATGTGCCTTACTTACAATCTTTTGCAATGTAATTACTTGCATGATCACTATAAACACAAGGAAATCTTTTTTTAATCTCTGTAACTCTTTGTGTTTGTCCAGCTTTATGATGGGCCAAATGCACAAGCTCCTCTAATTGGTAAATTCTGTGGAAATGTGCCTCCTCCAGCAAACACTACCTCTGGAAGCAGCCTGCACATTGTGTTCCACTCAGATTTTTCTTATACATTTCCTGGTTTCCAGATGATGTGGTACCAGAATGGTAGGAATAAAAGCAAATACATATTAAAAACAGAATAGATAATAAGGATACGAAGAAAAAGGAGTTTTCCTGTACAGATTAGTGTTAACGGTGAACTTTGGTTCATTATGAGGAGCGGAATTTAATTTAGCAGGGGCAGAATATTTATGCAGACAGCTTACACAACCAATACACACTGCAGACATTACATACAGTATGTCACAGAAGTAAGTACACCCCTTACATTTCTTGTAAATATTTATTATATCTTTTTATGTGAAAACACTAAAGAAATGAAACTCTGCTACAATGTAAAGTAGTGAATGTACAGCTTGTGTAACAGTGTAAATTTGCTGTCCCCATCAAATCAAAAAATTAAAACACACAGCCATTAATGTCTAAACCCCTGGCAACAAAAGTGAGTACACCCCTAAGAGGAAATGTCCAAATTTAGTCCAAAATGTCAACATTTGGACATTTCCTCTTAGGGGTGTACTCTCTTTTGTTGCCAGGGGTTTAGACATTAATGGCTGTGTGTTGAGTTTTTTTTGATGGGACAGCAAATTTACACTGTTACACAAGCTTTACATTCACTACTTTACATTGTAGCAGAGTTTCATTTCTTTAGTGTTTTCACATAAAAAGATATAATAGATATTTACAAAAAAACGTAAGGGGTGTACTCACTTCTGTGACATAGTGTACAGTTTAATATCCTCTTCCAATCACCTGATTTTGGATGGGTTTGTAAGGTGCTTTTCATAAAAGGATCACTTATTAGGGCTAAATGATGTTGAAGAAAAATGGCATATGCAATAGCAATAGCATATGCAAATGCGACCCAATATTTTAAAAATGATTATCACCAACATTTATTGCAAACCACTGCTATATACATATCGCGATACCCACGTTTGCGATATTTCCATAAATTCTATATATTGTTCAGCCCTAAAATGTATTATTTTTATTATTATCATTATTATTATTATTATTATATACTATTAGGTACAGTTCAAGCTTTTGTAAACAGGGACTATCCTGGTCAGTTGTGTGTAAAAATCATGCCACATGCAGGTCATTTTATAAAATATCATATATATCATATATTACAATCGCATTCCATCCATAGATTCACTGACATCACTGTGAATCCTGTCCGTTACTGGAGAATAATTTTTTTGGCCCACACTGTTTAATAGTATAATACTAAGAAAAAGAAGAAAATATTCCTGTGAACTGGAAGTCTATATTTTGTGCTGTGGTTGTACCTTGTGGCAGTGTGTGTTGTGTTGTTAGCACACCAGAGTGTGATGGGTGTTTATTGTAGCACTACTGCCCAGAGATATTGAGTCACTGGGCTCTTGGGTGTGACTGCATTTATTTTTACTGTAACAGCAAACTAAGCACCAACACAGCCTTCAGCTCTCTTTATGAAGCACTAAATACAGATAACACTTAAAACTGAGACAGAAATGAGTAAAATATATAAAGTAAAATATATATAGCAGAACTAATCTGTACAGATGAGCTGTTTTGGAATAATGTAATAAGTATGTTTATTAGGGAAATATTAAAGTTGTTAAATGCTGCATAACTAATGCAGTGCCCTTGTTCCACATCTGGAAAAAAAATAATTAAAGAAGAGAATGAAGTAAAGATAGGAATGTTTAAGAGTGCAGCACTTCTCCTGAGACTGTTATATTCTATTACTGTCACTTCAGTGCGGAGTTTATCAATCTACTGCGAAAAATAATGCAGGCAATGATAAGAGTGTATGATAGCCATTCCTAAAGACAAATCACGCATTTACAATAATCAGACATGCCTCTGTAACTAACTAACCTTTACACAGGAATTTAGAACAGCTCTATTATGCTTTTTTAATATGTTTTAATAATTAGATTAGATGAAAACACTCTCTTCTCCTGAGTCATTTCACCAGTGTTTTTTTTCTATGTTGACTTTCTCACACTTAGTCACACTTTTTCTCTGCCATTTCAGATCATTTCTCAGATTAAGGATTGATATTTTTATGTAAATTCTCAGCAGTTATTACCATGTGCTTATTCAGTTTAATATCGTACAAAATTCGGTCGTTAATTTTAAGATTTACAAGGATTTTTCGTAGTTATATTATATTATGTATTATATTAGGTCACTTTAAACATAACAGGATTTAGTAAAGTCGTTATAAACACAATGCTGACAGGGCAACCTATCGATTCACAAGGTTTTTTTTAAAAGAAGTTTCACAGACTTGTTATTGCCCCCTGCAGGTTGTGGTGGAGATTTATCTGGGCCAGCTGGCTCATTCAACAGCCCAGGCTATCCTAACAAATATCCAGAGAACCGGGAATGTGTGTGGTACATCCAGACCAGCCCTGGCAGCAGCATCACCATCACCATTCATGAGTTTGATATAGAGTACCACCCTGATTGTAACTATGACATGCTAGAGGTAAAACCTCTTTCTTTATTTCTGGTATCGTGCAAGATTCTTTATAAGAGCTCTATTACCATGCCTTTATAAGACCGCTATTACCGCTTCCACAACCTAGAGAAGTTTCTCATTCAAAGAATGTTTAGTAAAGGGCAGTTTGTAAACCCACATGTAAATAATTACCAATTGATTATAAAACACAAAATGTACTGTTTTGCAAAGAACCTATTCTCCCTAGCTTGCACCTTTTGTGTTGTTATCTCTGAATTTGGCCTGTGCATGGATTTGTTTTTCAATAGTTTTTGTATAGCAGTGATCAGATCACAATGTGTCTATGCGCACCCTGTTGGCACACAGCAGGCTTAGTGAGCGCTGTTAGCGGGTGTGTGAGTATCTCAGACCTTTGGAATGCTGACCTCCACAGAAGTGGTGAATGGAGTTAGCAGGGTGGAAGCAAAGTAGAATTAAAGAATAAAACACAGGATTTATTTGCAGCTCTCTCCCAAGCTCCCAATCCTATAAACATGAGCACACATTAGCTTAATAATTTTAGTGGTGCAGTTTTTTTTCATTTTGTATCTTAGCATGGTGCTGTTTCTGGTCTCATTAATCTGATGCTCTACTTTATTATTGCTGCCATTTCTGAATTCATTACAAAAAAACTCTTTTCTTTACATCCAGGGCCACATGTTGGCAACTTGGTGACATGATTCTAAAAGTAACACCATTTATATAAGAAAGGTTATTCTTTTTTAAATAGTCCTACTTGTAGATTATAGTACATTATTACAAATTTAGTTTAATTTATTACTATGGCTCTCAATCCCAGCCACCACCACCCCCCACCCCATCACACGCAACACAAAAATACTTAGACACTTTCAGTAGGATTTATTTGAAACATTGTAATTCATGCACTTTTTTGTAATTCATTCAATTTTGTTAACAAAATTTTGGTATGTAAAGAAAATATACATTAAGCATCATCTCAAGCATTCAATGCTCCATCATCAACAAGTAATGTGTTAAATTATATATCAAATATTGGCCTTGTTTTAAAACTAAAATTGTTTTAATTTCTTGTTTTAAAAGTGTGTTTGCTTAGAAAGTGGGCCACAGGGGTTGCAGTACCTGCGCCAGACAGTACACATTTAAAGGAGTATAATTCATTCAGTAAGGACCATGTGTTTATCTGAGTATATTTTATGGCAGGTTTATGGTGGTCCTGACTTGAGTGCTCCTAGACTAGCACAGCTCTGCACCACACGACCCCCCAACAACCCACTGCTCGTTTCCAGTACAGGCAATACCGTCACTGTGCGCTTCAAAAGTGATGACTATGTCAGCGGTCGGGGCTTCAATGCCAGCTGGCAGGAGACTGCAGGAGGTAGGCAGGAAGCTTTACTCCCATATTCCTTATACCATGACTCCAAAAAAGCCCTTATAATTCTTTATTGTCCTTCTTAAATTGATGCTAATAATTTTTCTTGTATGTTCAGGCTGTGGTGGAGCAATCACAGCTCCTCGGGGGGAGATTCATTCTCCTCAGTTTCCAAACAACTACCCCAACAATGCAGACTGCTCCTGGGTCATCACTGTGGATGCAGGCCATCGGATTCTTTTTAACTTTACTAACATGGACATTGAGGGTCACGCTACGTGTATTTGGGATTACGTGGCTGTAAGTGAGCTTTTATCTGATTTATTCATCTAGGCTTATTTTGTTGCCAATTGACTTTTTTAGCTTATCAATTATAAGTTTTAAAATTAAAGTCAGCCGCAAGGTGTTTTACTCTACAAATTAAAGAGCCATTAAGAAATTTGTGTACAGACTATAAGCCATTTTTATGGTCCTGTTTACCATTGGCTTACTGTTTAGACTTTTTTTCTAAACATCTTTCAGTACAAAGCATTATGCACAGCTATTAAAATTAGGGACTCAATCTACTATTTCTCTTTCCCTTTAGATACATGATGGTCCAGGAGAGAATTCTCCTTTGCTTGCAAAAGTATGTGGGTTTTCCACACCCGATCCCATCATCTCCACGAAGAATGTAATCTATGTTCGCTTTAGATCAGACGTCAGCAGCAACCACAAGGGCTTCAGAGCCGAGTTCTCAGAGGGTAAGTGACATCACAGGTCCTCACAGTATTTTTCAGGTTGATTTACAGCATAATGGGATTATATTATTTGCCTACAGAATGGTTATGGTGCTCCATTAGTTCTTTTCTTTTACAGCATGTGGGTCCACCATTATGGCTGATAATGTGGGAGGTGATATTGCTTCTCCAAATTACCCTTACCCATATCCCAACAATCAGCAGTGCAGCTGGATTATTGTAGCACAAGAGCCATGTGCGTGAGAAACATCTCCTCCTTCCCATGTTCTTTTTCATATCTCATAAGTTTCATAAATAAATAGGCACATTTAATATTTACATTTATGCTTTTATCTCATCTTTATCCAGTCAATCATGTAACCGTGTCTTTCACTGACTTTGAGCTGGAGATAAACTCGAACTGCACCCATGATGCTGTAGAGATCTCAGATGGCGACAATTCTGATGCCCCAGTAATCGGTAACAAAGCTAACAAGCACAGCTGTCTGTCCTTAACATTAGCACTTCTGCTCAAACTAATTTTAAATAAAGATAGAATAGTATGGAAAACTCTCTTTTGTTTTCAGGACGCTATTGTGGATATGACATCCCCCATCCGGTTACTTCATTCAGCAATGCACTAGTGGTGAACTTTGTCTCTGATTCGTCTGTGAACAGGAAAGGCTTCAGAGCGACGTACATGGCCTCAACCTCGGGTCAATATGCAATATATAATTAGCTTAGCATTTAAAATTCTTGCTTTATGCTGGAAATTTGTAAACAGAATACATGTCTTTAAAATACACATTCATTATTTTCCATCTACCTCAGGCTGTGGTGGCAACCTACACATGGAGTCTGGGGCCTTTAATAGTCCCAACTATCCAGGAGCCTACCCACCCAACAGTGAGTGTGTATGGACTATCATTAGTTCCCCTGGTAACCGTCTTCAGCTGTCTTTCATGTAAGCATGCTTTTCAATATTACATCCGTTCTACTTATAATTTAAAAATGGTGAATATCAATGTAGTGGTTATGTGCTTTTCTGTGTCATGTTTTCTCTGTATGTAATGCAGTCAGTTTGAGCTTCAGCAGAGTCAGGGCTGCAATAATGACTACCTGGAAATCCGTGAGGGGAACTCTACTGGCAATTTAGTTGGACGTTTCTGTGGAAACACCCTTCCTTCTAACTACACTTCACTCATTGGTCATGTGCTTTGGATAAAGTTTGTCTCTGACTCTTCTGTCAGTGGAGCAGGCTTCAGGGCTGCGTTTACACACTGTAATTTCCTTTTATTTCCCTTAATTATTATCAGCCTATAACTGGGGTGCTGCTAAATGGGGAAGGGGATGGGTTCTAGGGTCCGTGCACTTTCTATTAGTATTTTATTAGTAAAAGTTCAGAATGGGTGTGGTAGAAGGCTTAACCACATATTCTTATAGGGCCCAAATTTGCTAGTGGCGCCCCGTCTATAACCTTTTAGACCTTGTAAAAGTAAGGATAACGTTAATTAACAGAGTTCATCATGTTCCGCCTTTTTTTTTTTAGTGTATGGAAATGATGTCACTGGAAGCTCTGGACAGATTGCTTCACCATTATATCCACGTACCTACCCCATTAATGCAGACTATCGCTGGACAATCACTGTCAGCGGAGACTCCTATATTGAGATCCAATTTCTAGATATTGATATAGAGGATTTATATAACTGCTACTTTGACCAGCTCAAGGTTTGGTTTACTATGAAAATGTTCATTCATATTCACTTTTAAGAAGCCTAGCTGTATAAATTCATGTTAAATAGTTAAAGTCTGCTTCTTTATAAATTATAGTAGTCACAAATGTTAAAAGCATTCATGAAAGAATCTATCTTTTCACCTTTTTTTTTTTTATCAGATATTTGATGGACCGAATGTTCACGCATATCCCTTGGGAGTTTTCTGTGGTTCGATTCGTCCTCAACCTGTGAGAAGCTCTGGCAGCACAATGACTCTGGAGTTCAAATCAGACTTTCTGATTGGGGGAAGAGGCTTTCTTGTGAAGTGGACAGCTGTTCAGAGCTCTGGACCTTTGCCCACTATAACACCAGGTGAAATGAAGATGAATTAGTGGATGGAAAGATGAAGAGATGAATCGATGGATTGATGTTGCGATGGATAGATTAATATATGTCCAGCAGTGTTAAGCATATTATTTTATGTACTGTTTTTAGGTGCTTGTGGAGGGGCCCTTATGCCTGAAGACACACCCCGGTTCCTCTTTTCGCCTGGCTGGCCTAATCAGTATGAGCCTAACCTGGAATGCACATGGGTAATCCGTTCACCAGACTCCACTGTGGAACTCAATATGCTGTTTATGGACATTGAGGATGAAGCCATGTGTTTATATGACAGTTTAGTTATCAGGGATGGTGAGGCTCTAATTATATAAATAATTTAGCCCATTATTTGGCAAGAAAATTAAAATAAGAGTTTAAGAGACTTTTGATGTTTTGTAACCCAGGTGAGACAAACTTGTCACCGGAACTGGCGAGGCTTTGTGGCCGTGAGCTGCCTGGTCCTCTTCATTCCACTGGGGACTCCATGTTCCTACGTTTCACATCTGATGCCATAAATCACAGACGCGGCTTCAACGCCTCCTATTCTAAAGGCAGGCGTGACACACCATAATAGAGCGCTCATATTTATTGACACTGTCTGAACTATAATTAACAACAAACAATTTGCCTGTTGATAGTTGTGACATTTATGGTGCGTTTTTAGGATGTGGAGGCCTGCTGCATTCAGACAGAGGAATTATCAGCTCTCCTCACTATCCTCAGAACTATAAGCCTAACCTCGATTGTAGCTGGCATGTGATGGTGACTCCTGGCTTTAGAGTGTCTGTTAACTTCCTGGCTCCATTCCAGGTGCAAGGCTTTAGCACAGCATGCAGCACTGGAGACTATCTAGAGGTAAGGCCTAAACTGCTCTTTCTAAAGATATGTTACTTTTTAGTTTACTTTATTTAAAATTTTTATAAAGAAACTTTAAGGGTACTTCTCAGTAACTAAACCAGTAACCCATAACCTATTATACTAAAGGTTGCTATGCTTGCTCAATGGAACATCTTTTTTATGTCCATGGTGATTTTTTCAGTTAAGGAATGGACCTGATGGTAATGCACCTTCTTTAGGGGGTCGTCTTTGTGGATCCAACCCCCCTGCTGTTACACAGACCACTGATAACCATCTTTATGTTCACTTTGTCTCCGATGCCTCAAATGAGGGCATTGGCTTTAAACTCTTATTTGAAGCACACAGTGCAGGTACTGCAAAACACATTTTATATATCTGAGTAATGTATGTAGAGTATTGTAAAAATACATTTTCTTGTGTGACCCAGCATATAAAAAGCAAAAAAAGATAAACCATTAACAATAACTGTGTTTGTTCAGCTTGTGGCGGAACTATTGTGTTAAGTGATGGAGATCCACCAGGTTATATTACATCACCCAATTTCCCATCAAACTACCCCCAGAACATTGACTGTGTCTGGATCATCATAGTTCCCAATGAGGAGTCTGTACAATTGGATTTTGAGGATTTCTACATTGAGCCAAACACTGGGTAAAGAACACTTCCCTTATTGATCAGTATTCATAGATGTCACCCATAAACATGCTTTTGATATATTTTACACACTTCTAATCTATTTACTCTCTGTTCTCTTAGATGTTTATATGACTATCTAGAAGTGCGTGATGGCGTCAATTCAAATGCCGACCTTATTGCCAAGCTTTGTGGCAGTACAAAACCATCTACCCAACATTCCACAGCATCTGCTATGTTTCTCCGCTTCCGCACAGATCACATTATTACACACAAGGGTTTTAAGGCCAAATACTCTATAGGTAGCAGGATTTTAGCATATATTGGTATATAGATACACCTCAATTTCTAGAGTCCATTCATATGAATATTTGTATTTAACTTTCACCAAACAGCTACTTGTGGTGGCACCTACACTGGCCAGAGTGGTACCATAAAAAGTCCAGGATACCCAGATTCGAATTACCCGGAAAATTCAAATTGTGAATGGTATCTGGAAGGCCCCACTGGACATTATTTGACCCTTAGCTTCACACAGTTGAACCTGCAGAGCTCTGCAAACTGTACCAGCGATTATGTAGAAATACGCGAGTACAATGCTTCTGGTGAGTTGAACAGCATAAGTAACAAATAGAAAAAAACTATACACTACATGTATTATAACAAATAGTTAAATATTAATTGGAAGTATATTCTTTTCTAGGCCGCCTGCTAGGAAAGCATTGTGGAAATGCTCTGCCTGGACCTATGGACACAGGAGACAGCTTTGCATATGTGAAGTTTGTCAGTGATGGCAGCGGAAATGCAGCAGGTTTTAGCCTTTCATTTGAAGCCAGTGTAGAGGGTAAGTAACTTTTATGAACTAGATCAAGCATCATGAAACATAAAGCACTATCTATTCATTTCCTGCCTATTAAATGCCATCATGATTGATGCTTTGCCTCTTATAGAATGTGGTGGGGATCTGAATGCTCCCTCTGGGACTATTTCATCACCCAATTACCCCAACTTGTATCCCCATAATCGGTTATGTCGCTGGAAGATCACTGTGCCTCAGGGTCGTAGAGTCACCATTACATTTAATGACCTACGGCTGGAGGACCATAACAGCTGCTTGTATGACTATGTAGAGGTAAGGGCCTTTTTATTTTAACCATTATAGGAACTGAGAACACATGTTCAATGTCTGATTGTAAACTATAAAGTCAGTTGTCAGCTGGTTATTTTAGTTGGATGTAAAAATCCCTGCTGGTGAAATTTTTTGTCAATTTTACGCTGCCGTTTCTTTTTTAGGTCATCAATGGTGTGTTGTCCAATTCCCCTCGGTTGCAGCGATTCTGTGGCTCTGTACCTGCAGGCACACAGGTGAAGTCCTCTGGCAACACCATGACTGTTGTCTTTGTCACAGATAACTCCATGTCTAATGGTGGATTTACTGCTGACTACTCCTCTGATGAGGCAGCAGGTGAGCAGACTCTTTGACTCTTTGATTTACTTCCACATTGCTTTAAATATCGATGTGCTACTTATGGAAAAGTTTATCACATTTTTGTGGTTGGTCTTTTTGCTTGCATAGTCTGTGGAGGGATCCTTAATACCCCAGGGAACTTTACCTCCCCTGACTATGGGGTTGGTAACTACAGCAACAATCTAAACTGTGAGTGGCTTATCCAAAATTCTCAACATGTGAACTCATCCATTGTGGTGTTCTTGGATGACCTACATCTTGAGCATCATCAGACGTGTGAATGGGATTATCTTGAATTTAGACTTGGTGAGTGACATTGCGTATTAAAACACTTTGTTTTTGTTTAATTGATTAACATAAGAAAATAATTGTTTTTATGTAAATAAATTACCTATTTAGGTGATGTGAATGGTGAACTTTTGGCTCGATTTTGTGGTCAGAACCCTCCCTCCGTCCCCATTGTGGTGTTCACGCCTGAACTTTGGATTCATTTTCTGTCTGATGAAGCAGAGGTTGACTTAGGATTCAAGGCGACATATTATTTTGCGGGTAAGAATCTGTAGATGCTAACACAAAGAACCGTTTGTGTAATTGAAATGAGTTTTAGTTAATGGATTTTTAACTGTACATATTATCATTTAGATTGTGGAGGCATGCAAAGTGGTGAGGGAGGAGTCATTTCCAGCCCAGGTTATCCAAATGAATACCCAAGTCCTAGTCGCTGTGCCTGGCTTTTAGAAGCGCCAGAAGGCCATACAATCACTGTACATATATACTGACACTACTTTAATTTCTACACATTATTTTACTACATTTAAAATAAAATGCAAACTAATTATACATTATTTAATTGACCAGCTGACGTTTACCTACTTCCAAGTGGAAGAACACAGTCAGTGTAATTGGGACTCGGTGACCATCTTCAATGGAGGTTCTCCAGGCGCTCCAGTTATCGGTCGATATTGTGGTCATACATCACCTGGGACTATCCAATCAGGTTCCAACAAGCTTGCACTGGTGTTCTTGGCTGACCACTCTGTCTCCAAAGGAGGGTTTGTGGCTACTTGGTCTGTGGATTCTTCAGGTATAAAACCACCAATAATATTCTCACGCTTGAATTTCGTCTGGATGAGATTATTTACAATCCTTATTATTTTTTTAAATAAATAATTTCTGATCATTTTTTCTTCAGGTTGTGGTGGGGTCATTCATGCTGATTTGGGTAACATTAAGTCCCCCAATTACCCTCAGAACTTCCCATCTAATGCTGAATGCACTTGGACCATCATTGCTCATGAGGGCAATCACTTGGAAATGAGATTTGAAAGTGAGTTCCAGATACCCGACTCCGGTGGACATTGCCAAAGCAGTTATATCAAGGTGAATATTTGACAGATATACATGCGGGCATAAATGATTGCTATGACCTACCCGGACTATTGGTGTTTCATAAATTTAACTTATGTTGTTTTTTCAGGTGTGGGCTGGTTCCCATCAGCAAAATAATACTCTGTTGGCAACAGGCTGTGGCTCCACAGCTCCTTCTCCCATCATCGCTCCTTTCAACGCCATAACTGCCCGCTTCCAATCCACTGAAACACCTGGCAAAGGATTTTCAGCCTCCTTCATAACCCGTGTGTATTTTAGAGTCTGGAATTTCTTTTTTTGGATCTAATGATTTTATGCCTTACGTATGTTCCTGATCTTTTCTTTTTAGGATGTGGAGCAAATTTCTCTGCCCCTGCAGGTCGTGTTGTATCCCCTAACTATCCAGATCACTACCCTCATAGATCCAACTGTAACTACTTTATAGATGCTGGAGACAAGACCGTCATTGTTGTCACTTTTAAAACATTCCAGTTAGAAGGTAGGACATGCAATTTCAAGAGATTAATTAAGTCAGCAAAAAATGTTTTTTTAATGAGTAAAATGCAAATGAATGCCTTTTTAATGAATAATGATTTGACTTGTTTCTAAAAGCATGAACGAATTCTCTGAACTGTCATCTAAAAATTTTATGACAGGTCCTTAAAATGTGACTTATTTGTGGCTCCTCTTTTAGCTCACTCGTCATGCGTATATGATGGAGTAAAGATCTTCAAGCACTCTTCAGAGAATGACAATCTTCTTGCCACGCTGTGTGGTGACAGCATCCCCGGACCGTTTTCCACTTTTGGTCCGATGCTCATTAATTTCTACTCTGATTCCATCATCAATGACAATGGCTTCCTGGCTGAATATATGGCCTTTCGTGAGTGTTATATGAAAAAAAATATATATATAAAAATCTTTTACATTTCTGTCATACAGTATATCATTATTATATATTTGTTACACACAGTTTATTCAATGGCTACCATGGTACCGTTAATAATAATAAGCTGAATAATAGATAATAATGTTATGATTCAGATACTGGGATATCTGAAGATTTGGCTGTGTCCCATTTTCAAACCAAAATAGAGATTTGAAAAAGCATTTAAGCACACACTCAAACACACACACACAACACACACACACACAGTTACATTTGCAGCATTTGTCAGACTCCCTTATCCAGAGCGCCTTACATTTATCTCTTTTATACAACTGAGCAATTAGGGGTTAAGGGCCTTGCTCAGGGGCCCAACAGCGGCATGCTCAATGGTGCTGGGAATTGAACCCAGATCCTCTAATTAGCAGCCCAACACCTTAACCGCTGTGCTACCACTTCCCCAGTTAAAGTTACTGCATGGTTCATTATTTATGTAAGTTGGAGCCTCTGAACTATTTTGTAGTCAGTTTGTCTTCAGCTGTCCTAAAACCCGCATACATTACAAAACACTGCCAGAGAAAACAAGTTCATGACTAATAGTATACTATAATATTTAATTGCATATGATACTTAGCCCAAATCTTGTGCTTTTACATGCTTGAATTTATAAAGAAGTGCTGTTTTGTTTAGTAAAAGAGGGGACATTCTTGTTCCCACAGATTTTTTTGCATACATACTTGGAATTTGAATGGATATTGATCTTACTGTTGTGTTCACAGCATGTGGAGGTGTTTTTAATGGAACTTCTGGAACAATTAGCAGTCCTGCTCTTTCCTTTGCCAACTACCACCACAACATGAACTGCACCTACAACATCTCCTTACAAGACAATCGCATTGTTGAACTCAAGTAAGACACCTATTTCTAGACAGAACCTGTAATGACTACTATATTAATATTAAACATCTGTTGATTGATGGCTATTATGTCTAATGTTTTTACACTTAAAGTGCTACATCAGGACATCTTACATTTACACACTATATCAGTGCCTCTTTTTATTTGGCATGTATCTTCCTTTACATCACTGACCCATCTCTTCTTTTTGAAATGAAGCCTAGAACCTTATCAAATTAAACTCACATTCCCTGGTGACTGTTCCCACAGTAATGCACCTGGGTGTGCAGTGAGTAATATGTGCTGCGACTCTCCATCCGTTTCCCTTGCAGGTGTTAGACCTTTTGTTTAAGCTACTGCTATTGTTTATCAAGTGTCCAAAAGGAAAGGTTTCCTTTTCACTCCTCTTTGCATTTCAAAAATGTCTTTTTGGAGACATACAGTAGATACTGATTTGCAGCTAAAGAAAACGTTTAAGGCAATTTAAAAAGCAAACTGTATTGTGCTTTTCCACCTTCTAGATTTAACAAATTCCACCTTGAAGCCTCTTCGACCTGTGCCTGGGACTATGTGGCCATCTATGATGGACCAAACAGCTTGGCTCCACTCCTGGGGAAGTTTTGTGGCAGTGTGCTTCCTCCAACCATCAGGTCTTCAACCAATCAAATGTTTGTTGTGTTCAGAACAGATTCTTCAGTTGCTGCTGAAGGTTGGAGAGCAGCCTACAGAGAAACTTTAGGTAGTGTTGGTTTTTGCACTATGATCGCTTACTTATAATAATCAGTTTTAAAGCTCTAAAGCTGTCTTAAACCATATCATCTTTTAATATAGAACTGCATCCTTATTATATATAAAGCAAACTAGAATATTTGCAGGTTTTGTTATCTAAAGACATTAGAAAGTGACTTGAAAACAGAAGGGCTGAACTAGATGGCACTTACAAGCCAAAAATCTCCTGCATCAAAACAGCTTTTGTTGCTGTGTAGTATAATAAGACCACCACATTAGACAGAGCTTTAGATATTTAGGGGCTTGCCTGGATGGATTAGTTTTACTTTGTCTTTGTGAACAAAACAAGCTGCCCTCTGCGCCAGGAACGTTCAGCATAACTCAGTGGTTACAATGTGTATTCATGCCAATCTGTTTGGTCTTTGTCTCAGTACTTGAAAAAAAAGGTACTTCTAGTAGCTTTTGTTGTCAAAGAGCAGAAACAGATGGACCGGAATTGTACTATCCATCCATCCATTGTCTATACCCGTGCTCAAAAAGGGTGGACTACACCCTGGATAATCCATTGCAGGGCCACATATAGACAAACAACCACTCACTAGGAACTGCAGTATGTCTTTTAAAATGTGTAAAAACACAGGAAATATCTTTTCCTGTTCTTCTCAGTGCAGATTTAAAGTTGTCAGGTACCAGAACAGCAACATAGTACTCTTATTTAGAGGTGGATTTAAAAGAATATAAAAAAGAATTTAAGAGAATTTGAGGCAAAAATATTAAGGAATACTAAAAAATTTATCTTAGAATTGGGAAGAGAACATTCCGTAAAATGAAATGTGTACAGGTGGCTGGAAATTTGTGTCCTGACATCGGTTACATCCGTGACATTTTTGAGTCATTCTTCAGTCTTATCACAGTACTGTGGAAAGATTAGGACTTTAATACTCGCATGTATCTATGTCAAATAAATACCACTACCAGCACATGCACTGCCCACGGAATCTGCTTGGTCATTGGTGCTGGTCATTGGTGCTACTCACTGGTCTATCAAAACTACTTGATTTGTGCTTGGGTTTGTGGAGCTGGTTTGCAGGGTGCTTTGTGCTTGGTTTTTCAAATATGCATCACTTTTTGGGGGGACAAACAGGTCTTACACTGTGCTGCTACATGCAGCCCGGTGGATCATTCAGGAACAGTCTAGTACCATAGAAAACAATTTATATCATGCTGTATATTGTTAGGGTTATGTTTTGATAATTTGCCAGTTTTTGATTAGGTGTGCTTCTCTATCCTTTTTAACCATGGCAAATAAGGTTACAAATGCTGGAATTCTAATAAGTGGACAGTTTCTGCCACCTGCTGTGTATTTGTACAATTTTAGCAAACTATGAAAACCCATTCATTTCAGCTTGACTTTTCTCTCTGCGTTGCTCACTCAGGACCTCAGCAAGGTTGCGGAGGCTACCTTACCTCTTCCTCTGGGATGTTTGGCTCCCCTGACATTGACATGGATGGAAAATATGATCCACACTTGAACTGTCTCTGGACCATTGCTGTTGACGCCAATAAGGCTATCAATCTGTCATTTACGACTTTTAACCTGGAGCAAAGTGTTTCATTTGCCTGCATTTATGATTATGTTAAGGTACAGACCAAAACATTTCAACACATAGAAATCTGTTTGGTCTTTAAACTGACCTTTTCGTTATATTTTATCTGTTCCACTGTAAACATTTTTGGTTCTACCTCCTTAGATCTATGATGGTGACAGTGTTAATTTCCCACTGGTTGGAACATACTGTGGAAATGTAATTCCCGCTGCCTTTGTGTCAAGCAGTAATTTTTTGACTGTACACTTTGTCTCTGACGGCTCAGTGGCTTTCAGTGGCTTTAACGCCACCTACCGTACAGTTGACAGTAAGACAGACTCCTTTTCCATTTGTTTTTTTTTAATAGTATCTGCAGAGTCATTTCTTTAAATTTCAAAGTACCTTCTATGGTTGTGACAGACCAATACCTAATAGAGATACGCTAAGAATGAATTATCTAATGTCTGATATATATGGCATACTCAAGTAGTCTATTTGCACAGGACTATGTGGAGGACTATATAATGCCACGACCACACCTCAGACTATCACATCTCCATTCTACCCCAACGCATATCCTCCTTTCACCATCTGCCGCTGGGTTCTTGATGCTCCGCCTCAGGAGACAGTGAAAATTACAGTCCAGCAGTTTCTTCTGCAGCCCAGTCAGAGCTGTTCTAGCAACTTCCTGGAGATGAAAGACTGGCCTCTGGTAGGTTAACAAACAGCACAAAAACAATGACTTTTTTTACTCTATGACTCCTTTTGCATATTCTATCTATTTCAGGGAGAATATGGGCAGGCGCATAAGTTCTGTGGTTCAGACACTCACATCAATGACTTCTACAGCTATGACAGGACGATGCACCTCAACTTCCAATCTGATACCTTCATCACTGGCAATGGCTTTAGTCTGACTTACCAAGTAGCAGGTGTGTCAGCAGCAGTGGCTTTTCCACGGTTTACAGATAAAGTCACACTTTATAGCTAAATCCGTGTTTTGTGTTTCATGATCAAAAAGGGTGCAGCAGAGTATATGAGCAGTCTTATGGTTACCTTAAAAGCCCTGGCTGGCCTGCAGTGTATCCTCATAACATAGACTGTAATATCGTCCTTCGCTCACCTCAGAACAGCTCCATCTCACTCTTCTTTGACAGTTTTGATGTGGAGACTCACACATCCTGCAACTTTGACTATCTAGAGGTGAGAAAAAGTGATTGATCACATCGCTAAGCCCTTTGGTTGAATCAATTATAGCTTTCATGATAGTTAATAAAAATCTCGAAAAGGGGATGTAATATTGTCTAGTCGATCTAGGAGTCACTACCACTTTCATCCTGGGCCGTCTCTAGTGGGGTGAAAGGTGGTGACGATTATAGAACCCCCCTTTGCCCAGGGAGCCCCACAAAATCCCCCATTATGTAAATAATTCTAATATTTATATTAGTTGGTATGCGAGATATTTTTAATAAAAACACAGAAACACATTTTACAAATATCTGCTCCTAACCCTATCCTAAAAATGGTTGAGGCCAATACGAAGTACTCAGCGACAAACATCTGAGGGACCCAATAAAATAGTAAGTCCCACACTAGCTTGTGAATAGGGCCAATCAGTGTTGACACGGCAGCTGAAGTTAGAGATGAACTTAGTGGAAGGGAGAGAAGGAGACTGATAATAAAAATGAAACGGAAACATAAATCAGGGAACCAGAAATGGCATGAAAAGATGGAGAGGAAGGCGGGGAGAGCTGCTTTATCTCAGTTAATCTAGACAATGTAGCCTATTGTCACTTCGCTGCTAATAAAAAAAGGACTGTTTCCCACTGCTGGGCAGGTCATGTAATTTTTTCATTAACGAAAAAAAAAAGAAAAAAAAAAAGAAAGAACCTGCTTTAAGAAATTACCTTGCACAACCACCTGCTATTGATGCTACAATATGAAGGAAATATTGTTATAGATTAGTTTTGCAGTTATATTCCATGTCTGTGTTTCCAGGTCAGAAATGGCAGCACAGCTTCAGCTCCTCTGCTGGGCAAATATTGTGGGAGCAATCTGCCCAATCCTATCTTTCCCAGATCTAATGAACTCTTCTTGTACTTCCATACTGATTTTTCATCTAGCCGAAATGGCTTTGAGATCACATGGACTTCCTCCCCACAAGGTGAACACATACTATTTGTTTTATAATTGAAAATTTAATTTTATTCAATCTGTTTAGTGCATTTAACAACCAACATATTCACCCTAGTAGCGTTACAGACACAGGCTGGAGAGTGTAGATACTGATAATAAATGTACAAATACTGTATAATTACTGTTTGAGACATGAATAAGGTCTTATTACACAGTGACGTGTAAGCTAGCAGAGGAGACATCAGAACATACAAACAAAAGGGTGCAAAATTGTTATAACAGAAGAGCATATAGAGAACAATAGCCGATTTAACTTCCTGTATTTTCCTCCTTAGATTGTGGAGGCAGGTTGTATGGAGACCATGGCTCTTTTACCAGTCCAAATTATCCTGGTACCTATACAAATGGCACTCACTGTGAGTGGGGTATTAGGGCACCCAGTGGAAGAGTTGTAAGAGTTACATTTAACCAAATTAGCATTGATGACCCTGGAGACTGCCAGAACAACTATCTGAAACTTTATGATGGTCCAGATGCCAGTTCACCACCTGTTGGACCATACTGTGGACCGGTATGAGTTATTTGAGTTATCAGTTATTTTTTTGCCATATTCTTTTGCCATCTCTTTGATAAAATGACACCGGACTATGGCGTGTTATCATGTATTTAGATTTTTTTTATTTTTCCTCTTTTTATTTAGGAGACAAATATAGCTCCATTCCAAGCCAGCTCCAACCATGTCTTCATTGTGTTTCATGCCCAGTCTGTTGTGTTGCCTTCTGGATTTAGGCTCACATGGAGTAGCTGAAGAGAAGCTGGAAAAGAAAACATAAACATATACATGCATGCACAAATATACTTAGATACAAGTTTACAAACATATTTTCAATAATGTAAAGCACAATTTAGTTCAATATTCATTAGTCTAATGTAATCATTGTTTAATCATCTTACAATATTTTGATGTTTTTAAATAAAGGGAATATATATACAGTATATAGTGTAAAATATGTATTCATACTTAAGATAAATAAAGCTCTTTTTGCCAGACTTTTGCAGTGTTAAGTTTTTATAAACTAAAAATGTGAATCAAAACGGCAGTTATACAAATGCTGTCACAAGAGACACAATAAAAGCACTTATCTATCCTAAAATATATATTTGTTATTCTTTGTCCACTACAATTTAGTCATAACACAACTAGGAATAAATTCAATAAATGTTTGTTTCAAAGACCAAGAAGGCAAATCACTGTTCCTTAATGTATTCAATGCAATGACTTTTAATATCAGATGTCTTATTTAGGAAAAAGTTCGTCCATACTGTTAAATTCTGTGGCCACTTTACTCCCGTTCAACTAAATATAATCAGGACTATAAATAGAAGCCACTGTTTTTTCAGTGCCTGTTGTAATGATCAACTCCGCATGCAAAACCCAGGGACACCGGAGCATTGGAACACAGCTTCAATCTGGCGGTCACAAACAATGGGTGACTAGACAGAAGAGGACAAGTGTATTAGGTTTATTTTCCACATGCCTCAAGGAAAAGACAGAGGAGCCTCCGCTCACCGTGGCTCACATTTCTGCCAAAATCAGGACACAGGCCAAAGAATGTGTCTCCCATGCAAGGTAGGCCTTAACTTACAGACAGGAGCAGTAAACAATGCCTGCTGACAGACACCTGCTCAGGGCTGGACCTAAGAAGGAACACATTTTCAGGGGATTTAATTAATAGGCTTTCACTTAAATAAATCAATTATGGGATTATGGGATCTGTATGTATAAACTTGTTAGATCTTTTATAGTATTAGGTTTTAGATGGTTTTGTTGCAGAAATTGGTAATCAAACAATTTAGATTATTTATTTTCTGTATTTAACAATCCAGCATTTAAAAATATTATGGCTTCTATCTCTATCACAATCTCTGTGGTCTTCTAATGCCAAAAGCAAAATATACAGTAGATGTCATAGTCACATGGTACATAATCAAATATTTAATATTTCCTCCCTTTAACGTTTAATACATCATAATATTCATGTATTCATGCTGATTTTTAGGCTTAAAAGAAATTATTCTATTTATCACTTCTAAACTTTGTAATCATGGGTGTGATCTGTTTAAATGCTTTGTTAGATAGAGCAGGAATCATTGATGACGTCAGGTTCATCCATACTTATTTAGGTTCATCCATACTTATCATAAACACAAACTAAGTATCAAAATATACAATAAGATAAAAGGGTTGTTGATATAAATAATGAACTACGATAGAAAGCGCTAACATTAAGCTGCATTTAAAAAGCTATGTTCTCATTTGTTGCGTTAAAATTTTACGATTCCACATTTGGGATAATTCGGGTAGAACGGGATGTAGCATGTAGAAAAAAATTCTAATAACCATAATAGTGTTTTACATTTAAATTATTTATGCTTGACTATAGAATAAAATACATGTGAATGTACAACGGGTGTCACCGTATTTTAGGAAAAAGCGGGTACATTACAACACTATTTTTCTATACAAATGTAAAACTAGAAGCATATTGCAAGTGTAAAGATAAAATGTTTCTAAGTAATTTTTTAAAAATAATTTAACCGAAAATCATATGCGCCTAGTATAAAAAACATCTTTCCAAATCATCGTTCCTATTCAAGCAAAACAAGAAATGTTTAGAAACATAAACTATTTTTGTTTGTATAAAATGTTCTTAAACTTGTGTAAGAAGGTGGCGACTAAAAAAAACAAAAAAGTTTAAGTCAATTTTTTTTTTTAAAGGACAAGTAGGAAGTATTTGTCGGAGCCCTTTTTCTGTTACACCGTCGAAAAACAAAAGACAGCACAGCATTGGCTTGGTTCGGATTGGATAGGATCGTCCCCTTTTTAGTGACGACAACACTGTAGCTCACGCTGATTGGATAAGAGGATTAAACGTTCCTAGAAAATCCTTTTTCGCGTCTGAAAGCAGGAAGTGCCCTTTTATGGAACGCGAAGCATTTCGGGCTTTTTTTTTGTCAACTTCCTGTTGGGTGGGAAGCAGTTGCTGGAAACAGTGAATAACTGTGCCTGAGGATTTATATATATATATATATATATACATAACAAATATAAATTTTCTTTAATTAGTAAGGTAAAACGAACAACTTCTATCTATTTTACGGTGAAATATGTGAGCCGCCTTAGCCTGTGTAGCTGTACATTTAACCCGTATAGTCGCTACAGAGCAGCAGAAGCTTGACATAGTTTGTACTTAACGTTTGTTAACCCGTTTGTTTCTCTGCAGAAAATGTCAAAGTCTTTAAAGAAGATAGTGGAGGAGACCCGGGATAAAAACCTTACGGAGGTGGACATGTGTGACAGGGGGATCTCCAACATGCTGGACATTCCCGGTTTATGTGAGTATCAATTAAATCTTTAGGCAAATAAAGTTTCCTGTTGTTTTCCCCCTTTAAGCTTTTAGGGCTGTACGATATATCGTTTCAGCAGCAACATCGCTATGTGTGTTTATCTGCAATATATTGTAGTTTTACTGCATCACAGTTTAAAGCAGATGTGATTTGTGAATTAATTGAAAAGTTTAATAATGGAGTGAAAGTTTATTATTTGCACGTTGTTTTAAGGTTTGTTAATGCGTAATTATTTGAAGTTTAAAGCATTCAGGCACAAAAAACAAAATCTTATAGCTTGAACAAAGATGAATTGTACGTAATTTATATAGTAAGACTATACAGTGTGATATTACATTTGATTACATTTACATTTGCAGCACTTGGCAGACACCCTTATCCTTTTATCTCGTTTTTTTTTATAAATCTGAGCAATTGGGGGTTCCTGGCCTTGCTCACGGGCCCAGCCCTGGTGGTTCGGTGGTGCTGGGAATCAAACCCCGTACATTTTGTGTAATATATTTTTTGTAGATGCACTTCCTTACAAAATCACCTTCAAATGTTATGAAATAGAAAATTCTATAATATTATTATATATCGCAGAAAAACGAAATATTGCAGGATCAGTTTTTTTTCTCCAGTATCGTGCAGCTTTACCTGCTGTGTCATAAACTATATAAATATATACAATATTTTTTTACTGTCCTATCGAAGAATTGTTCGTAGTTAAATGTTTTCGATCAGGTGTTTTCGAGATGTTTCTCCCTACTAAATTATGCAGTAGAATTGTAGACCACAACACCTGTAAATCCTGTTTATTCTCTTACTAACTGATGTTTTTTTTGTCTTAGTCACATTGTCCAACATAACCCAACTGGTCTTAAGCCACAACAAGCTGACAAGTAAGTAGCCTGTTTTATTTCACCGTCATTCAAACTTGTTGTTGCATTAACTAGTGTATTTCGTAACCTGTAACACACTTTATTTCAAAACTCCTTTTCTATGACAATCTGAAAACATTTGCTTACAACAACCACTAGATGGCAGTATAGGCAAAAGGCTGAACATCTTTTTGTGTGATTTTATTTTACACTGTAAAAGTCTGATCAGTTATTATTAATCCTTATTAAATGTTCGATTCAGGCCATGGGTAAGGGTTTATAAGCACTAAAATAATTACGAATAAAATGATCTAATGTAAAACCTGTGTGAATCTGGGCAGAACATGTAAAACCTTTAATAACGGGCAAACAGGGACTGTGGAGCTGTGAGGAGAAAAATCTACCTATAATGTTTTCAGCATTTCTTTTAGACATTTTTGCTACAGAACGTTGAGCCTTGCTGTTAAACTGACGCACACATCTTTAGTTGTGTTTCTTATACATGCCAGAATAGTAGTCTAAACCAGTCATGTTTTGTGTGTTTTATGCACCAGACAAACTGGTAACTGGTTATTGTCAAGACTTGTGCTTTAAAAATACTACGGAGAACATGAACTCCATTGAAACAGCACCTAACAACAAATCAAAGTTTATTTGCATTCTTATTGCACACTTTTTGCACAATGATTGGTTGTGTAATCCAAAATTATTTACATCCAAAAGATAATACTTTAGAACAAGGTACAGTCTAAAAGTCATTTTAATCTCCCCGAGAAGATTTGCGATCTCAGGGCTTGATATTGCTCATGTTTGTCAAGGGTTATTTAAAGCGACGCTCCTTAATTAGCTTATCGTGTTTCTTCACCTGAAGAGACGATTTGTAAATTACTTTTCATTTTCAGGTTCCGAAGCTGTAATTTTTCATTGACAAATGAATCAAAAAGGCAGTATAAATTTCAATATATTTCTTGACATCTGTTTTCTAGCCATTAGCTTTCTGTTTATTCAGTTTCCATATACATTCTAGCTGTTAAGTGGGCTGATCTATTAGTACCTCTCAGTAATTTATACTACTTATTCCAACAGTCAAGTTTTTTCTTTAAAAATCGTAGGGATGTACCCTGTGCTATCTTTTGAACTTTTCAAGATAGTCAGAAATTACAGTGACATTTGAAACCCTTTCATTAGTGAGACTGGTGAGTAAAATATCCGAGCTGGAGAGGATGAGCGAGACAAAGGCAGTGTAATGAGATAGCGAGGTGAAGGCAGAGAAAGTAAGGGCAAAGGTTTGAAACCTCTTCCCACCATCCAGTCTTTACATTGCTTTCACTTATTACTATCAATCACATGGCCCATTAGGGACTTTGGTTTTTTTAGAGATGCAGCTAAAGCATTTGATTTTAACAGCATATTTATGCTCATACAACCATACAAGTACCTTCAGGTGTTTATGTTTAGCCAAGAAACAAATTAAAGGTCGTAATTTATTTTAATAAGCGATCGGATGAGCTTCGAGGTTCCTTGGTATAGATTGTGTCTGGAAAAGTCCACAGGTTTTGTTTTTTAAAGATATTACAGTAGTGGGTGTTTTGATTGACTGCCTAGGTTTCCCTGCTCCATCCAGATTTTTGCATGTTTTAACTTGACAAAAGCACACATACTGGTGATTGGGTGCAGTGGTGGCATAAATAGGTAAGGTGGTTGTTGATTGGAAGATAAGGAAGACCTGGATTCCAGACCCACTGCTGCCAGTCTGACACTATTGTGTCCTTGCGCGAGACCCTTCCCTTCCTGCTCCAGGGGCGCTGTATCATAGCTGACCCTGTGCTCTGACCCCCACTTACTAAGATGGGATATGCGAGGAAACAAATTTCACTGTGCTGTAAAGTCTATGTGACAAATAAAGCCATTTACATTATGCTTAATAGCTAAAATGCTATACACAGTGCTCTGTAAGGGACTAGTGTCACATCCAGTCTCACCTTGTGCCCTAGGATATGGGGCTAAGATACAAATTCAGGATTAACCTTTAGTCTTTAGTAAAGGTAAACTCTTCCTTAATATGGTAAATAAAGTTCGTGCTGTAAATCTTTGTTTACTCTGAAATGTTTTGATCAGAGTGAATCTTACATACACAGATCAGCTCCCGGGTACTGTCACTTGTATGCCTTGTGTCCACTCGGTGGAACTGTTTCCTCTGAAGGCATTCATGTCAGTGCGTTTGTATAAATCCCCACCCACCAGTATAATGAAGGCCAATTGATCAGCCAGTAATCAGATAGGTGCCCTGTTCTCCTCATTTATCTCTGTCTCAGGAGCACCACTGGGGCTGCCAGCCATGCAAGGAGTAGAGAACAGAAACGCTCTGATAAACGCCTCCATCATTAAAATGTCAACTCTGTTGCTGGGCGAGTGACCCATAATTGAGTCATCAAAGACGGTGTGTCCATGTGCTGGATCTTTAAATTAGCCTGTTAAACCCGTCCAGGTCACTGGTAAGCCCTTAGACCCTGTCCAGTGATGCACTTTGCCTATAAATAAAAGCTGCAGTTTGATTAGGAAATGTTCGTTTCTGATGTTTGACATTTGTTGCATTTTCTACATTTTTGTTGTAAGGAGAGAAAGTGTTTTTAACCCAGTTTTTTGTTTTTGCTCTGTTTTCTCTCTAAAAGCTGTTCCTCCAAACATTGCCGACCTTAAGAACTTGGAGGTGCTAAACATGTTCAACAATCAGATAGAAGAGCTTCCCACTCAGATCAGCAGCCTTCAGAAACTCAAGCATCTGAATCTAGGGTAAGGAAACGGTCAGGTGTCTAACTGTTTGTGCTCGCTCTTTAAATAGAAATTGTATACATGTTACTACCATTATTTTTGCTTAAGTGTAAAGAAATGATAAATAAAGTTAATATAGAGTCATTTTATTTAAAACAGCCGATGTAATAAGTCACTATGATGATCTGGATTTCATATTAGCTTTTATTGGCTTAAAAAAGGGGATTCTGACAGCCATGTTACATAACCAATCGCAGTTCGTTTCATTCAGCAGTTTGTACAATCTGAATCATTCAGTTCATTGGCATTAGAGCCGATTGTGACCTCCCTAGGATCAGGATCAAAATTATGCCAAGGGTTATACCTAACTGAGAGGCATGTAAACCATTTTTTATTGCCAAAACAAAACAATTTGCTCCATCTGTTAGTCAAAGAAAAATGCAAACACACTGAGGTATAAACCAACAATATCAATTGATTATATTATATTAGAAAGTATATATAAAGAGTAGAAAGTAAATTAAAAAACATTGAGTTTTTGCCTTTATGATTACTTGTGTTTCCCTGTACAGCCTGGGCATTTTCAGCATCAGTGTGGGCACTATAGTCTAAATTATTGTTTGTGTAAATCACACTAAAGTTATTTACATGCAAGGATTATACTTAGTATTTATGCCAGGGAATATTAAATTAATCCAAAATACCTCCAAAATAATGATGTAAGTTTTACTCTGCAGACTTTTGGAGTGATTATTGCTGCCCCTGAATGTTTAGGGCCTTCAAACTCCTGTGGGATGGAAAGAACAGGAGACCTCCTTAATGTCACGCAGGATTAAAGAGTTCCACAATCCCCCTCCGCAATCCTGCACTCCACATTTTATTGATTTGGTGTCAGAAGCGTCATTTCCTGCCATAATCTTGAGGACATAAGCCGTGTGGCTGTATTCAGGGTGGCGAGTTTCGGCCAGGGTGCGTGTGTGACAGCCTAGCCGAGCTCATTTACCAGAACAATAGCCCACCTCTTGTAATTGCTTCACAAACACAGAAAGGGAATGGTTTGTTTTTGTCTTTTAAATCCTTTGCAAAGCTGTGTATATCTGGCGCGACAGCGTGCTTGTCACTGTGCTGTGGGGTAAAAGGGCGTGGAGTAAAATTGGAAAGATGTGGAAAGGAGAGGCTTAAATGGCCAAAGAATCAGCCTTTGATCTCCCTATATTATGCACATACACTCTTTAGCTTCCTCTGGCACATTGCCATCAGCTGTCAACACTTTTTCCCTTTAACTCAAGATCCTCAATATAAGTTTTATCCCATTACAAAACTGTAAATCATTACTACCCCGTCGTGTTGTGATAACGCAGGAGAACTTTACTGTCTAGATATGACAACATTTTTCCCTTCAGGAGCCTTTATATACATTTATATTAAAATAGGAGTGGAATGAGAAATGTTTAGTATTATTAATATTTTTACTAAACCGAAACGCCATTTAAACGCTGTTAATCTTTGAACCTTTCATTAATATAACATTCGTTTTACTGTAAGGATATTAATGTTTATTATAGGTCTGAGTATTTTTAATTGATTTAAAACTGCATTTCAAATCTTTTGTGTGTGTGTGTGTGTTTAGGATGAACAGGCTGAGTACACTGCCCAGAGGCTTTGGTTCTCTTCCAGCACTGGAGGTCCTGGATTTGACTTACAACAACTTAAACGAGTCGTCACTGCCAGGAAATTTTTTCTATCTTAGTGAGTCTTTCTCTGGCTATCTCTCGATGGCCTCGTCCGAAATCGCATACTTCTATGCTATATAATAGGCAAAGCTGATTATACGAGGGAAGTAGTAGGTCCGAATCCTTAGTATCCGAATTTCTTCACCCAAAAAGTTTCCAGATGACCTACTGCTTCCACCCTGATTATGCAATATAATGTACACCTTACTATCCCAAAGGGCTGCAGAGAGAAGACTCGTCATATGCGGAAGTGCTTTTTAAAAAAAAAAAAACGTTGTTTCTTGTGGTTAGATTGCACTCGTTTAACAACATTCAAGTTAAACATGATTCAAATTTTAATTCACGCTGCTGTGATGTCTTATGTCACGTGTCAGTATCGTAAAGGAGGATGTAGTATGTCCGAGTTTCATTGAGACCACACGTATCCATAGTATAAGAATGAACATATTTCACGATCAGAAGTACCTACTTGCTTAAATATAGTACATAATTGAGTATTATATACAATTTCGGATGGAGCTCTATCATTCTCTCTTCCTCTATTTTTATACTCTTAATACGTTAACTTATCCTCTCTTCAGCATGCATCTCCTGGCAATACGAACAGCAGATCTCGCTAACAAGGGGCAAACAGAATAGCAGTTAACTGACTAAACTTCATCATCATTCCAATCAACCCCTCCCTATTAGCGGGCCAGTGATGATGGCTGACCGTCTCTAGTGTGCTGTGCGTTCACTAATGGGCTGTTATTTTAATACTGATGACATGATGAAAGCACGCACCGCACAGCAATCAGGACTTTATCCCTCACCACCAACTCCCCCTCCCCACATCACCCACCCTGCTCTATTTATCAGTGCTGATGTTCAGCCTCTGATATTCCTTCTGATTCCACAAGCAAATTAAAATGGATCTGATTAATGAATGAGATTCAGGTGATTAAGGACAATCAGAGACTCCAACTCGCACTGGAGGAAGAGGAGGAGGGAGTCTAAGAGAAGCTCAGAGGTGCTGAAATCAACCGAAAAGATGTAGATAATAAAAGTCACTCTGAAGTTCTGTGCTTTATTTCTAGATGGATTACGAGTGTAGTAAATTGGATTCCTTGCCAAATTTTGCTCTGTAAATGCTTAGCAACTTGAGCATTTTCCCTACAGTGCAGGATTGTGTGTGTGTGTGCCTGCATAAGCTATGCTAAAGCACGTGCAGTGAACCTGTGTACCATTTTGATCATGCTCTATGTTGTGTGTGTGGGTGTGTGTCAGGCGTTCATCAGACAGACACCGAGTCTGGACATGTGGTATTAATCAACTCTGAATATCTTTATTGATCAGCGAGTGCTCGACTCGGGGCCCACAACACCTCGGCCTGACTTACACTCATCTTCTCTCTCATTTCAGCCACCCTGCGTGCACTCTATCTCAGTGACAACGACTTTGAAATCTTGCCCCCAGACATCGGCAAGCTAGCCAAGCTACAGATAGTGAGTAATTTATCTAAATTTACCTTGAAATCAATCCCCTTTTTTACGGAGCTGTAAGTTGGATTTATTCTTTGGCTTGTACCTTGTCCTTTATCACAAGCTCGTGCGTGTTTTATCCGCTGTGCTGTTTCAGAGGCTGTGCATGCCCACAGCTATTTCACAGCGTATCACTGAAAAGGTGGTGAAGCAGTTTATGGGTTAAAGTAATAAAGGGATTTTCCTTTAATAGTTAGATCAGTTCTTGGTTGTTAAACATTTAAAGCTGGTATATAATTATTTAATATCTAAAGTAAGTTTGCTGTTGTTACCTAAAATACGTGTCCTCTTTTCAGTGACATCACATTTTATTGTATTTTTTTTTATCACTTTATAGCTGAGTTTGAGGGATAATGACCTGATCTCTCTACCTAAAGAGATAGGAGATCTGTCCCAGCTAAAAGAGCTACATATCCAAGGAAACCGGCTGACTGTGCTGCCACCTGAACTCGGTGAGTTGAGCGTGTGTCTGTGTGTGACAGGAAGTTACAGAAGGTTAACATAAAAGAACAAAGTAATGTTAAATGTCCTTGCACTCAACTGACTCTCTCAAAAACTACAGCCGAAATGCCCTATATTTTAATGTGGTGTGTTATGGTTTGTTTAGTTTCAATACATAATATACAGTCCATGTTTTAAAATTCTAGTCTGGTTATCCTCCTCCTGCCTCCGACAAGGTGTTTTAGCCTGCGGGCCTCCTAATCGCAGCTTATTTGTCTGTTTTAATACCATTTTGTGTTAGATCTCAAGATTGTTGTGATAAATCCTAGCAATCAGCAGTTTTGAACTACTCAAGCTAGCCCACCTCACAGTCATCCTCATACAGATCACACTTTTCCTTTATTCTAATATTTGATTTAAGGCTCTTGATATGCATCTGCTCTAAAATGTGTCTATTGTTCTGCAGACAAGTGATGGGTTGATTAGAGATATGAGCAGGTACACTGGTGTTCCTAATAAAGAGAAGTAGGAGTGTGTATCATAGAGTGAAGGATGGTTCGAAGTCAAGTCTGTTATTCTCTGTGGCAATAAATGACAATAGCTCATGGGTTTTTTGTATTTAATAAAATGTAAACAGCTGCCTAATATCAATATGATTTTAAAATATATATAGTTTTTGTTATTTCTGTAGTGTAGCGGTAAATATTGTTTAGCCTGTGACAGAATAATAATAAAACTCTGAAAGCCTTCATACAAGATTAACCGCTTACATGCATAAATATGTAGATAAATATCTGTTTACTGGATAAAGTGAATCAGAGACATAGTAAGACCTGTGATTAGCTCAATAATACATTCGCCTTAAATCCACATGGAGTTTTAAGATAAACCATTGTTATTTTCCTTGTCAGTCTGTTTGTCTTGAACATCTATTCTGACAGCACACGCTCTCAATCCAGAGCCTGATCGCTTTTGAAAACAACTATTTGTCAGATGTCATGGCGTGTGCAGAGAAATAAATACATATACAGTTATTAGACAATCTGTCCGCTACACCCTATATGGTAATACACCCTCCATAGTCTGTAAGACTGGGCTGTGATTGGTTGACAATCATTCAATAACCCAGTGTTAGCTTTATTTTTATCGCTCTGTTTCTCTGCTTTCAGCTGTAATTTGGCTGCACAGGAAATGTTGCATGTCATGTAAAACAATGTGTATGAGTAAACATGCAAAATGCAACCCGACTTTTTGCATCACTTTTGCACAATAAAACAAAAAGTAGCGCTTTTTTTTAAGCACAGATCTGGCAACCATGGTTCTGGCTTCCAGCCTATAATATAAACGCATAACAATATAACAATGCAATTCAGCCAATCAAACAAAAACTGTTTGTGGAAGTTCATCCTGTAAACATTCTTTTATGTTTTTGAAGAACATGTTCCATGTGAGCCAGAATTACAAGTAAGAATTACACCAGATTACAGTGACAAACAATACACATAAACAGTCAGGTTTCCTTTTTCGGCAATCTAAAAGCTAAAATGTAGTTTCCTGTAATGCATATAATGTAAAACACAATAGTAACCTTTTAGTTTCTACGCCGTGTTCATATGTTCTCAAAGTCTTGTGTTAACACACAGGGTGAAAGACTATGTTTAAGAGGAGTTTGATTAGACTATTTTAAGGGAGGGCGGGTCCACATGCCTGATGCGCTGTAACACACCAAACAGTCTGCCTGAGGTCATGATAATTACCCTAAAACAGCCACACTCTTATCTCAGAAATTACTGGCCAGTGTGGCATGGTCAGAATGTCGAAACACTTCTCCTGCCTTTGCTATGAAGGCGCTTCTGTCCGGTTCTATTTTATGTAAAAACATTAGTATGTTTAAGCTACGGCTACATATTTTACATGCTTCAGTTAAAAATAAGACTTAAAAACTGGTTAATTTTTAATGCCTTTTTATTTGAGAACAAATCTATTTATCATATTATACTTGTAATGTTTTTTGATTTTAAAAAAAGGAACAAATGAACAAAATGGCTATTTAAAAATGGCTATTTATTTAATATTTTTATTTAATGGAATGTAATTAAAAGATTGTATTCGGGTTAAAAAACATGACAATAGATCAGAATTGTATTGCTCATTTCTTGATATTTACACCTTTAGTTTAAACCTTCTGAAATAATAATCATAAATACTGGATTAGGAGACTAACAGGTGTTTTTTCTCTAGGTGTGTCCTGGTCACTTTGTTTTGTAGATATTTACTAGTAATAAATGTCTACACTTTGACTGCCATAGGTTCATTTTTTTAATTCACGATGATTTCAGAATATAGCAAAAATAAATAACTGAGCCTGACTATCCCAATACTTACGAAGTGGACTTGTGTGTGTGTGTGTGTGTGTGTATATATATATTATTATTATATAATTTTTTTTTTTTTTTTTTTTAGAAGCCTGTTAAAACCTGAGCGATGGGTAGCCTATATGCCATGCATGGTTTTTTTGGACTCTTATAGAAAAGGATGTGCATATGGAGCTTATTAGGGCCCTAACATTGTCTCTTTAATCTTTTTTTCTCTCAAAGCCTGGTCTTATTAGAGGTGCCACTGTATGTGCGTGTCTGTGTTTGTGTGTGAGAGAATAAAAGAGCGCTCAGAAAAGAAAAGCAGAGAGAGAGAGGAAAAATGAAAAGCAAAGCCCAGCTAACAAGGGGCAGTCAAGCGCACAAATGAGGGAAAGGCAGAAGGGGAATGGTATGAGAGAGGAGGGACAAAAGAAAAGTAAGAGTGCAGGCACTTTAGGACTTCAAATGATCTTCAGGGTAAACTCTTATTCCATTTCAAACAGTAAAGAGCCATAATATATAATTATATAATTTTTTTTTACTGTAAATAAGATGTGTAAAGGTGCAGAAGGACATGCTGAAAAATGCTAAAATGACAGACAAAGCCACGCCTCCATGCCAGACGAGACAACATCACTACAATACATCAGAAAACTTATAGTACAGTTGGTTACAGTACTAAAATACCACACATAAAAATAGTACCCGATTACATACTGCTGCTGTAGTTTAACTAATTTACAAATGTACACAAATAAATATATATAAATATATATTTCAAGAACCTATATATTTATATATTTATTTATAATATATAAATAAATAAGCATAAGCTTGTATACTTATGCTTAAGCTTTACTATGACATCACCAGTCACACCAGATGCATACCTGGTCTAAAAGATATACCGCAACTATGTCATCTTTCGGACACTTTGACTCCTGTAGTCGACTCCAGCGTGGAAACACAACACCGATATTAATTTGGCGTTTTGCTCTATTTTTTTTTGGTCCAGACTTTTCGGCAGTATGTGAACGTGCCGATGACTTATTCTGTCTGATGGGCAGGTAGAAAAGCCTGTCATAATGTTCAGACCAAATGTTTAGATTGGACAAACATTTCTTAGTCATGCCTTCCACAGAATATATAAATACATTAAGAGCACTTGACATCCTGATGTGAAAAAACTTTTAACTAGCAAAACAAAAAAAAGGTATAACCTATTGTACCTTTTAAGTTTCAGCTAGACTACATGGATTGACTAGTTTTTGTTGGTTGTTTTTTAAACCACTCTTATTAGAGAAAGGTCTGATATCTAGATCTTAGCATGACAATGTGATAGCTGCAAGGTTGAGGCAACAGATTAACATCTAAATTACGCCTATTGTTCTGTCTGGCTGGTTTTATGAGGCATGATGCTGTATGCCATGGTCCAAGTTTAATTTAGCTGTTCTTCTGACAGCCTTTTCAACACTTTCTAATCAGAAACAATTTAATTAGGTCCCCTGTGTTCTACAGTGTGCCATATTAATACTGGGACCTATAGTGTTATGCTGTCCATTTTTCCCCTCCCTATTTACACACTTATCTCTGTAAGCACTTCCTGATGTTTTCTGGGTTTTTTTTTTTTCCCCTGCAGGTAATCTGGACCTGACTGGCCCAAAGCAGGTGTTTAAGGCAGAGAGTAACCCATGGGTAACTCCCATAGCAGATCAGTTCCAGTTGGGCGTCTCTCATGTCTTTGAATATGTTCGCTCAGAGACCTACAAGTAGTAAGTGAAATTGTCATTGTTCTTTAAGCTAAATGAGCAATTAGGTTATGTGTCTGTGTTCATTTCAGCTCCCAGAACATGCAAGACTTTGTGAATACAGTTTTTTAATTTCAGTTCTGGTTCAAAGCTCTGAGACTCATGAGTATATGAGTATGCTGTTGCAGTGTAAAACATCTGGGAATGTCCTAAAATTGTATCCATACTCTAATGACATAAGATTTAGTATTTATGCATTTCTGCGCCTATAATTAGGGTTGCAAAAGGGTCAAAACATTTCTGTTTAGTTTTTAGTAAATTCCCTGAAACCTTTCATAGGAACTTCATCTCAGGAATTTTGAAATAATTATTTTTAGTTAGAGACTTAACAGGAATTTATTTAAATTGTATAGATGTTTGAGAAAGGTTATATAAACTGTATATACCAATGAATATAAACACTTTGTTCGATCCTAAGATTACATTCAAGCCAAGTAATACATTTTTAACAAATTATGGGTGTATGTTGTGGAGGAACGAGCGAGGTGTGGCCTCAATAGCCCAGCAGTGTTGTGTGCATGTGATTGTGGAATATTTAAGCTAAAAGTTTAACTAACTGGTTGTTTTAACCAGTAGTATGCTGCAAGACTTTTAAGTCAACTACAATTAAGTTCCATGTAATGGGCAAAACCTGTAACTCAGTCTGTTCCCTGTAATGCCGATATATTCCCGTCGATTTCCATATATTTCCTTCATTTCCATGAATAGGTTCTTGAAATTTATGCAACCCTACTCTTATGACGAGCTTTTGTAGATTTGGGTTTCTCTCTCTATACACAAAACAAAATTTTCAATTCTAATAGTTGGCGTGCCGGTAATGTTTTTTTTTCTTTAAAACGTCATTTCAAGTGTGAAAGTGTTGCTACAGCACACATCTACAGTCCTGCTTTAGTTTTTTTAAGGGCTTTTTTCAAACAGAGATTTTAACATTTAAGCTTTAAGAATTAAGAACAATTAAAGATTTGGACACTGCTAAAGTAGCTTCACAATAAAATACAAAATTTTTAATAAAATGAGAAATTTTCCACGCGTCTCTTACCCTGGAATGTTCTTTTATCCTTTATAATCTTTAGATGGCTCGCTAATAAAATTTGCTCCTATAAAGCAGTATACACGGAAGCCTTTATGTAATCTGACTTTACTCCTTTCACAATCTCTCTCTTTTAACCTTTAAGTAAAAGCCATCTTCTGATGATGTCTGCCTTTATTATTCACTTTAAAGATAGACTCTATACAGGCCAGATTTATTTCTGGACATCTTTCTAGATTTAGCACAATGAGCAGTCATTTTTATTAAGCGTTCTGTCAATTTACCACAGAACGAATACAATTTAAAGTCGAACCTCGGGGCATTCCTGGTTTTAAAGTGGCAGTGTAAATCTTTTGCCTCAATGATATATTTCTTTTTTTCATTCTGGTTCTTTAATATAATGTACACAACCTGCCTGCAGTGGTTCCGAGGGGAAAAAAGGAATATACCCATTTGTATTGTGTCTGTGTCAGATGTGTAAAACATATTTCCTGCACAAATGTAATGATAAAGGTTTGTAATATTTACTCACTGGCCACTTTTATACGAACACCTTATGTAGCAGCAGCACAATACATCAATTCATCTGGATAAAAAGATACAGATCCAGAGCTTTCAGTTCAACATTACAGCTTTACAGTTCAAGATTACAGCTTTACAGTTCAAGATTACAGAAATAAACAGCTAATAGTTTTGGTGGTCCAGGAGCCTGTTCCTGGCTGTCATGTTTCACATAAGGCTTCAGCGTGCTGCAAGTGTTCCTATTAAAGTGGCTGGTGAGCCCTTTTCGTTTTCACGTTTTCTGCCATCACACAATCACCTGGCCACCCCAGCCGATTAGAACTAGAGTGATTTAGCAAAACGTCACTTCTCTGTCTGTTCCAAATAAATCACCTAATGACATGTGGTAAGCAGAAAGTTTAGATACATCTTGTCCTTCCCTTAAACACACACCACCACCTAAACACCAGCATAACCTTTTCACTGTTAAACACCATTGGTTGTGCTTAAATAGCATCTTTGAAATAAGAGGGGAATACTTTTTCTCTAAGAAACCTTTTTGTATTCCATGCAGCATGTCACTGAAAATACATTGCAACTTCCCAATCCCCCATAACAGGAAAATAGACAAATCCCTCCATTTGATCATTTAGCTGTGTGTTGAGCTCATCCCCACAACCCACATAGTGTAACTGATCTTTTCTCAAGTTACAGGACATCCTGTTTTAGTGTTATTGCAGAAACCAAGACTCTTACTGTATGCTTTAGGTTTTTATGGCCTAGTTTGTGTTTATATTGTGAGATTGATGTGGGTCTGCTATATGCACTATACTACACACCAGATGTCTAATCTGTATAATAATAATAATAGAGATAATCTATAAATGAATAATATTTTTTTACAGACTGTGAGTAATGTTCGGGAGAATCTGTACTTTACTCGAGTTTTTATATATCTGTCAACTCTTACTCTAAAGCATATTCGTTAATTACTGTACTACAAAAGGACAAGTTGGGTGTTATTCATGAATGATTTGTTCATTTTGAAAGAATCCTTACTATTACTCGGAAACAACAGGACGTCACACAGAGCAATTCGTTCATTTTGTATGAGAAACATGAGTTTATCTCCCGAGTCTCTTTGGGACCAGTTAGGTCATTAATCACTTGACATCCTCATAGGCAGAGGGGCCACAAGCAATTTTGGTCCCTGTGGGAGAATATGAGGTTGAACCCCCCTACCACACCTATTCCGCACTGTTACTACTAAGTAAACAGATTTTCAGGGGCCCCTGAAGTGCATGGGTCCTTACAATCATTCTAACTTTCCTCTCCTTAGCAGCATCTCTGCTTATAGGCTTAGGCAATGTATTCTAGCAAAACTGAAATGTTGGTCACTTTTACTTGTGTTTTACAAATAATTCTGCTTTTCTATTTTGCATTTACTTGTACTTTTGCTTTTGGTATTTAATTACATGTACAATTACATTATATACATAAATACTTTTACTCAAGTAATATTCTAAACGATGACTTTGGGTACTTTATAGGTTTGCCACACACACTATACATACCACCGTAGGTAAATCCATGTAGGGTTTCACTGACAGATTAAAGTATCATCATTAAGTAACTGCTGCATTTTTTGATAAATGGAAATCTTGGTATTTAGTGAGTTTTTAAGTTGGCATAAAAAGTTCCAACTGTGCTAAAATCAGTGTGAGGCATAGAGTTTATTTGGAGCACTACGCTAATCCTGGGTAGAATCCCATTTTGCTTTTTTTTGTTGCCAAACTTTCTTTCAGATTATTGTTGACATGAGCAAACCATTAAGCTCCTTTTCTGGCACATTTTAATAAGTGATCAGATCCTATGAAACTATTAAAGTATATTGACCGCCACACCATGTCATGGAACAGTCATGGGTCATGACCGCTTGTATTTAGCTAAAAGTAGCTAATTAGTAGGCAACTTGTGTCTCTTAGTGGATGTGCATGTTAAGCACACAAGCAGATAGCTGGTGGCATTTAGATGACGTTTAAGTGGCATAAAGTTCCCAACAATCACCTAGAAATCAACCTTTCCCACACCATTACACTTCTACCAGTAGCCTGCGCTATTCACAGATTGGGGCCATGGATTTATGATGTTAAAGCCAAATTCTAACCCTACCATCTGTGTGTGCCGCAGCAGCTATCAACATTTATCAGACCAGGACGCATTCTTTTAATATTCCTAGTCAATCTATAGCCACTCCAACTTGATCTGAGCTCTGCCTCTGGCTAACTGTTCTTTTCTATTGTAGCCATTTTACCTCGAAGAACTCTTCTGACCACCACAGTTTTACCCATAAATCCCATCATCTTGTCCTTGTCTGGCTGTTCTTATCAGTTATCTGTTTATTAGAGTTATCTCTCTAATAAAGAAGGCATTTCTCTATTTCTGCTTTTTTTCCCATGTAAACGTTTGTCCCAGAGGTTTTTCTGAAGTACTAAACCCTGATGGTCTGATGGTTAAATTACTTTTACATTTACATAAGCAGCAATTTGGCAGACATCCTTATCCAAAGTGACCTACATCTATCTTATTTATACAACTGTGCAACTGGGGGTTAAGGCCCTTGCTCAGGGGCCCAACAGTGGTAACTTGGTGGTTTGTCCAAATTGGCCAGTTTAGTCTACTTTTTGGCTTTAACTACATTGAGATTGAATTGAAAAGTTTACACCGAGATTTTGTTAGAAATCTGGCCTTGTGTAAGAAAATTTCATTTGCAGTTTTATTTATTTTTGTCCCAGAGGAAAGAAGAGCTGAGCTGTTATTTGCCAAATAAGCTTCTCCCTGAAGGCCTTTGCTACTATTAAGAAAAATATGAGCATCATTGGCCTCAAGGTAAAAAAAAAGATAATAAGAATATAGTGGCTATTGGCAGGATAATTCAAACAATTCCTCCTCAGTAGATAATGCTAACTCAATCACAGTCTTTGGAATGTATTCGAATCCCAGAGGAGCTCCAATAGCACTCTCCACTGCTGGCTGTTTAGTTTTGCGCTGTTTAGCTGTTTGCTAATGTAGCTTAGTGCTCACCTGCTCTATTCTCTTAACATTTCGCCCTGTCTGAGCAGAAATAAGGGGGGGGGGCTTTAGAAAACATTGTAGGTGCGCACGTTGGGTTGGTTTATCCTATTAGACAGGTGTTAAAAGGGTGTAAAACTTGTGTAAGACTCTGGCTATGTCTGTGGCGCAGCAGTTTCATTCACACCTGCCTAAATGTCTTTAAACTCTGATGGCACTGGACCCTCACCTTTCATTAGTCTTCTTTCTCAGTCTCACCACTTTTCTCGCTCACTGTCTGGTTTCTTTCAGTAACCTATCCTCACTTCTTTGTTTAACTGTTTCTCACATTTAATCATTATTTTGCATAATCAGTGAATTATCCGTGTATTGTTTGCCTTTATAGAGCAGTCATTAAGCAAACACTTACACAAAACATATTTTATTTAAGATATTTTTTATGCATGTAGCTGTTTTGTCTCAAGATTTGATGATCTGGTTATATTTGTTTGTTGGACCGCTAATTGGAGGATCCGAGTTTAATTCCCAGCACCACCAGGCTGCCACTGCTGGGCCCCTGAACAAGGCCCTGAACCCCCAATAGCTTAGTTGTATAAAAGAGATAAATGTAAGTCGCTCTGGATAAGGACGTTTGCCAAATGCTGTAAATGTAAACGCTATACAACCAATGTTCTCCAAAACTATACTCGTCATGCCTGAGGGAGTTCTATGGACAGGTCCTATTGAACTTGCATTAAGGTTACCAACGAGGAACACATGCACATAGAACATGTTTATTTGTCCAACAAGAACAAAAAGATGACTGCCCACTTCAGTAAATTGCCTCCTCAGCCTCTTCCTCTTCTCTTTTCCTTCCTCATGGCAAAGGGATTGTGTTGGATGAGGGGGGGGGGCCTTCCATGCATATTTCATGTAGTGGCTTGTTAACCTGACAGAGGGATCTTTGGGCTGACTGACGGTGTGAGAGCGTAACCACATGCTTGTAATGCATTAACATATGGTAAAGCCTGCCTCACCACCATCTTTTATTCATCCACTACTCTGAGCGCTTGTTGATTTTGAGCAGCAAAAATCAGCCCTGTTGTACAGCACACATCAAAGTTTTTTTTAAGGCGGGAAGGGGGAGTAATTAAAAATGTCCTTCTAATGTACAGCCTATTATAACCCTTAATGTTAAAACCCTTAATGTTTTTCCATTTGTTGAATTTAACTATTCCATTTAACTATTCAATGCAGAAGTATACGAGTAGTCTGAAAGAAATGTCAAAGCTTCTGAAGCATGATGGTCCCAATAGACACCATGTTCCAGTCCCTAAGTGATCAGAGATGTAAGATCCATCAACCAGACATCGCTGTGTCCAGAGGTTTAAACTCTGTCTGATATGTTGTCTAAAAAAATGTTGTAGACATTTAAACAGAGTGGCCCAGAACCAAAATGTGGGATTCTAGTTGGGTATAGATGAAGTCGTATCCTGAAATTTGTAAACTGCCTACATGTATAATCTTTTACATAGTTAAGAGAGATAATAGAAATGTAATAGTGTTGACATGGTGAAATGCAAAATTATCTCTAGAAATGTCTTTTTTTTTTTTTTTTTTTAATATTTGTCTTTTTTTTTTTTTATATTTGGGTTTCGTAAAAGGTTTGTGTTGTGTAGAACAGCTGAACAGGAGACCTTTAATTTGCGCTTATATGCAACAACCTCTTTTCTGTTTTTTATGATTACTGAGTTCAGGTTGAGAAGGTTACGGGGTCACGCGTACCTCATTGTTTCTCATTAGCCCAAGCTCATAGGCAGCTCTCACAGGCCTACTTTTATACCTCCACAGCCTCCCCTAGGCTATCAGTCAGAGCCCTCATTAACAGCCCTTACTTTTAAGACACAAACCCTCAGCCCCCTTGCGATGCCTCTGTGTAGGAAAACTGAAAACTGATCCTGCCGCTCTTTCCCACGAAATTAATTATTCATCGCAAAGACCATTGCAAAGCATGTGACAAAACATAGCATAATAGCATTACCCATTACCTCACAACAAACTGTCTTTAGATTATTATGATGATGCATCTTGTTTTGTTGTTTATTAGGCAAATACAGCAGCAATGAAATCCACCTTGCATGGTGGTTACTATTGTTGGACTATTTAAATGTCTGCGCAAGGATCATGACAAGTCACAGAACAGCACAGGTCAGCAAAACATCACAGTTCATCATCACTGACGTTATTATAGGTAATAATGGTGGTCTCAGGGGAGCAATCACTCCTGAACTGCTCTCTGTCCTGTTTGTCATGCATCTTCATTATTGTCATTTAGTCTCATTGAGCTTGGGCATGGATTTCCATTGGGTGTGTCACAGTGGATTGTGTTGTAGACTGAGTGGAGTGTCACAGCTCTGAGGTATTTGGTTACACTATTTGATTTATCATGTCTGAAATTGGTGGCTGAAAGTTTAAGTAATCCGCCACCGTTAATGACTGGAAATGTTGTTTCTTTATCTGTCCCTTTAGTCTCTCTACTCCATGCTTTCATCGATGTCCTGTATTTTTCTCTTTCCCTCTGTGTGTGTGTGTGTGTGTGTGTGTGTGTGTGTTGTACCTTAAATGGATTTTTACATGCATTTATCTAAATGTTTTCCTTTGAATATACTAAATTCAACCACTGATCAATCGATTACAAAACTTCAAGAGGATGTGGTGAAGACATTAATGCTAAGCTAACACATTATCACTATAAATATTACCCAATAGTTTCCTCCGAGTACAAGGTTTATAATTGTTAGTACCAGGCAGGTAGGAAAGCCTGTCATAATGTTTGGACCGAAGTTTTTTATTGGACAAACCTTTTTTTGTTCTTACACCTTTCACAGAATATATAAAAACATTTAGATGCTTAAGTTAATGATTGAAGAGACTGAATAGACTTTTAACCAGCAGAACAAAAACAGTTTCCAAAGACCACTATTGTATTGTATTTATAAAAGATTCATAGAAACAACAAAACCCCTATGTGTTGCAATGATTTGAACCTAGAGCAGGAAAACAGACTCTCAACACTACATAATACTTTCAGAGTCTCCAGGGTCACATGTTCTCTTTTGTGGTTACTCATCACCGCACACATTATCAATAGTGGTTAGATTAGTTCACCAGTGTGGTCATGTCAGAAATTTGATAGCTGGATTTTAAACAATATTTATGTAGATTTGGACATGTGTTTTGGATCATAGTCCTGCTGGACAATCCAAACACAGCCCAGCTGTAGTATCTTGGCAGATTTTTTATTTATTTGTTGTTATATTTATTGCCCATTTCTTTGCACCTTTGCCTGAGTTACTATGGGCTTGTATTTTTTTTTTTTATTCTTTTATGTATTTGTTGTGCATCAGCTTGTTGATGCATGACTTTGCTTAAATAAATGCCATTTATTTAAATCTTTTATGGGATCAAAAATCCATACCTAAATGTTTTATTATTTCTATTATGAACAATACATGTAAAGGATTTTTGGTCTTATAAAAGCAACCAATGCAGCTATTCAAATAAAGCATGAACAGATTTCTGTTTTTTGTTATTGCTGAAGAAGCCCTCCTAAGATTGACTTGACTATGTTTTTTTTTTTTTTTTTTTTTTTTTTTTTTTTTTTTTTTTTTTTTGGCTGATCCCTTTTTTTTAAAAGTAGACCATTTTCAGCAGTCCCAATTGCTGATCGATAAGAAATGGTTGGAGTTCCTTTGTTAATGAATTAGGCAACTGTAATGTGTGTATTGAATCCTACACGTGAAGACATGCTCTTCTTCACTTTAGAAATGCATGTATATACAATGAGCAGTCATTACCCAGAAATACACACTTGTGATGAAGTGTGTGGTATGAATTGGGCAGTAAGTGAGATTAATTAACCGGACAATGTTTGAGGAGCCTAAAGGAATCCCAAGGCCACCTCCGCATCTCGATTCCGTTAACTGGGCAGTCCTAGCTCTTTGCTTTAATTGGCTTTAAATGCTCGCTCAGGCAATTGCATAGGAAATCTTTGTGTTTATATACACTTCTGTAGCAATAAGCAAACTCTTTATTGATCTGGGATCAAAGATCGAGACACTGTGTCTGGTTATGTAAAAAAAAAACAATGCAGTTCACACAAGCGTGGGTATAAAGTGAAGAAGGGGAGAAAATTGGGCATCCAGATAAATAAGCAGACAAAGATAAAAATCTTTTGAAGCTTTATACTATAGTGGCATTGTTTACGGTTTTAATAATTCCAGGAATTTATCCTTTCCGCAGCATAAAAGACATCGTGCTCTTTGCATTTTTAGGCCTGACTCGCTGCCTGAAGCTTGTCATGCCATTGTCTTCTATGACTGACTTCTAAGTCTACGCTAATAATTCCGATGTGGTCCTGTAACTCCCCCAGGGTGAACTCTCTGGATTGTTCTGTGGGTTTCGTTCATGTCTCTCACTCCGGTTTCTCAGTATTCTTCCCGTGCTGGTGGGCTTGTCAGCGGAGTTGAATGCTGACAGAGAGAGAACGCTTCAGTAATCCCTACGCACCCTGCCCATATTAGCCTGATGTAAATCAGACCAATTTAGTCCGAGCTTTTGCACCAGCATCCCTGTGTTTCTGTCAGCTCTGATCCCTCAGACTGTCCCAAAGCAATCGGTTCACAGTCCCTGTCGCACATTTAATACATGCAAACATCAGTTCTATGAAGTGTCCGCTTTAGAAAGCTGGGTTTGGCTCCTCTATACACACACACAAGGTCCTTCTAATTGTCAAAGTCAAGATTTGCAGACGTTTCTAATATTTACAGGGTATGCGGTTCCATAGGAACAATTGTAGAGCCCTCCCACACTTCCTACTCGCCTCAGTGGGTAGCTGTGGTGGAACGGAAGCTTCTCATCCTCAGGGGAGAGACAAGCGACAGGAACTCGCAACAGGATCAGGAGGATACAGAGAGAAAGTGAGGCGAGACTAGCTTTTCCTGATCGTTGAGTGCACTTTATCAAGTAATCAGCGGTGGTAGCTAGGGATTGGCACATTGTGCTTCAAAACTTTCGTAATCTTAAAGTCATCGCTAGATGGTTAACCTGTGCTCTTGTTGTGTTTGTGTGTTGGTAAGCGAGACTCTCCTGATTAACCACACACCACTCCAAAGCAGTTTGTAGTCCTCTGCAAATATTAAATATGAACTCTAGCCTTGAAGCCGTACTCTCGCTTGACATTCTGCTCCTACGCAATTAGAAGTATTTCTCAAGTTGCATTCTTTAATTACATCTAAAGCTGTTCAGAAGCGCAGTACAGGGCTCAGACATCCTCATCATCAGCCACTTTGTCAACAATCAATCAGAGACTCTTATTAGTGTGGCAATGACTTGAGCACAGCATCAATTAGCCTGGCCTCTGCAACCACCCACATATGTTCTCACTTTCTCCTGTCCATTTCTATTTTTCTCTTCTCTTGTGTCACTTGGTTGGGCATTTGAGTGCCTTTTACACAGAGAAAAGCATTGGACTGGAAATGGCTCCCCCCCCCCCTTTTTTTCCCTCTCCCGCTCTCTCGTTTTCTTTTCCTCTGTTGCGGTTTCCTTATCTCTATTCCTTCAGCAGCCTGCTTTTAGATAATTGTCTCTCTGTGTAGTTTTCTTATGCAGCACACACAGCTGTGGCTGGACAGCCTTAAACAGCACAATGAGCCTGCTGTCTCAGTAGGGGACTCATCAGTGTGTGCCTTTCTTCATTATGCCTCCTTCACCCTAGCAGCCCCCTAAAAACACTCCTCTTTTCCCTCTCTCCTTTGCAATTCCTATCAAACGTATATTTTGACTTATTTTAATGCTCTTAGGTCTTTCTGATTTCGAAACAGCATGCTGACACAAAACATGTGTTCTGCTTTTCAGTCTTTACGGGCGACACATGCAGGCTAATCCAGAGGCACCAAAAAAGAACAACGACAAATCCAAGAAGATCAGTCGCAAGCCTCTGGCTGCCAAGAACAAGTAATGATGAGAAGGTTGGATGAAGAGTTTCCTGTCTGCCTGTCCGAGCTGGACCTCACTGCATGTGCCTTTCCACACTTTCCTATTTATTTACTGAAAAACACCTATTTTCTATGGTTTCTGTATCGTGTTTGGACCTACAGTTGCCCATGGCATGTCCCAAACATCCACCAGATTTCTCTTTTTCATACATTGTCTACAATACTGTATTCCTAGGCATTAATTTTAAACAAGTTTTTGCATGATCACTTTAATTATAACTGCAGCACTGTACATTTTACCAACCATGAGTATCATTTTATTAAATAACTATTTTTAATTTGACACAATTTTTTAAACATTTCAGCTATGACTGTGCATTCAAGAAAGGCAAGATCAGTAAAGTTTTGTTAGAATATTACTAAATTAGATTTGCTGAACATTGTAATGTGCAAATGCCTCACATGAAAAGAACTTTTCATATATTCATATATTTTCTCATATCAGTTATACTGTTTAAATACAATGCACTAAAGGAAAAAAACACATCATACACCACTGTTTGAGTTGAGCCAGCTAAACAAGGCACACAGCTTTCCACCACAGCAATTTGTACTTTTCCATGCCGGGCTCGACTGCTGGGGCGATTGTGTAGCCGTAGCAGGATTTCTGGAGGGGTTTAGCGCTTGGAATCTGTGCAGCGCCTCAGAGGACGTGTATCTGTCTGTCCGCTTCCCCTGCCACACCTCTTGGTCTTACTGACACATACGAATGACTGCGAACTGGAGTATTAAATGGTTAACACATAAGACAAATTCTGGAACAACCCTGCAGCTCCAAACAATGGACCACTTCTATACATGGTATCGGATTTCTTTTCAGTATTGTCTGGATCTGCATTTGGAAGTTTTGTTTTTGCACCAACTGTAACTATAAATGTATTGACACCATAAGCTTTTTCTATCGATCTATGCAGTAGTACTGTTCCAGGTTTTCTTACCACAAAATGTTATTACAAATATGTCAGTGTTAAAATTCATTTTGTCACTTGACAAGTTTTGTGTCACCATGTATCTTATGTATTCATTTTATCTACGTTGAATTAAATATTCTGTTTGACTGTCCGACGCTTTGTGTCACCTATTGATTTGTTTGATTTGTGGTTCATGTTATAGAGTTGAGGCTGGATTAAAAAAAATGATAATACAGTGATTGTAGCAGCTTTCTAAAGTTTAACTTTTGGTGTACGTTTGAATTTTTTATGTAACTTTTTGATTTGAATTTTGTTTTACATAATTTTCAATTGATATACGCAGTTATTCTGCACCAACACATAACTAAAAACAGTTAATATATAATCGATTTAGCTGACTATGTTCAGGTCATGGCACATTCCCACCACTCCTGACTCCTGCTCCGCATCCACACACACACACACACACACACACACCTCTGTACTAAAGTAGTGGCCACTGCTCCACAACACTGCATTTAAAGTGCATGCTTATTGTGTTTGCTTGTAGTCATTGTGTTTCTCTGGGAATGCCTACGTTATCGCTACAATCACTTTGGTGCTTGATAAAATAAAAGTTATTTAAATTCTATAGCTTTAAGACGGTGTAATTGAGGATCATCACACATCTGAAAACGGATCTGCACATGGGAGGCCATGTCATATCCCAGCCCACCCTGGTGACAGGTGATAAGGAGAAAGTGTTGACCTTTCACAGCAATGTGCCTAACAAAGCTCTGTGTTTGTGTGTGTGTGTGTGTGTGTGTCCGTGCTAAGACTCTAGAGAGGTCCCGTCACACACCTTTATCTGTGTTATTACTCTCTCATTATTATTATCCCGTCTCAGGTGCTGTGTGTCCTCCTGTCCTCCTCATTCACTCTCTCCGTACACTCACACGCTCAGCATGCACATCTGTCCATGGCGCGCACACTTTCTATCACTGCTCTCATCTATCACCACCTTTCATCCCTTCGGCTCTTGGAATTTTTTTTTTTCTTTTTTAAACTTTTTGTCGGCTTCAACCTAAAAAAAGAAAAAAAAAACCTCACACCCAGTCCTAACTTCTTTTTTATTTGGCAGGTAGAAGAGATTAACTTGTGATTTGAAAGTTAGCACCAAACTCCAAACCATTTATTACAGAACGGGACCCTCAGACAATCAATTTCTTTAGCTGCCTAGAAAAAACGCCTCTCTGGCTCCGTATCTTGGTCTGTTCAATCCTTCTGTCAATGTCAACAGTAAACGGGATATTGAAGTTTAAAAATGATTCCCTTGCAATGGATCGTTATGCATGCCACATATCTGACTCTGACACCAATTACTCACTGACCTTTCAAAGTAATCATTTTGTGTACTTTCCCCCCCCACCCAGAGTCAAACCGGTTGCAGACGCCGTGCAGATTTTGGTCGATGGAATGACTTTTCAGTTTGTACGGTTTGTTATAGTTTCACCTGCAGCCTCCACACAAACTTTTTGTCTTTTCTTTCCCTAGTCCCAGAGACTGCCAAGTTAACCAAACCCATCGATTTTTGCCTGTTGATTTATGAAAGTAAGGAAAAGTCATACTGCTTGAGAATATGCTCATAGGAAGGCAGGTCAGTAGACAACAATCGACCTGTCCAGAGTGCATAAAGTTTAAGGTCACAGTCTAACAAGTTCAATCGTAATTAATTAAATGCACAGAGAAATATATTATATTTTCAACCTCATGAACGGAAAAAAGGATGTTTTTCAAAAAGTATATTTAATCTAAGCAGCAATGTAACATTAATTCTATCAGCATTTATTAATGTCCAAATAAGCCTAACTATGTTAAATAAAATTCCTCAAGAGAAATCCTGAATATGCTGGAATATTTTTAAGTCTATGGCTCAGTGGTGTTCATCAAAAGGCAAAAGGCAACTAAACAGCTGCATGTGAAATAACAGACCACACATTTTATTTATTCTTCATATATATATATATATATATATATATATATATATATATATATAGTAATTGTAATTGTATAAAAATGCAATATTATGTTAACAGGATTCAGCATGTACAGTGTAAATAATCAAGGATTGACAATAATTAGTCACATTGGCGGCACCGAGGGACCCCAAATGCAATTCTACACCAGCTCTGTTGTGTATGTTCACATTTTTTTCTTGAATTCTACATGATACTGAATTATACTGTACTGTATTTCAATCAATATTTATTATATTTATATCATTAAAGGTTGTTAACATTCTGACTAATATTTGAATATATAAAAATATGCTGAGGTTTTATTGTGTGGTTTGGCAGTGACACCTGAACAGATAGTCATGAGAACAACACAATCGATCATTTCAGAGCACAGCAATCTGTCAGAGATCAGTGTGGAGGCAGGATCTTTCCAATCCTTAAAGCTCTTTACAGCAACCAAGATAACCCAAAGGAATCGTTTTTTTTTTACCTCAGGACAGCATTTCTGATTGCAGAAGGTATACAATCCGGCATGATTTACTTTGGGTTGACACACACTGCACCGTCCCAGACCCCCTGATCTTACATGTCTGCACGCCTGTCCACTCATTTCCTTTATTGGGCTATGCTTGTGTTGCAGGTGTAAGTGGCACTAAATACATCATCAATGTTTAAATAATTAAATACAACACTTACAATGATCTGTAAACTAGAATAATGTCATAAGGTGGCATTTTTAAACACAATTTACTTAGAAAATCTATATGATTACAAAATTTTAAATATATATTGAAACGTTAAATGTCTTTTAATCAGTTTGGGCTTCTTTCATTCTGTTTGTTGCATTCTTCAGAATAAACATCTACTTGACAAATTTGGAGGACAATCAAAAGCAACAAAATTACTGCAGCAAGTGATTGTTTGTGAGTAAGAGTCGATTCTCAGGAAATGATTTCTCCTTGTGTTTTGGAGGGGCAATACATCACTTGCTAGTCCACTATTGGCAAAGATGTCATGTTCATGATCGCTCCGTTACCATCTTAGGTTTAGAGTACGAGCCATAGATACAAACTCCTGATATATGCATTTTTTTTTTCACAAAGCAGTGTTTTTTGTTTATTATTAACTAGCTTACACACAAAAAGTACGAATGAACAAATGAATGAATGAATGGATGCTGCATGTTGTCTAATTAACAAACCTAATTGCATAAGAGTTCTTTAGATATTTTACACAGCACATTACAAAAAGATTTGGGACAGTATGCATCTTGTTAAATTTAAAGATATACAATAGCCCAATAGATATTGTAGTTTCTTTTGTCGCGTATTTTAAGCCAAGGAAAGATGGGTGGCGGCCGGTGTCTTCTTTTTCCAGCTTGTTACAAGAGTGCTCTGTGGTTCTCCCTCCCTCCTTTTCTCTCAATCTTTATGCTGCGCTCTCAGCTCTCCGCGCTCACAGCATCTCCCGCTCTCCACACTGCTCTTAAAGCAAAGTGTGCGCGCCACATCGTGCCCATGTCGCCTCATCCTGCCTTTACGCACGGAGGACTTTAGACGCGAGGATCCCAGTGCGTTTTTGGGATACAAAAGCAACGTGTGATTTTTTTTTTCTCCACGTGGTCGTGGACATTTAAAAGCAGCTGTCTGAAATGGTGAAGAAAGTATTTTCTAAACTACAGACGGGTAGAGATCGATAGGCCTGGAAAGGGCTTAAACTTTTTAAGGAGACCCGAGTAAACAAACATCAACACAAAAAAGTTAGAAGGAGCAGGGAAAAGCGCGGTTTGGGCCCTGCCCAAACAGGATCATTAAAATTAACAACAAAGGCAATAGGTTGTTTTTTTTTCTTAAGGAGGTCCCACATTAACCAGCAAAATTTCGCCCAAAAGCAGACAAGAGGAGCGTCCCGCGCTGACGAGACTGGTCGGCAGGAAGCGGTTGATCGCGGCCGGGGTGCTCGGAGTGGTCATGGTGCTCGTGCTGGTCGTGCTCATCCCGGTGCTGGTGAACTCGGCCAGCACTTCGGCACATTACGAGATGCTCGGCACGTGCAGGATGGTGTGCGATCCGTACGGCACCAAATCCCCGAGCAGCACGGCCACGGCAGACACGGCGGCGCGCGACACCGGTCTCGTGCAGTCACTGCCCACTTTTATCCAAGGACCAAAAGGAGAGCCAGGACGGCCCGGGAAGACGGGTCCGCGGGGCCCCATTGGAGAGCCAGGACCTGCAGGCCCGCCTGGAGAGAAGGGAGAACCTGGACGGCCAGGCTTACCAGGACCCGCGGGGCCAAACGGCGCTGGAGCCATCAGTGCTGCGACCTATAGCACCGTGCCAAAAATCGCCTTTTACGCGGGTCTTAAGAAACAACATGAAGGTTACGAGTTGCTTAAGTTCGATGACGTGGTCACTAACCTGGGGAATCATTATGACCCGGCCACGGGGAAGTTTACATGCTCTATACCAGGGATCTATTTCTTTACTTACCATGTGTTGATGCGGGGTGGGGACGGGACCAGCATGTGGGCAGACCTTTGCAAAAACAACCAGGTGAGACTTCACACCATGTTTCCTATCAGACACAAGTGATTGTTTATCACATTAAATGTCTGTCTTGAATCTACGCATGCTAGTTAGAGTTAGAATACTATAACAGATGTTTCATTCTTCGTGTTATTTAGCTGGTTAGTTATAAAAAGTTAGTTAGTGCCCCTTGCCCGTTTTTCACATTTAGACATAAGAAACTATTATCATACGCCTTTTATCATACTTTCTTTTTATGATGATGTTGTTTATGATTATGATATTAAAGATAATAATTATTGTTATTATTATTATTCCGTAACTAGTCTTTAAGGGTAATATAAGGCCTAATAGAGTTTATTACACCTATAAGGAACTGACAGGGATAAACGAATTTATTTGATTTTATGTTGTTGTAATTCTGGTTAAACTTATTAAAAATAGAATAATGTAAAAAGTTATGACTAGCTTCGGTAAAAATAGTTGTAGTGCATTTATTCTTGAATGGATCAGATTTGCGCTGATTCAGTAATTTGGTGCTATAGTATTGAACAGTGCATATATATTTGGTGCTATAGTATTGAACATTTATATAAATATTGTTACAGTGATATAGTAATAAAGTGACACACTGATACACTGAATTAGTGATCCAGTGAATCGGTGATGCAGGGATACCGGTTTCATGCTGCTGGCCGTGGTGCTGAAATAAAATTGTCCCATAGACGCGGGATATTTACAGCGGGAGAAAATCTCGTTTGGTCAACCAGGACATCTTTATAAAAAAGTTTCTACTTTTGAATTACTGTTAATGTTGTCACTCTCCACAGGTACGTGCGAGCGCTATCGCTCAGGACGCGGACCAGAACTACGACTACGCTAGTAACAGCGCGGTACTGCACCTGGAGCCGGGGGATGAAGTGTACATCAAATTGGACGGCGGTAAAGCGCACGGAGGCAACAACAACAAATACAGCACCTTTTCTGGCTTTATCATCTACGCTGATTAGGGCACCATCCTCCTTCCTTCTTTTTTTTCCCCTCGGGTTTTTCCGGCTCACGTCCTCCTTTTTTGCACTCGCCTTTTCTCCTTAAGTCGCCCCTCCAGAGCCGGTGGCTAATAACAACATTCCCTCATCTGTGCCATTTACCTTAAACATGTTAGTTAAGGGTGTGTGGGCGGGATTGTCCGTCTCTCCGTGTCTAATTTAATAGTTAGACACTTAAAGGACAACTTCTATAATTCCGAACACTGAGAAGATCAGTAAGGAACACAGACATCAGTCCATAAAAAATAAAAAATAAAAACATCTCGCGGCTCTTCGATCGCCAAAGCAGTTATTTGTACTGTAAGTTGTTGCTTCTGTACTTAACAACGAAGTCTATCTGTAAAAAGCATTGTAATTATAGAGATAAGAAATATCACCTGTTTGTCCAAAAATGCTCTCAAAAATTAGGCCATATTTCATAAACTCATTGGATATATATATATATATATATATATCTCGCTGGAACGCGTAATAAAGTTCATGTGTCGCCTGACAGTTTAAACTCTCATTACATCTATGCTTATTTCTACGTCCCATTCAGAAGGCAGCTGCCTCAGTAGTGATCCTAGACTTAACTGTTCTGTGTGTGTGTGTGTGTGTGTGTGTGTTAGGCAGAAACTTAACTGAGAACTAACTTTTACTATAACGCCTTTGGGAATCCCTACAGCGTTATTATACGTCAGCATTTCTAAAATTCTTTACACATGATGTCTGTTTGATCGTCATGTACTCTTTCCATTATGACTTGTCATAACAGACATGTACAGGATGTTAGACACATGTCCCTTTGGGATTAGCACACTAGCACAAACCCTTAGAGACAGTCTCGTACTTTGTATTTAGCTTTATGTAGTATATGACCAGGAGGCAGAGGACACCAGTTCTGTGATAGATTGTTGAACTTATAAATACTCTTATTAGTATACATATTTGTTTACAATATTTATTTTTATAATACACACCAATACACATATTTGCTTGTGGAAAACATTTATATTGAACATACACATCTTTGTAATTATTCAACTCAGCATTGTCTTAGTTCCACATCTTTTTGCACAGGCCATTCCACAGAATTCTTTTATATTTCACATTTTTTTATATGTTGCACTTTAGCACTTTATTTGTTTGTAATTATAGTTATTATTTATCTTTTTAAATGTAATTTTTAATTTACTTTGACATTTCTTTTTATTAATTGCATTATAATAGCTTGCTGTGATATTTACTTTTGCTTAGATTTTACACATTCTAAACTAAAACTTGCTTGTGCAATAATGAAGGTTTTAGTTTGTTTTTATCAGATTGTTGTAATTTAAGCCCAGACACTGCTTAAGTGCTATTGTTAGACCTTTGAGCAAAGCCTTTAACCCTCTCTGCCCCAGAGGGTCAGATCCTGTGCTCTGATTCCAGCTTCTTAACAAGCTTGGAAATGTAAAGAAATAATTTCAGGCTATTGTAATATATATTCTATATATTCTTTTTCTTCTTATGATAAAGGTGAAAAGGGCCCATTGTGCCTTTTTTAATCTGTTGCCTATAGTTCAATTTCTTTGTAATGGTATGTAGAGATCAAGTCCAAGTACCATTGCTATCTCAATTTAATCAAATAAATGACTGCAGCAGAAAAAAACATATTAAAACAGTTAAGGGAAGTTGTAGGTGGAACTGACAGGTTAGCCAGTTGGGGAATTTATCTGTTTCTTCAGCATTCTCTCCTAATCCACCTGACTGTGCCTTAACGCATGATGCAGTCATTCATAGGGTTTAATTGGGAGGCTTTACCTCTCCTCTGTCTTAATTTTGGCTTTTCCTGTTTCTTGAAACTTTAACTAATATTGTATTTTTCATGTACAAGCATCACATTGGGGAGTGGTGGCGCAGTGGTTAGGGTGTTGGACTGATACCAGAAAGACAGGGGTTTGATTCCTAGCCACACCCAGCCACCACTGTGGGCCCCTGAGCAAGGCCCTTAACCCCCAATTGCTCAGTTGTATAAAAGAGTAATAATTCTAGGGTCAGAAAGTCTTTTATGGTTGTTTGTGCCTAGTTAAAATAGACAACATGTGATCTGTCAGTTAAAGTCACATTAAAGTCAGTTAGACTTGCTTTCATGGCATCTGACCAACTAGCAAAATGTGTTATTAAACTGATTATGAAATTCTGCTGCTCTTAAACTCTTCTACTGGTAGATGTGAATATGCTGCCTTCCAAATGGGACAGTCTTTATATTTGACAAGCACAAAATCTGCCCCAAACGTTTTCTTCCTAAAAAGCTGCCTCCCAAATAGAATGAATGACATTAAACAATATCTTAAACTAATGCTTGAATAATTTGCACAGTTTCTGTGCTAGGTCATGTTCTGTGCAAAAGATTGAAGAACCGCTCTGTATTATTTATAAAAGAATCGTGTAGGTAGATAATTAAACCGTCATATATTAGCTTCAATATTATGGTTAAGGGTCCAGTGTCATACTATAATCCTGGTGCAGTGTGGTACATTTGCCTGCTTGTAGCTAACTGATTAATACCAAACCTGCTATGTAACACCGGATCCATTTTGCTAATGATGCCATGACCTACTAAGTGATCGCTGGGTGTAGGTTACACAATGAGCTAGCCAGTCACACAGGTATTGTCGGCAAGTTAACTACAATACAGCATGACTTTTAATATATTTCTCCTAGCAGAGTTGTCTATGACTACAATATGGCTATTTGTTTTATTTTATATTTTATATACATCCTGTATCAGATGTATGTCGTGGCATCTGGATCGTTCGATGAGGTGAAGATGTGATAGATATAAATCTGTCTGGTTTTACACAGACTCAGTGAAGAGAGGAAGGCTGTGCTTTGTGATGTTGCGAGCACTATGCAGAAACTGTGTTGATATGTAAATGTGTATCTATCTAAGAGAAATCGCGAAACCTGACTATTGCTACTTAATTTCTATGTACATATTGTAGTGATTTATTTTTTCTCTCTAAATATACAAATGGCTGGAAAACACACGAGACTGTCATTGTTTTAAGATTGTTGTGATAAAATCTTCGCATTCGTAAATCACTTCACCCGACGGTGCGGGACTTCCTGGCCATTAAAAAATACACTTCATCTGGAAATCATTTACATGCATTTTTCCACTGAATGGAAATTGAAACTGATAATACAATTATTTTTGAATGATGTTATTCTTAGCTTCTCAGATATTTAGCAAGTAGATCAGTTAAAGCATTAAAAGTATAAGATGTGACTTGCCAGTTATAGACTACTAAAGGTATCACAAAGACCATAAAAATAAAAGTAGTTACTGTATATGGCCAAAAGTTTTTGGACACGTTACCAGCATACCCATAACAGGATCATCTCCGAATTGTTGCCACGAGGATGGAAACCATTAGTTTTCTGGAATGTCTCTATATTTTGTAGTATTTTATTATTTTGTCACTAGAACTAACCACTATTTTAGTATGACAATGCTCCTGAACTCCATAAAGACATTAGTTGTCCTGACCTTAACTCGACTGAAAACCCCAGACTTCCTCACACAACATTAACACTTCACCAATTTACTAATACTATTGTGATCAAATAGGAGAAATCTCCACAGCCACATTTCTAACTTAAATCCTTTCCAGCAGTGTGGAGGTTACTAAAGGAGCACGAATGAGTCTAAAATAGGATGTTAAAAAAAACAAACAACACACAAAATAGCCATTTGTTCCAATACTTTTGAGCTTATATTCCATAAACATTTCATTTCTCACAGTATTAAATGTGATGCCTCAGCTGTAGCTGGTTGGAATCCTGATTGTTTATTGCAGCATTTAATTTTTGCCTGTTTAAAGTTTCCATTTTTGCATCCTAACTCCTAAAACTTAAATCAAATGTAATCTGCAAACGACAGATGTGACAGCAATCAGCACCCATAATGCATTTCTCCGAACTTTATTTTGTTTTCTGAAATAAGTCACAGGGTTTTTAAAATTAGCACTGGCTCCTGCAGTCACCTGCTCAATAACATCATGGGTTCTGTCTGAAAACTTTTTTTCTAAAATTTAGGAGACCTCAAAGTGATCTACCATCTCTAAAAAAACTCCTGCCTACAGGAATCCACATCCCCCCCCCCCCCCACCAACCACCACACACACAGTGCACTTTGTTTTTGTTGCACAGTGTCTAATAAACCCACCGAGGTGTTTGGGCTTTAGAAGTACTTTACACTTCACACAACCCAATGTCATCTCTGTAGAACTCCACATAAATCCTGTGAAGAAATAGAAAAAGATAAAGAAGCTGATGATGAAAAAAAGGTTAGGGACTTAGGACACGACAAAGGAACATATAGGACAAAACAACAGAACAACACATTACAAAATACAATACAATTCAAGTAAACAGTTTGTTCTATGTCACCCCACTTTTTAATCCGAATGAGTGCTTATAATATTGTTATATGGCCAAAAGTTTGTGGATATCATAAGGGTGTCCCAAATTTGGAGGCACACAGTGGTCTAGAACGTCTCTGTATGTTGTAGCATTACATTCTTCTTAATCTTTCAACTAGAAGGTCCGAACACTGTTCCAGCATGACAATACACCAGTGCACAAACCCCTGAGCTTTATGAAGACATGGTGTGTTACGGTTAAAGAGCTTAAGTGCGCTGCACTTTGGCCTGAGCCGAACTCCACCAAACACCTTTCAGTTGAACTGGAACACTGACTACATCTTAGACCTTCTCACCCAACATCAGTTCCTGAACTCAGTAACACTTCTGTGTCTTAATTGGAAAATCGGTTCAGAAAGCTTGTTTCAAGTTGTGGAGGTCATTCTAGGTGTATAAGGCGAAGCTAAATCTAGAACAGGTTGTTCAAAAAAACACCAATACTTCGAATTCTAATACTTTTTGCCTTATACTGTAGTGTGTGTGTGCATATGTGTGTGTGTTATAGATAGGTGTGTTTCAGAGAATAAGTGTAACTGAAGCAATTAGCGAGGGGTCAGGCTGGGGTTTTTTTACTGTGTAGAACATCCAGATGTGTCACATAAGCCTTAATCTCTCTTTCTCTCCCTCTCTCTCACACACTCTCTCTCTCTCTCTCTCTCCCCGCACTCGCTTTCTCTCTTTCTCGCTTTCACTTGATGATATCTCTTTCATGTAAATGCATTGGCAATTCTTTCATCTTCCATTTATTATAATCATGGCTATGCCAGTGACCTTTGCCTAAGTTTGAATCAATATTTGGCTACCACTCCCATACAGCAGCAGAGGCCTTGGAGTGCTGACTTTATTAATTAGCTATAATGGCGTGTCACATCTTCAAAGTTCAAGGGACATAAAAGAATGTGCACTGCAGCAAGTAGGTCCATCAGAGTTACATTGAAATGGAGCTGCAAAGACAAGACAGCTTTCTCAGTATCTGAATGATGATTCCAGGGTTATTCAGGTAAAATATGCAAAAGTCCCGCTACATAAAAGTCTCTTCTTAGAAAAGGAAAACCATCTGATGGTTCCTGAAGTTGCTAAGTTGTGAATTTTTAGTTTCTTGCAATTATTTCTGAGTTGTACAAGTGCTTTTTAGACATTCTATTTTTTAATCATTTGATGATAAAATGAAATATCTACAGCAGTCAGAGGAATCTTGTCTTGAAGTTATTTCTTAAATGAAGAGCTAGTAAACTGCTTTGTACTAAGTCAGATAAATGCATAAATTACTAACCACAAAAAGTAACTTCCTTTTATACTTTTAACAAAAAAACAGATTTCTTTATAGTATAGTTTGTCAACTCTGTTACTCACAGATTAGGTATCTTGTTAACAGAGTTAAAGAGCTTCCATTTGACAGTGCACATGGCACTAATGAAATCAAGAATATGAAATTAGTCAATGCGTGATCAGTGATAAATTCTGTTTTCCTTTTAAAATAGTGGTAAAAATTTGACAGCTTACAAAATAACTTTTGGTGTAACTTTTTCGATCAACTAATTTTTCAGAGAGAGAGAGAACACACGCACATACCTTTCAGTGCTCCACATCTTATCAGTGAGGAAAAGTGACATCACTTCCTGTTTTATACATAGGTGTGGCAGATAATATAGCAGAATATGGTATGGTAACAGAACTGACGCAAGACACACATTCTTGTAAAAAAAGTTACTTTTAAACATATTATTGATCTAGAATTAGGAAAATGACTAGAGCTTTCATACAAAAAAAACAAAATATTGCCAAAAGAAACTTACAATAGAATCATTTAATTACAAATTGATATATGGGCAGTCTAATAAAACATTTTGCTGGATCCACAGGGTGGTCCAAAAACCTACATCCCTTTCAGACAGCTTTGCTTGTAACACTGGCAGATTTTAATCCAGATGTTTACTCATAACTAAAGCCTGTGACAGTATCAGTGTTTGGGTGCTGATTGTTCTATAGGTGTCATTTATCACATAGAATCCTCTCTGAGAGGCCACCTGTTCAGACAGTCTCTGTCCTTCATCAGACCTAGCCGGCCCCTGAGTGAGCATTACTGACACATCACTCAGCCCCTGAACACTCCAAGTGGACTGGATCCTCACTCATTCCAGTCTCATTCTGAGCTGAACGACTGAAATGACTGGACATAATGGTAAGTTTCGTTTAGGTGGTTAACAAACAGGACCAACTATTTGTTAAAAGACCAGAGTAAATGGCAAGAATGTATAAATGATGTACTTTTTCATTTTTTTGGCCTCTTGCTTTAATACGCTTGTGGATGAAATTTCACTGTAAATTATAATGAGGTTTATGTCATATAAGAGCGGTAAATAGAAAAAAAATACAAACTAGCTAGTTTTTTTCCGAAATGTAGCAGCAAAAGTCATGGTGTGAGGATGAAATATCACTGAATGTCAAACAAGTGTGTCATTGCAAAGAAGCCCTGCTGTAATGCCTGTTATAAACTCATTCTCTCTGCGTCCACTTTGTTTCATTTAGTTATGTGTGCTGACCCCAAACATCCTGATCTTATGAAGTGCTGGTTTGCACAAACTGTCTGAAGTCAAAAAGACACAAAAAGACAATGCTTAAACAGGGATTCCGTTTTTGGCTTTGCAATGTCCACATACAGACAAAAACACTGAATGGAAAATTATACTTGTAAATTTATTTTTCCTTTTCTTTGGTTTTGACGAAAAGGAATAAAATAAAATAAAATAAAATAAAATAAAATAAAATAAAATAAAATAAAATAGAATTGCCATGTGTCATGTAATGTTAACTCCAAAATTTGCTGTTGGTGTTTTCACAATAAAATATGAAAAATAATAAATAAAAATAATATATACAGCATATACACACACACATACACATGTTGAACTGCTAATTGGAAGATCAGGGTTCAATTCTCTGCACCACCAAGTTGCCAATGTAGGGCCCCTGAGGAAGGCCCTTAACCCCCAATTGCTCAGTTGTATAATAGAGATAAATGTAAATCGCTCTTGATAAGGACATATGCCAAATGCTGTAAATGTAAATGTAAACCAGGGCATATTGCTCCTGACTCCGCCCTAAGTATGTGAAGCTTCCATGTTCTTCCCTTGCTTTAAGAGCTTCCTCTGTGTGTGTGTGTGTGTGTGTGTGTGTGTGTGTGTTTATATGCGTGAGAAAAGAAAATGCAGGGAACCCAAATTTAAAAAAAAAACATTTGCAAAGACAGTTTTGTTTTTCGAAATACACTGTAAAGAAATCCTAATTAGCATCCCACATGGTGTCTGACTAAAATTTTTCTCTACATACATTTTTACATTTATTCTCACATTAATTCTTTAGCTGTTTTTTCAACCATTTTCTGCCTGTCTGACCCATATATGTACTTAAGCACAGCAGGGACTTATTACTGAGAGAAAAAGGTTGCTTGGATAAAAACCAATACAAACTGATAAAAAATGCCAAGAGAATAGGTTCCGTCTCATTTATCTAGCAAAGGATGAGCAAAACCAGAGGAACACTGCCAGGCTGGAGCAGAGACAAGAGGGAGAAAATCAATTCATATGCTTTATTTTTGAGTGCTATTATATGTAAGGGCATTCATAAAGCTGACACTTTGTGCTATTTATTTAAGACTACAAACCAGGATAAGTACAGCTGAAGCCTGCAGTGTCTTCAGTTCTCTACTGCACTTCTACTGTGAATGAGATCATGAACTGAGGAAGGCGTTGTTCCTAACATATCCTGTCTAGCCACTCTATTGTAAACATCTGCTCATTGAGACAGTTATTTAGTCAGCCAATCATAAGGCGGCATCAAAATGTGTGAAATCATGCAGATATACTGTAGGTCAAGAGTGTTAATTAATGCTTTCATCAAGCAGAATAAAATGATTAAAGTGAAATCCATGACATAGTTGTTAATAGTATAACTATCTAGGGGCAGATTAAACATGCCCCTGAGGCACCAGTGACCAATTTCCTGCCCCTTTCCTCAAATTCAAGGAGCTCTGAGGATGGATTGGGACTGCTCCAATGACAGAGTGAGGCTACAGTTTACATTGCTTTTAATCTTCATTACCATAAGCTGTAATAAATAGACATTTGGTGTCACCCAGATGAGTTTGGTTTCTTTCAAGGTTTCTTCCTATTTCATCACAGTCGTCACCGGCTTGCTCATTAGGGACAAACTTACACCCTTTCATTTTTACTGCATTCTGTGTAAAGCTGCTTTGAGACAATGTCCATTGTTTAAAGGTCTATACAAATGAAAAATGAATTGAATAGCATGGTAGAGTTTAAATACTTAGTTTGAATATTTCAAAAAACCTTCTGAGCTCTCACACACTTTAGAATATACATTGATTAGCTGATGGTCTGCAGGCTTAAACACTTTGGAATAAAATAATGGAGCCTTTATTTCCTACATAAATGTTACAATCCTGTGAAATGTGTTTATTTGTTTATTCCATTTTAGGAAGCTAATTTCAACTATTAAACAGCACACCAAACCAGGAAGCTTTACTCAAGAACACACTGGTGGTTTGGAGGTGGTGTGGCTTAAACCCCTGACTTCCATTTAACACCCCAGAGCAATAAAAAGTGTCTGAGTATGTACTAGATTTATGTGAGTACGTATGGTTACAGTAGTATAAATAAAATTTGGACATACTTCATCTGTCCTTTTGATATTGACACGTGTCATAAAATGTCATACGAGCAGCGAGAATTTAAAGTTGAAATCGCATACTTCTATACCATATAGCAGTACTATGTCCAAATAGTTAGTATGCGAATTACAGTACGCAAAATGTTCCCGGATCATGGATCACGGTAAGCAGAAAGGCATCTCAAAGTGTACAACATATCAAAGTTTGTAGTGGATATAATACACCAGTAAAAGACGAAATCAGGGTTCAGGCCTGTCAGTCACAAAAAAGAAATACAGAGCTGTATAAGAGATTTAAAACCAGACGTACTGGGTCATCTACCCAAAGATAGGCTAAATAGCAAAATCTGTATTTGCTAACCCTAAACTTTTGAGATACAGATTCAGGAGACCTTTTGCAGTATTTGAACAGGCAATATTTGACTACAGAGCAAGAGAATAAATAGTACAAAGTGTAGGCAATGCATTTTCCTGTTAGAAAATAATCAACCGCCATTATTTTATATTCAAGAGCTCAATATAACTGTCTTCCTTTAATAACACCCACAGTCACCCACTCTCACTCACTTTCTTGATTACAGAAGGTCAAGGAGTGAGAAGAGAAATTGCTACATTTTAATATGAGAGGTAACATTTAATGATGTGGGGGCGAGAGGGGAGATACACAGGAAGTGTTTCCCTCATGAAAGAGGTTTGATTACAGATGGCGGAGTAAAATGTCACTGGTCCGCTTTCCTTACAGCACATAGCACACAGCACAGACTCCCATAATAACATATGCTCAGCATCCTTCTTACTTGCCATAATAAAAGCTACTGTTTAAATGGGTTAAAAAAACCTATATTTTTATTATTGATGAAATAAAACATAACCCTACCAGCCATAGCAGAAAATTCCTATTTCTATTTTATTTCTATCTATTTTACCCTTCATCTCCGCTTCAGATTTGCACCATGCATGGTGCCTGTCTCTGGTGATCTGTATGAATACCAAACATGCTACTCAATGTAATGGAAGACGACCCTGTCTTGGCTTGATAGACTTCAAATTCTAAAGCTCTGTTTTGGAAAACAGTTTGGTCCACCGACACCGTTGTCCCTGACAAAGCTCCAAAGAGGATAATTAAAACCCAAAAGGAGCTGGCCCTGACAACTCCAAAATCCTCCCAGACTTTGACTGATCCGTGCTGCAAAAAATTGCCCAATTACTTTCACCCTCATCCTATCGCCCTCATTCATGTGAAGATAGAGAAAAAAAGAAAAAGGGAGAAAGTGAGAGATTTCATGAAAATGGCATTAAGAAAGTAAATTGAACTTAGTAACTATTTATTACCACACTTTACAGCCTGATTTTTATTTGTAGCTGTTTGTACACCGGCTTCAATGTGTATGTACATGATGTACCGTAGAAAAAGCACAAATGTTAAAAAATGCTTATGTTTGTTTCAATAACCTGCACGGTTAACATTGCAACACAAAGAATCTGGAAAAGATTTAGCATTCTGATGCACAACTAGGCACAGACAAACCGACATAGAACCACAAACACACACACACACACACACACACACACATACACTCCCCACCTCGGCTCTTTTCCCCTTGCTTTGATTTTATCACTTGTGACAAGTGCTGTGAAACTATTTGGATTGGGATGTGATTCACTTCGCTCCATGCTTATCAAATCTCCAGGAGAGGAGACTATTAACTCAAAGCAAATTGTGCCAAGTAGCTTAAGGGGTCTCTTGTCGGTTCTAATATCACTGAGATCTCCATTCGTTGTCGAGCTATAAAACACTATCGTGTTTTCAGTTACTGGAATCTCGATGGCAAAAGCATGTCACGTCACTCTGTTGTTTTTTCCTCTCCCTCTGCCATTATAAATTAATCTTCTTGTTACTAATAAAAATGGCAGTGAGTATAATATATATATATAATATTATAAAATATATTATTTCATTTATACACTCATTTAAAATTGAAAGTGTACCATTTAAAAGCATATCTATTATATATTAAAAGCATGAAAGCATATCTAATATATTAATTACAGATATAAATAAATCCTAACCAAAACAGCATTATTATCTAGACATATCTAAAAATATATACAGTCTAATACCAGTATATGAGAATAGAACACATTTCTATAAATCTTTTTTTGTGTGTGTGTGTGAAAGAATATCAGGGAAAGGACACCATCTTGGTGACACAGGGATCAGTGGTTATTCTAAAAATCTTCGTTTTAATACAGAAGTGAGCATCACTGGTTCAACGCTGATTATTTGAACATAGTTTTTTTTTAGTGTCATTACTTCTATTAGCTCTCCCCTTGATGTGATTGAGGGCATCGTCTTAGGGTGACATTTGCCCTGTTTCATAGGGGCAACACTGATTATTTAAACATTTAAGCATCAGACTAATTTCTGGAAATTAACAATAATGTGTATTGCAGTAGAACATTTACATTAACATTTACAGCATTTGGCAGACACCCAAAACCACAATTTTCTGGTTAGCAGGCCAACACCTTAACCACTGCCTTACCACTTTCTCAGATAAAGTGCAGGAGGTGAAAATTAGGGATGAAAACTTCAATTCTATTTGCAAATTTAAATCTTTCTGAATCGTATATTTAACAGATCTCATGAGTCCTTTGATTCAGTGGAAGTTCTGACTCATCTTGCCATTGGCTTTCCACTAGAGGGCACTTAATCTACTGAATCCTTGGACTCATGAATGTCACACACTGAGTCTCACTGATTTGGCTGTTCCGCTATGCTCTACAAGTCCAACAGATTCGCTGAATCCCACGGTTCACAAGAATCACTAAACAAGATTTTGGGACTCTTATAACCATGCAGGAAGTTTCCATAACAACTCATCGATCATTTGATTCCACAGTTACAGCTAAGAACTACTGAGAACAACTGCATGGTGTAATTTTCCGTTTGTATTTATCTATGTTGTTAGCAACAAGAGAAGGATTTGTCATAACACGAATCAAGATATTTAACCGGGATTAATCTGGATTTGCTCATCTCCAGTGAAAAGGAACTGGAAAAATATGTCAGTCAAACTGAGAACCCTAAAGCTGTAAAGCAATGCAACTCACTAGGCCACCTTTTAATTCCTTTTCAATGTCAATAACAGGAATAATAGCAATCTTAAACAACGTCCTTATTATCCTTATCTCTGTGGGATTAATCTGATAGTGGACCCCTCATGCTAGGCTGCAAAACCTTATTTGATGTCATCTCTAAGTGGGCAAGCCAACAGGAGCGGATCTGGCATCAGCTGGTTCAGAAATATTTCTGACAAGAGCAGCACCGAGAGACAGATGAGAACAATTGGGTGGATTTTAGACAAGTCAAACTGGACACTCGTGGAATCATTCCCCATAGAGTCCATGCACAGATAGTCACCATGACAACAAAGCAATAAATGAAGTGCCAACAAAGAAATGGTGCAGCAGCTGATTAATTCCCTTAAAAAGTCTGTTATTTAAAATTCTCTCTTTCTGACTTATATGCTGTCATTGTGCCCTGATTATTCGATTCAATTCAATTCAATTCAATTCAATTCAATTCAATTCAATTCAATTCAATTCAATTCAATTCAATTCAATTCAATTCAATTCAATTCAATTCAATTCAATTCAATTCAATTCAATTCAATTCAATTCAATTCAATTCAATTCAATTTTATTTGTTTGACAATTTTCTTGACAGACATTGTCTTAAAGCAGCTTTATACAGAATGCAGTAACAGTGAAAAGTGTAAGTTAGTCCCTAATAAGCAAGCCGGAGGCCATTGTGGCAAAGGAAAAACTCCCAAAGGTGGAGTAGGAGAAAAACCTTGAGTGGAACCTGAAGGAAACCAGTCCTCATCTGGGTGACACTGCATGTTATTGTTAATTACAACATATTGTAATGCTCAAATGTAGGATAAATTTTAGCCTTGGGTCAGTGGAGCAGAGTGAGTCCCAGTCCATCCTCGAAGCTTCTTAAAATCGAGGAAAGAGGCAGGAACCTGTTCACTGGTGCCTCAGGATCATTGCAGGGTTAACATCTTCTTGCTGAAGGTCTACCACACAAGCTCTGGATACCTCGGGATAGGTTATCTGAGTCAAAAAGTTTTATTTAATCTATATTCTCTGTGGGAACATAATCATTTTTTGTAGTCTCTCTCTCTTCGCTCTTGCTCTCTCTGTCTGTCTCTCTCTCTCTTATCCATTCAGTGTTTGTAGAATTTTTAAATATGTAAAATATTTTTAAAGAATTATTAAATTTGTACTGTTTGTGTGGCTCTGGAATTTTTTTCCAATTTCAAAGCTCTGGCATTAAAGTTGGATGAGGAGATTTTGGGCACAGTTGGTGTTCCAGTTCATGTCAAAGGTCTTCAGTAGGATGGACTTTGTACAGTTTTGGCACAGAGCTCAGACGCTTTGTACACAGTTGTTAAGTGATTATAAGGTGTCCACAAACTTTTGGCCAAATTTATTATATTTTGTAATCAATATTCTTAAAAAAAACCTACAAGCACTGAATGATTGTCCTTCATTACAGCACGACGATAGTGTACACATGCTCAGATCATTTTCATGCTTATATTAACAATCAGTACTTTTTAGTCAAATATATATCCAGTATTCCTTTATTCATGTATCCTATGAATAAATGAAACTATTAATTTCTAATAATATCTGCTAAATTACATCATGTCAATTAAATATTTGTATTTTTGGGTAAAATTCTATGGGCATTTTCTTCTGTCCCTTTATCACCTGCACAACATAGCAGCAGCAACCACTTCAATTTTTCTTGTGTAAACACTAAAGTGTCTTTTCACTGAAGTTGATAAATTGATTGTGCCATTCCTGGATGCAGTGTATCGCATTTAATTAGTGCAAAATGCACTGGAGAAAGTTACACTGTCCTGCATGCAGCAGCAAAATCAGTCTGTCTATTAAGATGTGTAGTGTGCAGTTAGGTGGGTGAACTGACTGTCTTAGTATATGGACATCTTCACCCATTTTTTATCCAGCAGACTGATACTAATTCTTCTGCTGTCTCTTAGAGCTACTGGATCACCTAAATCCTCTCCACATATTTTCAACCCTGACATGGGTGTTTGTAGCACTTACTTTTACTAAGCTGTGACAAAGTGCCACATATATTAATATCATCCGTGATTATTATCACTATCATCGTCATGATCATCGGTATCCAGCAACATTCACAGATGATATCTCATGCTAGCTGTTTACTTTTTTTTGGACCGGGTATATTGTCTGTGGGATATGATATGGATGAGCAAGAAAAGCAATATTTGTCAAAGCAGCTTCATCATTACATAGTACATAGACTCGGAATAGAGGACTGTATTGACTTTCTCCCTCCCCAGTGTCCTGTTGCCCTTCTCCTCTCTGTTCAGCTGGTCATTTGTGGTGTGTAACTGTGGTAGAATGTGATAATTGGAGGTCTGGCGTTTTCTTAAAAGAAGAATGTATTGATTGTGAATGTGGTCAGCACTCTATTTGTACAAGTATTTGAATGGCCAAATTGTTTCTTTTTAAAGGTTAATAAAATACATAGCTTAAACCAGCATTTGGGGCCTTTTGTGAACACAATTCATCTGCACTAATATTTATACACAATGAGCAAATGAGCGAATATAATAAAGCAAAGGACATCTGTATACCTTTTAACCATAAGTCATATACAGATTTTAAAACCCTACATTAGCCTTATATATCCTTAAAGGGCTGGAGATTTACTCACACATCATATATTTATAATAGATACGATTCAGCTGTCCATGCCTGCTCGAGGTAGACATTACACCCAGGTAAATAAAAAGCATGACCACTATTCACCAACACACACACATTAGCATGGACCCTGTCATGGCTTTTACTCCGTCCTTGTCTCCCATTCTGCCTCATTCCCTTAGGTCCCAGTGGAGAGGACCAGAGCGGGAAAATCGATTGTTCCACAGCCAATTTGTTAGCCGTGCATGCCTGACTGAGCTGCTTCGTGCTAATATATCACAGACATTTACAGCAGGGCAGAACAGAACACACATACACATAGCAGGAACACTGACTGGTGCTCATACCTACAGATCATACTAACATACAACACACAAAAGACTTAAGATAAAAAAAACAAACTCGTACTATTGTTAAATTAAAATATTTCTGTAATAATACAAATCATGTAAAATCTTAAAAACTTAATCCCATTTTATGTGCAAATTATACACTCAATTTCTTTAAATTGTCAATCACTTGTTATTTTACCAACCTGTTGCTTGCATTTATCTTACGTTTGTTTGTTTACTCGCTCGCTTGTTTGTTCGTCTTTCTGTCTATTTGTTTATCTTGATGGTCCAGGACATGGTCTGTCCAGGGACAAACCTGGAAACACTTAAGCTGAGGTAAAACTACACTGAATGGGACCCCAGTTACTGCGCAAAACATACAGTGGTGTACCGACAGGGGCTTCTGTAAGCAATTGTAAATGACATAAACACACTTTTTACATATCTTTTTTATTGATGCCAAATCAATAACCACAGCAAATAATAAAACACGTACATACCTCTACATTATCAAAAACAAAAATAAAGTAAATAAAAAGATACACACACCTTTCTAAATCCCAGTTTGAAGGTAGGAATTTCTTTAATTATTTCTGTTTTGTCAAAAGTGCACATTGAAAATGCATTTTTAGTAGATCACCAACAATATCTGGTGTAACGGCGCTGGTGACTGACTTTTCACTGAGTTTTACTTTCATACCCCAGAGATTCAAACGCTGGGCACATCGGTAGACTTTAAGGGCGTGCTCACACTGAATGTCAACATTTGATTGGCTGATGATTCTGCCGCCAATACTTGCTACAAATCAGATGTGACATTTTTCATATTAAAGGCTATCAGTAGAGCAGGCCCAGACCCTCCTGATGTAGGTTATTCCAGTTCAACCTCAACAAAACCAATTATGGGGATTTTTGTTTGGTCTAGGCTCAGCAGAGAAGGCCCAGCTGAAAACACACACACACACGCAATGTTGACCAGATATTGGGGGAAAGTTGTAGTAAGTCATTGAGTGACTGAGTGAGGGAGAGAGAGAGAGAGAGAGAGAGAGAGATAAAGAAACAAGGCATATCAAGACAAACTCTTTAGTTGGTCTGTGAGCAGTGATGAAATAAAAGGTCCTTGTGTGGCCCTTAACACTGCATATTTACTAAAGACCCTGGGAGTTTTGGTGGTCACTGCAGTGTTCAGTACTGATAGTAACAGTAGATCCTCTGTGAATTTTTTAAAGATTTAAAAGATGGAATAAAGAACAAGCTCACATGATATTAGTCTCCCATTGATTTCCTCCTATTGAAACCACATGAGACTTCCTCTCTTCTCCCTAATTGTAGGATGCATGCAGATGGTGAGGACTGATCCAATTCTAAAGTACAGCCTGGGGAGATGTACTAATTAGTTCGACTAAAAATGCACTATTTTACCTTCATTTAAGTCTATCAGCTCTCATTTAGAGAAATGATTTTCCGATACTTTAACTTCACCGCTGGTTAAATGAAGTCACCCCAAAAAAAGAAATGTGCATATTGCATTTTTAAAGAAATCCATGATCTCAACACATTTTGGCTTTGGGCCCGGAAGAGCTCGAACCCAGGTCTCCAGGAGTGCAACAGCACTATGTTTGTGTCGGTGTAGTGGGTTAGCGTTTTATTTGATGGTAGTATCATAAGCATCATGTGTGCAAACATTTATAAGTGTGTAATGTGTGTATATATTGTGTCTTTCAAGTGAGCTTGAAACAAATACACTCTAATAACAAAGTGTAGACAGCTTGCAGCATTGTGCCCATGGCTGCAGTCCCTGCAGTGACCTGTGCACCACTTGCTTTCACACCCCGCTGCTGAGGAGAGGAAGTTAACAAGTGTCAGGCAGTAGGAGCGACACAGCTAAAGACAAGTCGGCGTCAGAATGAATCGCCACTCCTGCAGGACTGTTTTGGTGGCTATTAATAGAGCACGACAACAGTTTGAGATAAGATCCGTACACAGAGATTATGTCTTGTCAGTCTGAGTGCCACTGGGTATAGTCGGTCTGTGAAATCTGGAGCCTGATAAAGAGATAGTAAGCAGGGGGGAGGACTGATTAAACACAGACTTCTGGAGGTTAATTGTTTGTTTGTGTGAACGGTTCACTCTGCTGGGTGCTTTGTACATCACAGTGGCTGCTCACAACTGTGAGAGGTGGAATAATGATCAGACACAAACACACACACACACACACACATATGTGCGCCCACACATATGTGTTGTGGGGGGTTGTGCTAACAAGGGGTTATCAAATTTTCCCACAAGGATAGAAATATCTAGCAGATTAGACATTGTGGGGACATTTGAGGTTAAGCTTCTTTAATTCAATTTTTAAAATAGACATCGTGTCAAAAAAGAAATACAAAAAAATAGATAAAATAATTACAAACTTTAAAATTATTTTTATATTTATCACTAATGAGCAAGCCTGAGGCAACGGTGTTAAGAAAAAAACTCCCTGAACTGATTTAAGTAACAAAATGAAGGGGGAACCATCTTCATCTGGGTGACACCAATGTGTGTGTGTAAATATTTCACTCATTAAAGCGAGATAGCATTAATAAATGCGGAATGATTGCACATTGGTTAAGGTGTTGGACTGCTAATTGTGGCTGGATTGTGGGTTCGAGCCACCAAGTTACTACAACAGGGCCCCTGATTGAAACCCTTAACCCCTCTAAGCTCAGTTGTATAAGTGACCTAAATGTAGGTTTCCCTGAATAAAGACATCTGCCAAATGCCAGAAATGTAAATTTATAATCTGCTGCCTATACAATGATATATGCCAACGTTGATCTTCAAACTCCTGCACCTTTCTCTTTACCTCTGTTCTACATTTATCGTTTCTTCATTTTCACTTTCACCACTTTTTTATCCACCTTTTCATCCTTCCCTCCCATCATTATCAACGATCCATTGTTTTGTTGGTGTCATTGTGTTGCCTTTCGTTGCTGAAACCCTATGCTCTGTTTGATGAATAAAGATGGCTCCCATAAGTTTCAGTCGCCATGGAAATGCCTTGTTCGCACGGATTTAAGAGGAAGAGACTGTTGCCAAAAATCAGCAAGGAATGTTCCGGCACGCTCCAGAGCAGCGATCGTTCTGTTTCAGTGCTAAACACAGCTGTGCTAAGCCTCCCTGCTGCCTGACAGACATTTGCTAACAGCATCTGTGCTGCTTAGAAATACAGTGCTGCCCTGAGGGAGCACCAGGTTTTAGTTAAATTGCTCTTTATGAATTGTTCACCTGGCATGCTTTATTAATAGAGTAGTGGAGCTTTGCCTATTGTTCTGTTCGAATACAGTAAATCCTTAACATATCCCCAAGTAGCGTACATTCATCATAAAGTAATTATACAAACACACACCTAGACGATTAAATAATACAATTATACTGATGTTAGAAATTAGGATCAGACAGTAATGATCCTCAGGGTTAATTCTTTTAATCTTTCAGGTAGTAGGAGTTAATGTAAAACAGGATCTTCCAGCTCTGTCATTGCACCAGATATAACACCTACAGGTTTTTATTACATTTATATCCTTTATTAAAAGGGTTTCCTTAGGCATTTTATTGGTTTATTGTCTAATAATGAAGCACTTCATTCTAGAGATCTACAGGTAACATAACAAAGGTTATCAGCAAAACATCTTGAAATGATTAGGCTATCATAATTAAACCATCTTTCAATGTAATTAATGTCTATCTTATCCTGTTCAAGATGTATTGTTTTAATTAATACTTGCATTAGGTACAAGTCTTTTTGAATGCTTACAATTCTTACAATAAAACCTTCGAGAAATTTATTTAGAAACGTAAATATTTAAAGACTTAGATTGTGAGCTAGAGGCAAAATATTTACCACTGTAAATTATATATTAACATTATGCCTATAGTACTTTATTACAAGTTCATAAATAAACATTTACATTTCTGCCATTAAGCAGACGCCTTTTTCCAGAGCGAGATCATATTCTCATTATTTTAGCAGTCTGATTAGCAGTTCAACATCTTATCCTCAAGGCAATAGATAGCTAAAGAACAATTGGCCAGAAAATCTACAAAGATGGGCTTTATGTTAAAGTACTATACAATTTTGTACGATGAATCTTTTTAAATGTGTATTTATAATAAAAACATTGACAAAAGTTGATTATCATCAACTCTAAAAATTCCTGACAATCGTTGTTAATAGTGCAGTGTGCAATATCCCAAAAAATCGAAGAATCACACGATGATAAAATAAACCAAAACATACCTTTCAATTCACAGATAACATAGCTGACAAATAGTCACTGAACAATAAGTAGGTCCTAGACCGGTTTGTTACTTTTTGGGGTCTTATTTAAACATTTCTGATGTGGAGATTTGCAGCACATGTGTTGTAAAACTGATGATGAGGTTTTCCTAATTTTGTTGGTGTTTTTTTCTTATTGCAGGGATCTCCTTTAGTTGCAGCGCATTGCGCTCTCTCTTGGCCACCATATGCAAGTGCTAACACAACAAAATGTGGATGTAACGCAGATGTCTGACTACAATCCATGTTTCTGAGAAAGGTTTTATTAAAGGCATTGCAATAATCGACAGACTTGGTCAATAAACAGACAGAGTAAGGTACTTTGTACATAGAGTTAACTGGGGGGACAAGATGCTGCTGGGGGTCATTTCGGTTCTCGCTGGGTTTTTTTTTTTATTGATGTCCCATCGTATAGGAGCCAGCACAATCTGAGGGTGAACTAAAAAGCATGTGAAAATCAAAGTTCTTGCCTGGAGTTAAGGCATTTGACAGACTTCAAATACTTCACCAGAAATGGGTAAGTGGTTCCCTTCAGCCAGTGTCTCCATTCTGTAAGGGTTTCCTTCATGGCCAGTAGCTTATAAAGCTAGCAATGGTAAGTGGTAGCGGAAGTGGCTAGTACTCATGCAAGGGCGATGTCTGGTGGTGGGAGGCTGGAATCGTAACAGTGGAGAAGTTACTTTATGCAAGACTGCAGAGTTAAACAAGCTAGTCTACATTCCTCTCTCTTGTAAAAAACTACATTTTCATAGACATTACTACATTATATAGATTATAGGACTTATTATGAGATTTATAATGAGTAGCCAAGCAGTGACCTAGAATTTTATAAATCTTATTAGAATTAGCAATTAGAAATACCACCAGTAATATCTGGTCATTTTTTACATACAGAACCTTTAAGGAAGAAAAGGTATAAGGAAGCAACAACACCCACATCTTGTCAGACTTCCAATCGTCTTTGTTGAGCCACCAGCAGACGTAACTGAAACAGGATTAGCTACAATCAGCTCTCATTCACACTCTGCAGTCTGTCTATTCAGTGTGAAATAAATGACTGGAACCTGAGAAACTTTAACCCCAAATCAGCTCTAAATTTTAGTTAGACACCGATGTTTAGTGGTATGTTGTTCCTTTTGCATTGGTGTTAGATATTCTATTACTGGATACTCAGCATCATGGGCTCTGAGCAAAGCAAAGATAAGATGTATTGCAACAGATATATAAATGGAACTGGACCTCCGTCACTAGCCGAGCAAGGTATGTTATTACATTCTTTTCTATTCCTATGCTAGTTTAATATCTTTCGAAGGTACTTTCGATTTCAGGATATAAAGCAGTTCTGTTTTGATTTAGTTGCAAACCATGCAAATGGAACTAGCAAAATTAACTCTAAAATAGTAAATGGAAACCAACCAGATGACGGGCAGATGTCAATAACGCACCTGAGGAGGAATGTGGAAGGATACCCAGACTGTGACACCATACAGATAACCTTTGAATTTGAAGATGGAATACAGACGGTCAGCTTATACTTTTATAATTTTTTTTTGTCATTTTGTATTTTTTTTTGTGACACATAGAAAATTGATGCATGATATAGTTTCAGTTAATTCAGTTGAACTACTAGAACTAGTCTCAAGAACATACTTTCTTGAATGTCTTTCCCTTCTCTGTGGTATTTGGCTTAACCGGTTTTACTGCTTAAGTTTACAGTACCATGTGTTGTTGCTTTTTTATAAGCAGTTATCTGTGACAGCTGTTTATGAGGCAATAAGTAAATTCTAAAGTTTAATTAAGAAAAAACCAAGTGCAGGCAATTAGAACAAAGGGTTCACTTTATTAATCAGTGTGTTTCCATATCGACACAAAAGACTTTACCCGGTGATAGTGTTTTCCTCTATTCTTTAAAGGAGCAGCATCCTAATCCAGGCCAGCAGTACTACGGGCTTAAAACAGCGGCTTTTGTGCCTCAAAACCATGAAGGAAGGAAGGTGTATCGCCTGTTAGAAGTAGCATTTCAACACAAGTTGCTGTTTACAGTGGCAACTACTAGTACCGGAGAGGAACGAGTGACTTTTTCCGACATTCCTTTAAAAACCGAAGAGAGTGGTGGGTATGACAGGTAAGAACTAAATAAAATCTTATGTGGAGTTGGATGCATTTTTCTCTTTTGGTTTAACAGTTTTACTATACCTCCATTAATATTTTGTGTTAGCTTCAGCTATCCCGACCCAAAGTATCTGAAAACAGTAACGAAGCTTCTAAAAGCCAAAGGAATCAAGTAAGAAAAAAAAAGCTAAATGCTGAACAATCTTCCAGAAGAATACATGAACATTTTGGACAGTGTTACAGTAAAAAGGGCCTTTCTTTATTTGTTTACATGTGCAGGCATACACAGTCAATAGGCACCTGGACTTCCTGATGTTTTTAATCACAATTTTTTGTTATCGCTATTATTGCCACGGAGCAAACAAAATGATACACAATAAATTAAAAATAAGAAAAGGAAATTATGTTGAAATTAGGATCAGGTTATTCTTTGATCTTAATTGTACACTAAATGCAAAAATGTATGAAATAATATTAAATTTAGTATGTTTTTAAAATTTTGTTGAATGATCTAGTTTATTCAGATAAAATAAATTATTTTTTTTAAATATGCTTTTTTTTTACTGGCACTGAACATGAAAAGTGTTAAAGAACCGGGGAATCCGTTTACCAGTGGTTTCTTGTGTTGTATTTTGTTAAGCAGTATGAAATGTTAACAGAGATGAAAAGATAATGAGATAATAAGGAGATAACAAGATGTATCTGTGTACAATATATTTTAATTTCTCTCACTGTATATCTCTTTTTATTTCTTTATTATTTCAATAAATATTTCTCTAGGACAGTATGTACAATCTTGCAATTATTTTTTTTTTGTATAGTTTAAATAAGCATCCCCCCCCCCCGCTGCACGGATTCACCTTTAAAATTGTAATAAATAGGTGTTAATTACACACTAAGGTGACTCTCACACCTCAAACTCATGGGACATGCTATTTAATCCATCAGGCAAGGTGAAAGATAGAAAGTGTAAATTAAAATTCTTAATTATAAGCAAAAGCGTCAACATTAAATGTTCCCAGTGTATTGATGTTAGTTCGTCAGTACAGATTTACTGCAAATATATTCTTCTGAAAGCTAAAGGGAAGACTTTAGGTGGGCTATATTTTTTCAGTTTGTCTGCTATTCGTCCAGTAGATTGCAGAGTCTGAACTTTTTCAGGATGATGGAGGCCCTTTTGTTCTCTTCAAACTGAATTATGGGCTGGGCTTCACACAGACAATAAAGTCTAATCAGATTGGCGGGATCCATTAAAGAGGCCTCTGTCATCTCCACAGGCATTCTTAAACTACTTTCTCCTGTATGCTCCACCAGGAGTCATCTGTCCCAACTGTCAGTCGCTGCTGCTGCAGTGACAGCTATCAAATCTGGCCAGGCCACAACACCTCATCCTCTTCATCCTCAAACATGATACAACCCTTAGTCCTACTCTTACTGCTTCTGCTACTAAAGAACAACGCTAGCCGGTTAGTATTTGTCACTATATCCTGGAAATGAAAGAAATAGTTCTTTATTTAGCCATGAAAGGTCCTTATGTATCAAATTTCCTTATGTGATAATCAAATAGAATAAATGTAAGTCGATCTAAATAAGACCGTCTGACAAATGACGTAAATGTAATGTAATTGAATGTAAATGTAGCTATAGCATCTCTACACTTTCTTGTCATTAAAAACTGTAATTTAAAGTATTCTTGCTGTGCGTGACACTGTTTTTTTTTTTTATCATTTCAGAACTGCATTGTGTAAAAATAGAAGACACACATGTACGACATGTTTTTTTCTAAACTGTAAAACTGTAATTTTTTTTTATAGATTTTGGAAGATAAAGAAATTATTTGAATTCCTTTCCATCTCCCACTGTTACTATAAGAAGGCTTAGCACTTCTGCTTCCTACTTAGAAAGTGATAAATAGACCTTAGCCTTGATTTCATTAGGCTTTTCAATTTGGAGCACAATTAGACTTTTAGAAGACAAAGCAGAAACTGAGCTTGTTAATTAGATGTGTGGAATCACAGATGCTGATGATGGATGCAGCTTCTGGGACTCTACTTACTGGACATAGTTAAACCTGAAACCTTTGCTCTTTTCTTTGCACCAATCTTCTCTTCGGGATTAATGAAATTCAATTTATTTAAAATTTATTTTGATTGCACCGGTGCAATATGACAAACACATTTTTGTCACTGTTAAATGTGAGATACATCATAAACCCAGCAAAATATACGATAGGATAGTATAGTATAGACCACAGCTAATTCCACAACTTCACAACTATAATGTGTTTAGATTGCTTTAGATTGTTTCTAACAGATAAGATTAAATGGTAACCACTGAATCGAGCTAAACAGATAAACATCAATGATACTGTAGATCAGCATGAGCTTCACCAAAAATGAAATAAAACATTACAGCATGTTAAGCTATTCCTCTGCTAATGGTCGAGTATTTATGTTGTAGCTTTCTAAAACTGAAGATAAGCACTACATTTTGTGTGTCTGTGTGTAATGCGATTCTGTGAACCATCAAATGCAAGCCGGTTTGTTGTGACAGTGGTAGCACATTCCATTTGTGTCATGGAGTGTTCTTTTTTACAGGCCCTATAAACCTTGCTGACAGCAAAGAGTAGTGACAATACACATTGTGTTAACCTAAACCGTATCCGTAAAAAAAAAAACAAGAAAAAAAAAACGGCAGTTGCCACAAAGGTAAGGGAAGTCAATCTTACAAAGGAAATGGTTTATGAAGTAATAAATCTTCCGTACGAGAAGGGTTGAACGTTTAAGCCACTATTTCTTGGAACTGATGGGAATATGCTTTAACTTCAGGCTATCAAGGAACCAAAATGAAAAAAGGAAAATATATGGAGAACACTCATGTCGCTGACTCTTTTCAAGAGGAGGTGGTATTTATATGGATGTGTTGGGACATTGTTTTTGATAGTAAACAGATTAAGTGCATGTCCAAAGTGTCGAAACCAAAGAAATATTACCTGATAGACAATTTTATTTGGTCCTAGGACATGTGAAAGTTATGGTATATACCTCATAAATGCAATAAGACTCAAAATATTAGTAAATAATTTATAATGGTTAATGAATAATGTGTTTAAAATGGGTAAACATAAATCGAAAGAACGAGAGAGAGAGAGAGAGAGAGAGAGAGAAAACATGAGAGAGAATGAAACAGAGAGAAATAGAGACTATTCATCTCGGTGATGTATGACACGTTCTCTTCACCGTTTCCCTCAGAGAGCTCCGATGTTGCGTTTTCATAAGGCCACCAGCCAACACAAAAGCTCCAACTTTATGCTATTCATCTGTGGACCAGGTCCCATTTGCAGCTTTATGGTCATCTCATACTCTTTTCATCAGACACAGAGACCTTTCAGACATGCAGGACATCTGGACCCAAATGGCTCTTTCCTCACTGAGTCAAATCAAAGTAGCCAAAGATCAGGCTCCCTGATAACCCACACACTCTTTGTGGCCTAAAGTTATTCCCCTTTGGCATTCGTCTGCCATGCGTTCTCATCCACATGATATCTCCATTAGGGTTGAATGACACTAGCACCTCTAAAAGAGCACAGATATGGCCTTGTGATACTGTTGTATCATGTCTTCATGTGGCCTTTAACTGGAGAAGCCTCAGTAGAGAGCCTAGATTCAGATAAAGCCTCTTTTGCTTTTACACAAAAAGCTATGCAGTAGAGACCAGAATATTTTACAGTGATATAAATAAGTTCTATCAGCTGCGGCATTGTTAGTGTTCTCTGCTTTGTGGTCTTTTTCCAGCCCTTTGGTTGAAAGCCCACATAAATGGATCAATTTTGTAATGATTTTTCTGGATTAGTTTGCATTAATGACTTATACCGTTATTAATGTTGAGTAGGAAAGAGAAAGCAGACTATGTGTATTTTTTGAGACATGACATATCCCAGACAATAAAGCTGGGATGAAGTCATCTATCTTTCAGAGTAGACCAATGGGACAAGTAAACTATGTTGCCTGTTTATCAACTCTTATGAAGACAGGTGCAGGTAAAGGGCAGATAAACACCGAAGGTAATAACATAGGAAAAATTTGGTTGAATTAAGTAATAGGAATCTGTAATTTGTGAAACAGATTTGCTGTCCCATATTAATGATAAAATGTACCAATATTTTTGTAACTTTCATGTAATAAACCATAGAACATATGTTATTGTGTTCCACAATGGGATACTAATGTTGAATTAGTCTGGATTAGGCCCCACGGTTGTTTAAGCTCGTTGAAGCTTCCCTGTGTTAAAAGTTCCTCTGGGTTGTTGGACTGGCTTTGCTGCTCAAACTCCCAGCACTCTGTGATTAATGACCTTTAAGGTGAAAAATCACCATAGTAACAAAGAATCGGAATAGAGGAGCAATGGGGCCAGGCTCGCTGAAATCGATGCTCCATTGTTTCTTTCTTGTCTGCCCTAAACTCCTCTGTACAAAATCTCCCCCCTCTTTTTTTCTCTACCTCCATTTTATTTTTTTCCGCCATATAGAGCAGTTTATCAGGGACATTATCACCCAGAAAGAGAATTAACTGAAAGAATTAACTGAAAATTCACTTTTGCATTCATGATAGAACAAGCCATCTGTAATTAAAAGTGAATCTTAAAAACTACTTTCAACTACAGATGGTTAGTTCGGTCATAAGGTCAGTGTGACCAATGACAAAAATGACATCATAGCAAGCAAAAATACTAAAGTATACTCTTGCGAAGTAGTTCTATTGCAGGCTATAAAGGGTTAAAAATTATATATGTGTATCACTCTAACGCTATTATTCTGTTTGCTTATTTGAGCCATAAGCAGAGAGTCCATGCGGTATATATATATATATTTCCATGCAATAAAACCTTCCTTCTGGCCTGAAATTTCTTTTTTATATTCATTTTAGATTTTTTTTTTACTGAAGGTCACAGTTTTGAATCAGTCTCCAACTGAATGCACTGAGAGCTATTCTGTGTTCTGGGGTCTTCCTGCTTCCCTTGTGATCTCTCTCTTTGTTTTTCTCTCTCTTTTTCTCTTTGTCTCTTGCTTAATATCAAATACTCTACTGTGAGAACCTAAGATTCTAGACAGTAAAAATTATATTCTCTATTAGCCTTTCACCCTCTCATGTACTGTTTAAAAATCACTTCTGTACCCCTGGTTATTAAAAATTTCTGGCAATGAAAATAAAACGGCGAACCACATCTACAACTTTTTGAATTTGTCTGTGATATTTAATTTTACTGGCTTTTATACGTGATTATTTATTACTTTATGTTCAGCTTTCCTGCTAAAGTTTTCTAGTATTGTGAAGCAACCATCTAATAACACACATGTGCATAAGACACAACAATAAGATGTATCTGATAAATTAAATCTGACCTGGATCATCAATTTTTATACACAAACCTGAAACACAACTATATTCTTGTCTAGGGGTCACATGAAAACCAAACTGAAACATGTTAACAAGTAATCTGTGACAGTCCGGTGAACAGGATTTAGCCAAGTAAATTAACATTTTAACAGATTAACATTTTAATCAACCAATCATAACCATTTGACACCATCAGTATGTGTTGACTGAACCCGACCCAATATTTGAATATTTCCTTTTCTGTATACAAACTGAAAAACATAAAAGCGTAAATGAGAAAATGCTAAAAATAAAATTTTACTGACAATGACGATTCTTGAATTATCATTGACTCACATCATAAAATCAGAATAAACTATATTTAAATAGTTTATAATAGTTCAGGGACAACATTAGTAAATTTAGACTGTAATTATAATGATCCAAAATAAACATTAAAGAATTTAGACAGTAAATCATAAACAATCCTGAATGCGCAATTGAAATGTAACAATTACAAGCCATATTTTTCATAACCATAAATTAATAAAACAAACAAACAAAAAAAAAAACAGGTGAATTTACTTATATTCATGCACGCACAACTAAATACTATACATTAATATTTTTGGTCATAAAGATGAGAGTAATGCTAACACATTAGCTAAACATACATGTTGTATTTCATGTTTTTTTATTTAATAAATACATCTATAATATTACATTTTGGTTATGGTGATGGTTATGATTGGTTAATTGAAATGATGATTTATGATTAACAAAAGATGTTAATCCAGGATCATATCCTACTTGGTGAAATTATGTCCACCATGATTGATAGTCCACCAGCAAAAGGCCATATTAACTGAGATATTACCTCATTAAAATGATATTGTTAATGCGTTAAAGTCCCTGATTTATTGTAAAAATACACACAGACGCTTCTTGCTGAAAGGAGACACAGTCAGAAGAATGCTTTTAATGTTAGTCTTTGAGGTAGTTATATCAAGTGTATCTAAAAAAGAGAATATAGTCATAATCGTCACATGACTTCAAGAAACTCTATTCTACTATTTGACATGTTTAGTTTACACTGATTGCATGTGTAAACTGTAACTGTACCTCAGAAAACAAGATGGTAAATAGTTATTGAATAGCTTGGCCGCATTCATATGTGACTTTAGCGGCTATGTTAAAAGGATGAACTGAAAAGCGAAATGGAACCTTTGAGAACTTCTCTATTTTATTTCTAAATTATTAGCTTTGCCTCCACAGAAGCCTGATAGATAGCTTCTTTTTCCTCTCACAGAGGAGGGGAAGCCCAATGAGGATATGCTTCCTGACAGTGGGTCTGTCATCTTAATGACTGGGACTGCACATAACCTTCAAACCAGACTGTGGCACCACCCAGTCGCTGACAGCTCGACCATCTCCCAAAGCTCCAATAAATGTCAAGCACTCATACCTTTCTCTCTCTCTCTCTCTCTTTGTGTCTGTCTCTCTCTCTTTCTCTCTCTCTCTTTTGCTCCCTGCTCCAATCTCCATTCTTGGATTAACATGGGTCTCATAAATCTAAGTGGTCCAACTTCTCCCAGGTTTGTGTGGGGCCTAACGATTGGTCCTGACACTGTATTCATTTTCATTTTTCTTTATTTCATATGGCTTCTTTCCTTTCAGCCAGTCTTTCTTTATGACTTGCATTTAAGATGGGATACCACGTCTAAACTGTTCCCTGTCTATAAGGCTTAAAGGGAGTCAGGGGAATGTAACATTTACAATCTGAAGGACTTCATAGCTCATCTCAGAGAAAGAAAGAGAGAGAAGAGAGAGAAGGAGAGAGAGAGAGAGACACAGAGAGAGCTGTGCCCTGATATGCCTTGTAGGGTCATTTCAGGGGCATTGTAAAGTGGTATCATTTTCAATATGATATTTAGCTTCATCCACATTCTATATAACAGGTTGCTTTAATCTTTAATATGCACTGTTTGTCAAATGATATTTTTTTACAATATTTTAATGATAATTATATCACAGGTGTAAATGTGTAAAGTGCTCTGAAATAAATACAATGCATTCATCAAAAGAGCTAAACTGCTTAAGCAGCTGTGAAAAAAATTGTGAACAGTCTTATGTGAACGTTTTATTTTATTTAGTCTTGCAAAGGTCATTGCTAAAATGTTTTTTCTACAGTAGATTAGATTAGATTAGATTAGATTAGATTAGATTAGATTACACATTGTCATTGCACATAGTTACAAAGCAAAAAAATGAAGGTAGCATCTAACCAGAAGTGCAAAGTAGCAGTGCAGTATAAACATATGTACAGTTACATAAATAGTGGCTATACAAAATCTTTATATTAATAAACAGTATATAAATGAGCAAAAGATAAGTGATGTGCAGAGAATATATAGGTGAATGTACAGAATACATGTGAAAAATACATATGAAACAATTGCTGGATGAATATGCAGAGGTTTACACATACCTGTAAGGGTTAGTGTTTCATATGATTTTTGTTTATATTATGTTTATGCTTCATGTTGTGTTCATTGTTCATGCCTTTTGTTTACTTTCTGTCTTGCTCCTAGTCATGTGATCTTTGTTCAAACTACTCGCTTTAGACAGTGGATTCATTACAATACACATATAACTATAACATATAACATATAACTATACAGATAAATGTACAGAGGATGGATACATAGATATTTTACAGATTCTTAGTAGATTCTTAAATCTTTAAGCTCACAGGAAGCCCTGACGTACATTCCTTACTCTTTTCCTATTAGTTTTACCATGGTTGCTAAATATAATTCAGCTAATAATATGCTTTAGAATAAAAAAATGCATAATAAGCTGAGTTTGTTAAGAGACAATCATTTTTTAATCTAACTTTGTGAAAACAGTTTAAGGGAGACATAATTACTGTCTCAATTAAGATGTCCACAATGTTTTGGCTTGCGTAATAATGGTTTAGTTTCTTGTTGTTATTAGAGCTTATGTGCTAACACATTCTCTGTTAGTCATATATATTTATCTTTATTTTTCAGTTAAGCAGTTAAAGAACTTGCTGTGGTAGCTTGGTGGTGACTAAGATGTTGCAGACATTTTGTAGGAACACTCAAAACCAATATAAAATGGGTTTTTCTGAATACCTTTAAAATATGACAGAATAAATGTTCTTTATATAACTATAAAACCTAACATTAGCTGGTTTAAATGATAACCGAAGTCATTTTTCGGTGTTATTTTTACCTTGTAGATAATGAAAAATATCATAGATATTGTATAGGAAGTCAATAACCATTCGCTTAGACTGGCATATCATAAGATCTGTTAGGTTGGTAAGAACCTTTTAGTGTACTTACCATTTTCCTCAAGAAGAAAAAAAACATCACCATGGATAGAAAAGCACATTGTCCTTTTAAACTTAGACCTCATGTCCCCAGCTTTATGCTCGCTTACCATCTTTGTCAAGCTGATGGGTGTCAGAATCATGTTGAATGACTTCTGTTTCAGATGCGCCCACCTGCTCGTCTAAGATTTATGGACCAGTATAAAAATGTACTGTATGTGAATCAATATGTCAAACTGTCCAAGATTACAGCAATTTGTTAGTGACTAATGTTAGTTACTGTCATCAAAGGCATGTGTAACAAGGTCAGTTTGCATTGAATCTTAGCAGTCACTGCGCTTGATACCTCACTAAACTAAAACTCTAACATTTGCTAACATTTGACTTATATTTTATTTTTTTTCCCCTTATGCATGTTTACTACCTGTACAGCTTATCTTAATGTTCTTAACACTGACTACGTGTGCAATCACACTATTAAGCATTGTCTTAGTAAATCTCAACTGTTCTGTTTTTTCCCAACACAAGTATTGGGATTTTTTGTCCCAGAACAATGACCCGAAAACCAAAATCAAGGCCCAAATGACATCCCCCCTTTAGCTGAAGCACTCAGTGATGAACAACATGAAGACATCTAGATGACACCAGCCATACATTTATCTGTCGGTACATCTCTCCAAAATGTTCCCTCCTTGAATGACAACACCAGCCTTAACCTGTGCCCACCTTGGCACCATTCCCCCCACCACCACCACCACCACAGAGACACCATGGAAATGCAATCAGCATCTAGCTCCCTATTGTTAATCCCATCTCCCAGCTTGGGTCGGTGTGTTTAGCCTTACGCGAGGCAGTGAGTGATAGCAGAGAAAAAGTGAAGAGAGGCTGAGGGATGGCCTGCAGACTCAGGAAGAGCAGAGGCTGAGGACACATCTTAAAAAGAAGAAAGGGTCATTGCTCTTAAAAAACACACACACAAACGCACACAGGATGGAAAGATAATTTAAATTGCAAAAATTATTGTTATCAGCAATATATCCATATTTAATAAACAGGGAAAGAAAAACATTAGGAAACAAACTTTTACTAACAGTAAATGAGAATCATCTTAGGTATAGATATTAGGTAATATATTTATAAATACATTTAATAGAATGTCTAAGTCACTTCATCAAATACTAAGCAATCAATTATTAAATAATATTCGCAATAAAATATACATTTCTAAAATAAAATAAATTTTCTGCTGTTAAAATCATCATTAATTAAAATAACTATATTGCAATGACGCATATATTTTAAATTCCCTCTTTTGTTTAAATATCCAATAGTCAGTGTGTTACACCTTTTGTATTTACTAATAATGCTTCTCTCAAATACACCTTTCATTTTCCAAACATACCACAACAGATTGGCCTTATCAGTCTCTCCCTTTTCTAAATCTTCTTTAAATATACCTGTGTGTAATCTGATAAGACCTCAGCTTTCTAATAGTGAATTACAATTATTTGTTAGATTAATATGTCTTGTGTGATAAGAAAGGGACAAGAGGGTATGTTTAACTTGGTCATGCTGGTGATTCATGACTCTGTCTCAAGGGCCAGATTAATATTTCAATGTAATTATTACATCCCCTACCATTAATACTTAGGCCAAATGAAATTATGTGAGTGAGGGGTTTCATTAAAGGAAGGAGTTTTAAATAATTACTGAACAACTACTCCTGTCATTGAGCAATTGGAAACCCTAAATAGGAGTCCTGTTCTGCATTTTGATTGAGGGTGATTTATTTATTACAGCAAGACATGAGGCACTAGAGAAAAGCGACAAGGGCATTCCTTGATTTATTGATGTTTTTTTTTAAATAATACATGATTGAATCACAAATGCTTTGGAATAACAAATATTTAGTTAGAACTAAGCCTTCCAGTGGATTTTATTAGTGCATATTAATTTAAATAATACCAAAGACATTAGCGACCCAGTCAATTTTATACATGGATAAAACTGAATGCTTGTAATCTATTGTGATATCCTGTAGGTCCATAATTTTTTTTTATACAACAATGGAGCGGAATTATTCTCACTGATTTTCCATGTGAAGATGAGACATAAACTGTACTGGCAGATCCAGTGAGGGGGAAGAAAAGCTGGGCGTATGTTGGTGACAAGCGTCATGCAGTCGTCTAACGCACACTCTGCCTCTGCCCTGGGGAAACAAAGGCCATGGTGAGATATAAATCTGATTTAATCTGCACTGAAGGTATACCAGTATCTGAAAATTCATTCATGATTAAGTGTAATTGTTTCAGAAATTGTGCCTGCCATACAGGTGGCTTGGTCGCTGGGGGTCTGATTGGTGAAGAGGTGATGTTTAATGTTATTGACTGGGGCACATGGAGCAAAGCCCTCCAGTTACATTCTTCTTGTTTCCTCATCTGATACCATGCCATGTCAAATGAGAGCTGCACCAAGAGATTAAATGATAGGATATGACTAAAGCTAAAGTTCAGAATTTCATTCGAAATGCATTGCAAATGAAGGATAAAGAAAGTATCCAAGGTTGCTGGTTTTATATATGCTGCATATACTTAGAATCTACTTTATTCACTGAATCTATACATTTTGTAGTTACATAAGTTCAGTTTAATAAGAGTGATATTAAACGATCGTACAGTTACATACAGACGACTACAGACCAGTTTGTAGTTTAAAATCTGCAGGAAAAAAAAAGGAAGTTAGAAAATCTTTTTTTTTCATGGTGGCTTCTATTATTAAGAGAACAACCTATTTGTCCTTGAGAGCATATCCACTGTAGCACTCACTGTGATTTATTGTGTGTTATTGTTGCACTTTTCAATATTGTTCTATAGCCAGGTGCTGATTACCTTTTTCCACTTCCTTGTCAGGCTGCGGCTTGCTGCCCCAAAGGGCCAGAGGGGTTTTAATTGGGTCTGAGAGGGTTTGCACCCTTTCATCACTGACAAAATTGATCATTTTGAGGGTTGGGTTAAGAAGCAGGGAAACAGGCAGGAATAAATGCTATACTTCCACATATTACATTGCAGTTTAATTGGCATCTTTAATGTTCTGACCAGCTGAATTATTCTTGCTGATGAGTAAACGAGTTAAAAGAATTTGATAGGTTTTACTGGATTAATATAGGATGTTTAGTATGTCTAAATAAAAATACCTACTGCATGCTTACTTTTCTGTCTAAAGAAACATAAATTATAACAGCGTACTCCTAAATAACTGCTATAAATTTACATTTCTAGCATTTATTAGACTTTCTAATTCAGAGCAATTTGCATTTATCTCTTTTTCTATATTTATAAAAATGATTAAAGGGTGAAAATATCTTGAATAAGTCTGTTTTGAAAGAAAAAAATCTCTCTATCTTCTACGTCGCTATCTACTCTCTGTCTACTTTGTAGGACACAGTGGCCTCTATAGAAAACTTTGGTATCATTACTTTTCACAGTTTGACATAAAAGATATTAGAAATTATTATAAAACTACTACTCAATACTACTACAATCACCACTTAGTATACTTTTATAAAAAGTAAAAATACTTTCTACCGTCTAAAACAGAAGTACTAATGCAGATATTGCCCTCTACAGGCCAGTAAAGACCAAACCAGGCGTAATGTTCAGGACAGTGACGCGGGAGGCCAACAATGTCTATTTGAGGTGAGCTGGATTCTGTATGATGGATGGCTGAGTTGGGCTAACTATATTGCTGTCCTAATAAAAGCTGCACTCCAACCCACATGGCTAGGAGAGGATCTCGAAAACGTTTTTGCTGCCTTAAATAAAAAAATCCTGTCCTATGTGTCAAAAAAAACAATATTTCTCTGAAGGCCGTGCCCCACCCCAGCAGCACTGCGAGCTATATTTGCCCCTTATAATTTCTTTTGTGCAAAGAAAAGCTAAAGTATCCTCTGAATTGGGAGAAAAAGGCAAAGATGCAAATTCCTGAAATGCTAAAAATTTATAGAAACAAGAAACAAAATTATGCACATTATTACATTTCATGGTATGTTTAACATTCTTTATATTATATTGAAAGTATGTGGACACCTTACCATTGCCCATATAAGTGTGTAATTTCCAAACTGTAGCTACAATGTTGCTTAGAATGTTTTTCAGTTGTTGCATTACATTATTACTTCACTGAAACTAAAACTATTCCTGCATGTCAATGCACAAAGCCTTGGAGCTTCATGAAAACAAGGTCTGTTATGGTTGGAGTAAAAGACCTCCTGACCTTAACCCCACTTAACACATTTGGAATAAACTAGAAAACCATCTGCATCTCTGACATCCCCACCTGTCATCCTAGTTATCCCGATACAATCAACGTCTAGTGAATTGCCTATTCAGATGCCTGGAGGTTATTATAGAAGTGAGTGTAAGACATAATCTGAAATAGGGTGTTCAAAAAACACAAACAGATGTGATAGTCAGGTGTCCCAATTGTCTTTTGCTTAACCTTTTAGCTGCAGCTTGTATTTTTGTTAGCTGCAGCATCAGTAAACTGTGCAGTTGGCAGAAGATCGCTGTGTACACAGGAATTCACTGGTGATTTCCTTATAGCCTGGAGCCTTAGTTAGTCCACTCCCTGTAAAAAAAAATATATATAGAGAGAGAGAGCCCCTGTATTTACCATTTAGACATGGATACTGTATGTAAACATGCACATTAATATTTAAAATTTATGTATAATAAATTACCTTCAATTAAGTTATAGAGATTGCAGTAATTAGTGCCATGGTCTGTAACAGCATACCAAGTTTCTGAGACTGACATGGCCTGTGGAGGATGGGGATAATGTTTAAGTACAATGTCCTTTCCAAAGTATGTTAAAAAGATTTCATTGCATATGCAATCAACTCTTACTGATACGTGGCAATGGGTAAAGAAATAATAAGAATCCAGTCGGAAGTTGATTTGCTCTACATGTTTCGTCCCTGGTGCCATGTGCTTCGCTGTGATGAAATGGACCGAGGCTGACTGGAGCTGTAGATGTAAAAAAGCTCTTTTTGTTTATTTATTTATCACATGTTAATAATATTTTAGTCAACACAGACACATAAACGTACAGGCACACTGACCTTGTATAGACACTTTTCTCCACCCATAGCACAACCTTCCATTGTCCTCCACATTTTAATCTGGGTGACCAAAGCTTCACACACATGACTGCAGGGAAGCCCGAAGTACCTGAAACAAACCATTTCAAAAAAATACACATATACAATTTTTACAGTAATACTTTTTGGAACCTCTAGGTACACGCTTAATTGTTTCCTTCTAGTGTACCAGGACTCAAAGATTCAGTAGTCCATAAAGCACTATAGAGTTAATGCTGTAATATTTGAATTTAATAGCTAAAATTATTTTTCTAAATTTATTTGTGTTCTACAATGGTGTTCTACTGAATACTGATGCAGTAACAGTTTATTTTCTTGTTTATAAGAAACTTGCACCTAACCCCCCTCAGCACCCAAGCCAGCTATTTAATCATGAGGATGATTATTTAATTTTCTACAGTAGCAGTTCATATGTTTCCTTTATGTGGTTTTTATTTATTTATTTAAAGTCAAACAGCTTATCCAATTCGGAAATAATATTGACAGTAATGGGTTGTGATTACTGTCTCTACGTCAATGTAGCATCAAAAGAGTTGATATTTTCCTATCTTAATTCATCTGCTGCCATCAACTGGCTGAAAGAGGACATTGCTGAATTCACTGAGCTCACAGTGGTGTCCTGTTACCACCTGCTGTTTTTCTATTTTATTTATTAATCATTAACGTAAAATGAATATATTGCAATATAAATTGTCCCTATGTGTAATTTATGGTGACTGGAACAGCCAGTATTTCTTTAATGTGTATTTACTGCATTTTGGAATAGTGGGGATACCGAAAGAGATCGAATGAGTGAATTGTACTGAAATGCAGACCTGCAGACACATGTTTGTACAGACAAATTTACAGATTAAGTACAAACATATTTAAGTCACTTATCATTTAACACATGTATTCTGTAAACTTAACTGTAACAGTATCCTTATAGACATTAAACAGTTTATTCCCAATAGCGGGTATAACACAGTACATCCTAAACACCTCATTTTAGTATCTCTTAACAGTAACCTTACAGCAAGTACAATAACACAATTTCATTTTTTAAATGATTTTACTAGGAAGTTACTAGAAATAAATAAATCCAAATAAGTATGCAAACAAATAAGATAATTACCATTCCACTTTGCACTGTGCATGAAGAGGGCCTGTAGAGCACACAGGTAATGATACTAATGCCAGAATGGAGAGCAGGAAACACATAGTGAAATGCATCAAGATCTCTGTGATACCAATACACAGCTATTCTGCCCGATGTTCTGGTAAGGAATGATGAAAGTCGTTGCAGAATCACAGGACACTCATGTGAGCTGTTCTAAGAGACTGAAATTAAATTAGAACACATTCTTTCTCTCCTCAGAGAAACTAAGAAAAAAATGCATGTACTTTTACAGCCTTTGGCAGACCAGCTTGGTGGTGCTGGGAATTGAACCCTGATCTTCCAATTAGCAATCCAACACCTTAACCACTGAGCTAAAAGTTCATTCTCTCATAGAATGCAATACAATTGGGGAAGTGGCAATGCAGAATGCTTAAACACTGTGCAGTCTATTGACTTTAGACTTATAAATGTTTAGAAATATAAAATGAACACAGACAGGACTGCACAAGGAAGGAATAATGTCAGGTGTGCATAAGAGAAATAAAACCAGAAATAATATAAGCTGAGTTTACAGACAAGGGATAAAACACAGATTTGTGTTGATTAATTATTAAGGTATGGGTTATAAAATTAAAATTTATATTTGTATATATTTATAATTGATATATATATATATATATATATATATATATATATATATATATATATATATATATATATATATATATATATATATATATATAAAAATCTTAATTTACTATATTAAGAGAAAAGACGTTTGCTAGCGGTGATTGGTGGAGTTTTACAGGAGGCGGGGCTTACATGAATAACTCCCCGTCTTCGCTAAAGGACGTGTGTGTGTGAGAGAGAGAGAGAGAGAGAGAGAGAGACAGGGCGAGAGCGCGAGAGAGAGAGAGAGAGCGAGCGCGAGTATAACGACGAATTCATTTGGTTTTTTGGAGGTTTATCTATTTGTCTTTGTCATTAAGTCCACCTTTCTATGCAGGACACACACACACACACACACACACACACACAGTGTTAACAGCTCCACGGACTGAACAGTCGACTGGTTGGGAAGTGGGAAGTGTATGTGCTGAGTGAGGTATGTATGTGCTAAGTGTTGACACACTTGGACTGGTTTCACTACAGTGACATTTGTCTGGATGAATGTTGCACTTTAGGAAGAAGATAAAACGATTTACCATTGAAATAATCATTGAGTTTAAACTCAGAATTCATTAATTTTGTTGGATTGCTTAAATGTCAGTGTCAGATAAAAATAGTACATGTTTTATATTTAATAATGCCTTGCAAATAGGAATGTAAAACCTGTACAGTTTTAGTAGGAATGTCACGCCTTGAATAGTAATCCAGGATTATTAACTCTTATAATGCCTAATAAAGACTGAAAGTCTCCCAAAACAAACAGCCTGAAATTTAAAACAGGCATGTGAATGCTAGACTTTGTTTTTGTGCTCCCAAGTTTAAAGGAATCTTTCCTGGCATGGGGAACGGATTGCAATAAAACACTAATGCACTTGTCTGTAGTCTGTAAATGCCTAGGGTAACTGGGTATTGTGGGTATTTTGTAAAGGTTCCTGTTGTTTTGCCCTATTATGGAGAGATGTCCCTGTAAAATGGGAAAAAAGACGACCTCCTATGATGGAAACCTTCAGTCATTCAAAGTGGAACCAAAACTACAGCTCACTCAAGTGGTAGAGTACCAATCATCATGACGTAAATATCTCATATACAACACATCGATGTAGCAAAGCCTTCACAGTAATAATAATAGTAGTATCGTACGGTTCGACCTGCTTGTATTCATTATATAAAATTATACATCGTCTGAACTGAGAAAGAAATGTTAATAGTAATGTTAAAAATATTGGGACAACTGATCAAAATATCCATATATGTTTTTTAACGTCCTTTTGTAGATTTATTCTTAATTTTAACACATATAAACATAAAGCATCTTGTATTTCTAAATTAAAAGAATTTGTGCTCGATAACTTTTACTTAAATTCTAGTTTTACTGTTTTTTTTAAATCTGTATAGTTGTTGATTGCTGTTTGCGTCTTTTCTTCTCATTCGAGGTTAAATGAATGGTGTTATATTGTATTAAAAGTATTTGACACAGAAGCAGAAGACCAACATTTCCACAAAATATTGCCCCAAAATAGCATTTATTTGGTTCTTCAACATATGATTTTAGGATCACTTCTCTCTGTAATCATAATTAGATTTAGGACACTAATTACAGCTTCTGCTTTCTCTCAGATGCCAGAGGAAGAAGAAACGGAGGCTGAAAAGATGTTTTTAAGCGTGCATTCTCACCCCATGCCTTCCGCATTTGCACTAGAGGAATTTGAATTTCCCCTTAGAATTCACATAAAAGAAATGCCCCTTTTCCCCAAATGGCACCTTCCGCTCAAACTCATGGCTGTTTTTTTATCTGTGGCGTTTGTGTACACATTCCTCCGGGATGTGCTGCAGCCTTATGTGTCTGAGGGTAAAAATGATTTTTACAAAATTCCTATCCTGGTCTTAAATAAAGTTCTACCCTGGACATCAATCACTCTTTTGGCTCTTGTGTATCTACCTGGAGGTCTGGCTGCTTTACTGCAGCTACACAGAGGTAAGAAAAAGAGCACTCAGGCGTAATTTCCATTAGCAATACAAGTGTACCTACCGGTTTAAAACTCAATATAATAAGTAAATAAGAGAATGTTTTGAACCGTTTGAGATAAAGTATGAGTGAGCAGACGGTAAATGGAGAACTTTATATGCTAAATTAAGAAGTTAGTTGAGGGCCTTTTTTTTCTGTCCAAAGTCTTCAGATAATCACATTTCTTTTATAACACAAGTTTCTTTCATAACACATGCCGATGTTAGAGAGTTTACTGCAGGTTCGGAGTCTTCTCAAAGTAGAAAGGTCATCTGTCCATTCTTGTACATGGCCTAATAGTTATTTTACAGGTAAACCCATATTGAGTTCTAGGTCTTCACCGCTTCTGTACAGACACCATCGACAGTAGACCTAACATTTTCTAATATCCAACATAATTTTGCCTTCAGTTGTCATGTGATTAGAGTTTTTTTGTAGATTACCTAAACAAAAATTGTTGGTGTACAGGCTGAACAAAAAGGCAGTTGTTTTTAAGCTCAGCCTGTTTTTCTTTTTTTAGTTGTTTGTCATAGCCAGGACACGCATACTGTTGGCAACCGATATAATTAAAAGATTGCTTTGAATGAATATTCTGGTATTTTTCCGTTGGGCTCTCCTGTTTTGCAGCTTTATACAAAAACAATAGTCGTCATAGTGTTTATACACATTGGCTCCACACTAATGTTAGTGAATCCACCCACTGTTTTCTCATGCACCAAGTCTCCCCACTGTGCCCTGAAGTCCTTTGACAAGGGTATAAACCAAGACTTTGCTTATGTTTGTCTAATGAAAACAGACTTTATAGCGTGAGAAAACAGTGGGTGGATTAAAGTGACGTATGCCTACCTGGCTCTTACTGTCTGTTGCTTTGGTTAAAAAGGAAATGTGAAATGGCTGTCCTCTATGTCAGTAACCTTCTAAATCAGACAGGCTGAATGCGACAGTAAGATGCCATATTTACTGTGTGTTACACTAACACAAACTTGCTGTGAAAAACCTGATGAATAAATGGCTTCATTTATACATCTTCTCCGAATTAATTTTAAGTATATTACAGTGCAACCTTGTTGGCCAAATAAATACTTTTATTCTTCTTTGTCAGGCACCAAATACAGCTCTTTCCCAGTTTGGCTGGAAAACTGGATGGGTGTGAGGAAACAGTTAGGTTTGCTGGCCTTTTTTCTGGCCTGCTTGCATGCCATTTACAGCCTTAGCTACCCAATGAGACGATCTTATCGCTACAAAATTCTCAACTGGGCCTACCAGCAGGTGAGGAAGAATTGCCATTGTTCATATTAGTCATATTAATGTGCATTATCTGATTTGCTGGCTTTGCCCATGTCAGAACAGGGCCAGCGTGTATAAAGCCTCTCTATTCTCTGTCTGTCTTTCTATCTATTTATCTATCTGTCTGTCTGTCTGACTTTGTGTCTGTCTGTCTTCTATTTATCCTCTTAATAGTGGTGGTTGTGGTTGTAATACATTATAAATCACACATTTCTTAGCCACACTGGAGCAAGCTTACAAGACAAAAAAAAGGAGTTAAGAAGGATTAACTTCAAAGCATGGAAATTTCATAACAAATGGGAAACCTTCCAATCTCCATTCTTCCTCTGTTTATGGTGCCACATAATCCATAATCCAGTCTGACCTTTGTACTCTAACTTTGTGTTTGCTAAGTTTTATTTAGCATAGCATCTGTTTTATCACCCAAATGTACTTTCTGAGATAGGTACAACAAAAGAAGGAGAATTCATGGGTAGAGGATGATGTATGGAGAATGGAGATCTACATCTCACTGGGAATTCTAGGACTGGGTCTTCTAGCCTTGGTGGCTATCTCCTCTCTGCCTTCTGTAATGACCACTCTAAACTGGAGAGAGTTTCAGTGTGTTCAGGTAGGTGAGAAACAGAGAATAAAGAAATGACCTCATCATAAGTCGGGTCTGGATTTTACAGCCGTGCTTCTCTGTGTTAGAGAGATTTGCTTTGCTTATTATTCTTTGATTTGACATTAATACCTGCTTGATTTTGAATTGTATCTCTCCCTATTTCTGTAGAGAACTCTGGGACATACAGCGATGTTTTTGTGCACAGCTCATGCTCTGGTGTATGGCTGGAAAAAGTGGGTGGAGCTTAAGCAGTTCGTATGGTACACACCACCTTCATTTATACTGGCTTCCTTTCTCCCTGGTGTGGTTTTACTGCTCAAGGCTGTGCTGGCTATGCCCTGTTTTAACAAGAGGCTGGAACGCATACGGCATGGCTGGGAAAGACCCGGACAAAAGAGATTAATAGACAAGGACTCCATCTGACTCAGTGATGATGTTTAAAGTGTTTTTTTTTTCATTATAAGGATAATATATAAGTTCTTTTTGTATAGTAGTTATTGAAAGGAAAATTATGTAGTACTATAATCTTTACTGTTATTATATGTATTATTTTGTATAAAAGGAATAACAAAAAATTTTTCTGTAAGAGATAATTTATTCTCTGTCGTAACCAGTTCATCAAGTCATTACAAACAGATTCAGATTAAAAAAATAATAACAGATAACGTGCACTCAATTGTTAAATGCTTTAATATTTTTTTTGCCTTTATTTTGGGTCACTCTTGAGAACTAAATGTAATAAGTAAGGAAAAGTAAGGTGATGCCCTGCAACAATGATCCATAACGCTATTGTAAATAATCAGCAATAATGTTATTTGGCTAATTTAACGTTATGTTGTATTTAGAAATTCACTATATTATTCCTTATTCCTATAATAATCAGTCTCAGTCTGAAAAGGAAATATTTGCCCATTTAACACAAATGATTTGTGAGTTTTGGTTTTTACGCTAGGAGTAAGAATTCCTTTCAAATCAACCATAACACACCATGTCTTTATGTAGTTCAGGGGTTTTGTGCACAGGTTCACTGTCATGCTGGAACTTATGTTTGGGACTCTCAGCTCCAGTGAAACCACAGTGTGATGCTAAAACATACAGAGAAAGTTAATGCTTCAGATGGTTTTGGGAAGACACACCCTATATTGTCGTATTGCAGTATGTAAATAAGAATTTGAGATTAAGGTCTACATTTCTTGATTAAATTTCTTGTCAGATATCAAAATAGCTGGGGTGTGATGCTGAAAAGCTGACCTTTTCAGTATTTTTCTGTGCTTTTACAGGGCCACAAACAGAGATTGTTAGCCTACAGGATATTTTTAGAAAAACTATTAACTGTTTGCACTATTAGGTAATAAAACGTATTTCAAATAATAGAATTATTTAAAACTGTAAAGAAGATGCTGACTAGTCAGAATGGTTGACAAAAGTGTGTGTTTGGTTGTGTCCTCTTATGAACCACACAGTCCATGAGCAGTGTGACCCCTGCTTTGTGTCACTTTGACCTTGAGCAAGCTAAATAAAACAAGGCAGTTGACTTGAAATTAAAAGTGCTCTATTATTACTAGTAATATTACTTATTATAATTATAATTATTATTATTATTAATACCACCACTACTACTACTAATAATAATTATATAATAATAATAATAATAACAACAGCAACAACAATAATAATAATAATAATTATTATTATTATTATTAGATTATTTTTATCAATAATAATAATAATATTAATATTAATATTATTATTGTTTTATTTTCTTACATTTTCGTGGCGGCCTGGTATGTGGTTGCTGATTGGTTTAAGTCTACTCCGAGAAGCCAGACTGTGACCAATCAGACCATAGAGGGCGGGTCGAGCGGCGCCAGCGAAGGCATCTCTTGCTCTTCCACATCGTGGGGAATCCATGAGGGAAAACGATAACATCGGTGTTTCCTCCGGTTAAGGTTAGCCAAAATAATGTTCTTATGATAAAACCTGCGACTGTACAAAGATATAATGACAATAATAATAAAAATGAAGTGTGTGTTTGTACAGGGTACCGGGTGACATTGCAGGTCTGTGGCAAGTCACCGCTGCGTAGTACTACATTGATATTAGCTAATAGCGGCGTGTTTACTTACAGACGCCAGCCACACATTTCTCTGTGTATTTATAACGATATTTACTACTACTGTATACTACTATTATA
>VCAZ01000010.1:3540389-3625389 GCA_005784505.1 Bagarius yarrelli | reverse complement strand
GTATTGGGGTTTTATGTGCTGTCATTATTCTTTCTAGCTGCTCTAAATGGCTGTGTGTTTGTGTGCATCATTTAGTAGTCTTTTTGAAGTCTTTTTCTTGAAGCCTTTCGCCTCTAAACAATCGTATCTGATCTTTGATACAAAGTTCCTTTAACAGTGAAATACCGCCAGTTAACGCTGATGATTTTAAGTCAAGTCTAAAGCTCACTTAAAACCGAACCTAGTCATAGACTAGAAATAGACTAGATATCACATCAACAAAGACATCTTGCGGGTCATGTGGCTGTCCTAAGGACAGATCTGCAGGACATGGTATGAGAAAAAACCAGCAGGAGAAATCAGACTATGGTTAAAAATCTGTTGCATGTAAGTGAAATAAGCTAATCTTGGGATATCTGCTTGATTAGCCAGGATAATTGCCTGGATCCATCCTGTGTGAGTATTAGATTAAACACATACTTGGTGTTTGGTTACTTTTAATAAATAAGGAAAACAAAACTGGAAGTCACCACCGCCACCAGCAACATTCACCTTTTAACAATTTATAAAAAAAGTTGTCCAAAAAAAACCAAAATGTTTTTTAATAAAAAAAAACCATCCTGCATATGTAACCAATGGTTTTCCCATTTATTATTGTATTATTTTATGTTATTTTATTATATATTTTTAAGATGGGAATTATTTTATTTACATGTGGTGTATCTTTAGGTGCAGTCAGCTGTGTCCTTCCAACTAGACATAATCTAGTGCCCTTCCAGGTATACCTAATTCAGGACTTTTATGTCCCTCCTTTGAACAGATTTACTGTCAGGTCATTATGTATTTTGTTGAACTCTGTGTTGTTGCACATGTACTGACCGTTTGGATTTCTCTTAATGTCATATTATTGATTGTGTTTGAGTGTGCAAGGGATTTGGGTGTAAAAACTACTACTGAGCTGATGAAGGGGATTTGTCTTATTGTCCTTTCTACACACTCTTTACCTCACTCATTTCAGTTAGCTTCAATTAAAGAAATGCTTTCAGGACGTGAAAAGCTGCTTCTGGTAAAACTCTGTACTTCATTGATCTGGTAATATATCTGTTTGTTTATCACTTTTGCTGACCTGCCAGTTTTCTGTGCATTAGCAATACTTCCACGTACTTAGAGTTGAATTCAATTTCTGTGTCTAAATGGTAAAAAAACCATTAGTTATTAATGATGTATTTATACTGTGGTGGTGACCCAGAGTTGTGGATTAGCTACTCTAATAGGGGTATGCACATATTCCTATCTCAAGGCCCACCATGACACTTACCAAAATAAAGTGGTTATTGGAAATATATTTCTGTTTTGCATGCATCTTAGCCAAAAGTTATACATTCTCTCTCTCTCACACACAAACACACACACACATTTTTATATATCTCCCAGATGATATGACATACCCTTTGGTCAGGAACAGGTGAGCTTGTTACAATGGTAGGCATGATGATCATTATTGTCTCCTCTGTTATTCAATCCTTTTGGGTCAAGTCTGGCTTTTCTTTTTCTCTCCATTACTACAATTTTTTAAGTCCATTTTTTCAGTGGCACTTGGTGAAGACATGAAGTGGTATCACACAATCATATATTGACTGTTTTTAAGTCCCCCTGGGAAGAAGGCAGCGCTCTGCCATCTGTGCTGTATTGACAGAGTGTCTTATAGGCAGAATACTAAAATTGCTTTTAGACCTTTACATGTCTTATCACATGTAAAGCTTTTACAGAATTTTAACCTCCAAACCAGTGCCTTGTTTTCAAACACACTCAATAGAGGGGACTGAAGGGGCCCACCCTGCAGAATCTCGGTGCAGTGAGCCAAAGAGCATGCTAATAATAGAGCTCTCTTCCTGTTCCTCTTTTTTAAAGTTTTACTTTGGGTTCAAGCTGTTTGTATTAGACACAGATTCTAATCTAGGCAGTGATCAATCAAAATGGTAAATCATTGATTCTATCCTGGACAGTGAACCCTGTATATAAACACAGATACACATTTTATTACAATGATGTAATGTTAAAGTATGTTAAATACTGTTGTGTGGCCTGTTTAAGGACCTCCCTAATGTAGTGCACGTTGCATTGTTCATTGTCTTGTGCTTAAACGTTAAGCAGCGCCTTCGAAAAAATGTCAGTTGAAATTAGGCACATTTTGTATTGCTAAAGCTTGTGTATAAAGATATAAAAATAAAATAATATGTAGCTTTAATATAAAAGTGCTTATAGTTGTGGATGTAAAATGGCTAATATACATATAAATAGAAAAGTGTATGTGGGGGTATTTTTTAACCCTTATCAGCCAATGGTTTGGTCACCACCCGAAATGTCTTCACGGAAGCCACTTACTGAGTATTCGTCTATCCAGTGATAGTTTTATGCAATGCATGTTAAGTTTGAGGTTTTTTTGACTCTTCAATTAAACAAAATACTTGTGCATGTTTTGCAATATGCTACTCTGCTGCTATGCCTGCTATGCTTCTTTCTTTCTTTTTTTCTTTTCTTCTACTTTTGCTTTATTCTTTCTTTCAACACATATACAATAAATGACTTGCATGTGGCTTAATACTTCCCACACATGCCACTAGAGCAGGATAATTGCTACCTGTCAATTGTCTTAATGTTTTGGCTGATAATATTGTGTTATCTGTAAGGTATGTAATGTATTATGATTGTTTCATGATTCTGGCTCTGTGTAAATGGAGGGGATGTGCTAGAGATCCCTGCCAGGCTGCTATTTAAAGAACTGCTGAAGAGTTCCTCTGTGCTTACAGGGAGAGAAAACTCTGTGTCTGTGATTTTCCCTGCACTTGTTTTTCTGTCTGTAATGTGCATTAGGAGTCTTCTAACAGCGTCCGAATTTCAACAAGATGTAGAGAAAACAGCAGATTCAGAGAAAACAAACTGCAAGCGGACGATTGTTAGTGTTTTGAAAATCACTAGTCTTGTACATTAGAGATTTGAATGTTATCTTAAGCGTTTTTGACTCAGCGTTATTATAAACTGATTGCCTTTTAAGGACAGCCTTATCCTATGTTTAGAACTATTACAAAAATCGTAAATTTCACATCAAATCTCTAACACCAACAATAAATTTATATGCAAAATTAAGTCAGCCGAAAATTTTAACCTTTTATAATTTAAAATCTGATCAACTTCTTAAATGATGTTTATAAGTTCATATGTGAACGTGCTCCATAGCCCAATATATGTTTATACAGAACAAAACCCATGTGACTCCTGGGAATGATTCCAAAAGAATTCCAAGAGAGTTTAAAGAGAGAGCCGTGCCAACATTAAGTTATAAACATCCACTTGTTGAAGTGTGTGTCAAATGCTAATTCTAATAAAATCGGCTAATTTATGGATTACAGTTACCTCTTTTGGAAAAAAATGAGGCTCTTTAAGACTTTATATAATAATATAATAATAATATTCAACTTCATTGTTATTGTGCAAGGTACATGTACAGAGCCAATGAAATGCATTTTTCGCATATCCCATCTTTAGTAAGTTGGGGTCAGAGCGCAGGGTCAGCTATGATGCAGCGCCCCTGGAGCAGGAAGGGTTAAGGGTCTTGCTCAAGGACCCAAAAGTGGTTGACTTGCCGGTGGTGGGGCTTGAACCCAGGTGTTTTTGGTCTTCAGATTAACAACTCAGCACCTCAACCATTTGAGCCACCATTGGCACGAACCAAAAATTGATGTGTACCACTTATTCTGTGTGTTAGTGTAAGCAAGGCACGGTCACCGCCAATCCGGCGTGATACTGTGTGACATATACTGTCGTGTTGCGTCCACACGTGATACAGTAAAGATGAAAATGTGAAATAAAGACTACTTTTTTGGTATTCTTTTAGATTTGTAATATTACAGTTGAACCATTATCACAGTCTGTTCTATGACTTACAAGTTCTTATCATGCCAAAATAAAATAGATAGCAGTTACCCATTATAATAAAAATATTTTACCTTGCATATTAAATTCGCCTCAGTTTCTATTGCATTTGTGTATAAGCCTGTCAGCCAGTGCTGGGGTAGAGTATACAATGTATTTACAATTACTTTTAGAAATAAACCAAAAGTAACTTCTATAAAAAAGTCTCTAAGCTCTAACTACACCTGTCAGACCCATTCTCTAGTGCCATTGCATGAGGACGTGTTCATGTGAATTATGTGGGGGTTTTTTATAGAGCCTGGTGTGTGTGTGTGTGTGTGCGCACTGAACGGTTGTTGACCGGTCACTAATTTCATTTGCATACACATTTTAATAGACTAAAGATCAATAGAACAGCAGTGATCTTTTTTCCTTCATTCAATGATAAAAGAATAAAGATGCAGGAACCTGTACTGATTTTGAATTGGTTCGTTTGACTGTAGAACATAATCAAAAAAAGGACAAATGAAAGACAAACTGAAACAATAGAAAGGAGGAGAGAGTCAGACCTGACATTGTGGCAGGTTTAGTTAATTATGAGGCACACCATGAACATTTGCAGTATTTCGTATTACCATTCATTCATTGGGAAACTAAAGTGTTATCATTTTAATGGCATTTCGTCTTATTTAAACTTGTATATTCTTGTATCAATCGCTACTCTAGTGTTTCTATAACACTGCAGAAAGGTACACCCCGCCAGCGTGCTACAACATAGGCAGTATTAAATTACCCTGGCTCGGCTATTCCACGTCTTTGCTGGTGGACTATCATGTAGCAGTGCCATAGTAATATCAGACGGCATGAGGACAATGGATGACTGTCAGGGTTAAAGATTCTCACAATCTTGTGCTCTCTGTCCAAAACGAGCCCACAGCCCAAATTAAGTAAGTTCATGTTTTGCTCACTCTTTGTAGGTTTTGTGAGGGGGGGAAAATGAAAGGCTCTAGGCAAGGCTCTTTGCCCGTCTGCCTTTCACTGTAGTATAATCAATATTTGCTACCAATTTTGTCGAGTCTGCATTGCTAATCTTAAATTCTTATAAGCATTAGCAGTTCAGAAACTCAACATTTCATTACAGATTAGTTTATCACGAGTGTCATGTTTCACAGTTAAGCATACTATAAACATCTTCAGCTGTGACATCATTCGGCTCTTTATTTTCATTATCAGCTATGATGCAGCCAAGCCTAGAACCTGTAGTCCAGACCTACAGTAGCTAGGAACTATGCATTAGCATATGGACAGCAGGAGCTTCAGTCTTAATGATTACTTAACGGTTAAGTGTTTGAGCTGAAACAGTGACTTAAAACACTAACATTGGCATTGAGATAAATAATTAAAATAGATAGAGTTGGAAATTATGGTTGAAATGTACAATGACCTCTGCTTCAAACTCGAACGCTTCTCGCAAAATCTCACAGCGCTGTGTAGTGGTCGCAGGATCGAGAAGTCGGCGAGTAAACACATTTTTTCTGAGCTCGCGCTATGCTGTCGTTAGTCAAAGCTAATAATGGTCTGTGTGGTGCCGCTTATGTGCGTTCAGCAATGCTTGTGCACTAAACAAATGACAGGACACATTAATTATCAATTTGTTTTCAGTCACATGTTACTGCTACATCTGGCCTTTTAGTAGACAAACTGCGGGCTATTTCAAATTTATCCAGGGGTCGTAATTAGTTTAACGAGCCGGACTTTGGACACCCTTGTTTGCACCATACGTTCTTCACATGTGGCGTTAAGCAAGAGAAACAAACTGACCTGAATGCTTAACACCTGCAGTAAGGGGTTCCAGTGGCTCTGTATATTATTTAGTGCCATTTTGCTGACGTTTGAATATATTTATTTTAATGTTGCTGCACATTAGTGATTATTCTAACCGATTACCGTTATCCTACAGTAATATATCCTATAGTAATAGTATGATTTTATAGCCTATGATAAGACATAGCCTATAAAAGCTGTTCTGGTTCTTTGCAATGGACACCTTACCGAGGTGTTTAATGCTTTTTTTCTGAAATAAATATGTGTGTACAGTATATTATTCAATCTTCTTTATCTAAGTTGTGGTAGAATTTAACAATAAAGCCTGTGCCTCAGTTAGTATTCTCCAACCGTTGCTGGACTAAGCGAAAAAACGGAGTGCTTACTGTACTGTTATTTTGAATCCCACCCAGATACATGACATGATTTGATGGGTTAGGAACAGTGTACATCCACCCAGCTTTGACTGGAAACAAATGTAGAGAGCTTTACATGACTACTTTGTGAAACAGTTTCAGGGAGACTGATGAGTAAAAGCATGGCTGGATTACATTGTGCTGATCAGCTAAAAGGGACTGTTTATAGAATCACTCCCAGAGTGCATTAGCATGTCCATGTTCTATAGTCTTTTATTTATGAATAAATATTTTATATGCTTATATTTATAAAAAAAATCAACCAGGAATCCATATGAGTTTAATGGAGGTTACAGATTAGTGTATGCCGATTTAATGGCTTCTGTCCAGCACACAGAAACGGAGGAAAAGTTCATTTCTCTTAAAGGGGCAGTGGGACATCTGGAAAAATCCCAGCTGTAGCCGGCGAGCAATGAAAGCGTTTGACCCACCCTTGCGGTCCAAAGCCACACATAAATGCGTGCAGTTTAGACAACCAGAGGCAACATTACTATAATACATCATGTGTCATTCACCAGTGGGAAAACTTCAGAGTTACAGTTAGTAACAGTACTAAACTATCAAACATAGAAATAGTACTTGATTACACACTGCAGCCGTAATTGAGCGAATTCGTAAAGGTACACAAACTACATGCAGTCATATGAAAAAATTAGGACACCCTATGGAAGCCTTCCAGAGAAAAAATAAAAACAAGATTAGCCATCGATATGTTGACATTTCTTAATAAAGAACTTAATATTTAATGGGGTGTCCTAATTTTTTCACATGACTGTAAACTATGCTTTTCATATCAAAACACACCAAAATCGAAACACACCAAATTCCTACCTGTCTAAAAGAAATACTGCAACCATGGCATCATCTTTTAGACATATTGACTTTAGGGTGGAAAGGCATTACCGTTACTAACTGGGGGTTTTGATCTGTTTTGATGCAGCCTTTTTTGCCCCAGTATGTAAACGCACTGATGATAGGGTTGCCATCTTTACCTCCATTCACAGAACATATAAACATATGTACTATATTTAAATACATGTAGACCACTTAATGATTGCTGCCGAGATGTGAAAAGACTTTTAACCAGAATAAAAAAATGTTTTTAAACTAGATCACCTACCCTGCCTTTAAACATTCACTGTATATATAAACCAACTGGAATCTGTGCTAAAACAGTGATAGCAATGGAAACAAAGCCAAACATTACATTATTTGGGGTAAAAATATTGTCATCTGATTTCAGCTGGTTCTGTATGATGTGTACATGACATTTAAAATAGTTGACATAAGGAGAGATGCATTAGAATGTTGTAAAGTAGGAAACTAATTTATTCCAGTGATAAATGTAACTGTTTGTCCTTTATCCAAACTCTCTCTCTCTCTCTCTCTCTCTCTCCAGGTCCATGATTCCAGCACTGACTGATCACTAGATGCTAATTTGTGTATTCTTGCCCGCTGTGGTCAGCTGTGTGCGGGTGCTGCCCTATGGCTTGTGCAGCTGATGTGTGAATATTAGCCAAGCTGGACACCACAGCTTTGCCCCGCATTGCCTCTGCCTCAGGCCTGTCCCCCTTAGTTAATCCTCAGACCCTGCACCTTCAGAGACACCACCCGGAATCCCAAGCTACCACCATTCCCACACATCAAGAGGAGCAGTATGTGAGTGAAGAAGAACCCAGACAAGATCATGAACTTTACAGAGACGCTGAAACCATCACCGGTAAGTTCACTGATTTTTATTTTTTTGGTGTGTTGTCATGGAACTGGGTGGAACTCATTTCTGTCTGTGTGGTTCATATAGAGAATTCTACTGTTGTAAGCATTGCCATTCCTTAAACGTGACTTAGCAACGCAGGTGTGTGTTAGAAGACCCGTCTTGGCAAATAAACCTACCCAGAAGACATTTTGGCAGCGTTTGTGTTAAAGGAATTCTGCTGAAAAGGACTAAGACATCTCTTTATATTTGCAGTATACATATACATATTTTTAAATACTGTATTAGCTCATTATTTTGTTGTTAAATATTTATATATCTTAAATATTAGATATTTAATATTCTTTCACTGTCTATAAAAAACATTGTTTTTGCATCACCATCCGATTTTATAAGCTGTTGCACAGATTGTGACCTAGACATCTTTTTGTAAAACATGAATCCAAATGAGTGTAAATCACACCTGCAGAACCATTCAGATGAAAGAGTTATTTTTAGATCTTTTTCTGCCTCTGCCTTTTTTCCTATTTGTCCGTCATACAAAGATACTGATTACAGAAACCCATTTTTGGCTGGCTATGATTTTGATCTGTTCATGAGCGCCCATCTGTATGTCTGTCTAAGAATTGTGATTGTTTTTGTGTTGTATGTATGTGTCTAAATGAGCTTATAAATGTTAGTAGCATTAATGTAAAATTATCAATGTAACCAGCTGATAAAATTATTAGATTTAAAAAAGGTCAATTGTCTTAAATAGCTTCCTTCACTTATTATTTTTAGGGTTAGGGTTAGGTTAGGGTTATAAGTCTGGCATTTAAATTACTACCAAGAAAGACTGGACTTGGTGAGAGGGGATCTCTGGCATAGAGTCTGTTTTTGTCTATTATCATGAAAAGCATTTGTCTTAAATATCAAAGCAAAGCATTACAAGTATAATAAGTGATTGTCTTTAGAAACATTGTTTGTTCTGCTGGTAAAAATTCTTTTCATATATCGATAGTTATATCGATTGTTAAGTAGTCTAAATGTATTTATAAATTCTGTGGAAGGCATAGGACCAATCAAAAAGTTTAGTCTAGAAGATGTAGTCATGGCTGCAGTATTTCTTTTGCACAGGTAGAAATAGATGTGATTGGATTTTGGTGTGTTTTGATAGTAACATATATCTAATGTAGTTTGTGTACCTTTACAGATTCGCTCAATTACAGTAGTAATCAAGTACACATGATGTATTATAGTAATGTTGCCTCTGGTTGTGTGGCGATTTGCTGGTAGGGTGGGACGCACGCTTTCAGTGCCATCAGGCTACAGTTTTTCCAATATGTCTTGCTGCATCTTTAAATGAGGCCTACATAATAGTGCTAATTCAGTGGCTGTGGAATAAACATTCATATGAAAACCTAGTGGTGATTTACAGTCTGAACTGCTGGAGTTAATGAGGCAGTGTACGATCATCGTCTGATCACTGTCTGAGATCTGAAAGTGAATCAATAACCTCCTCTGGTGCCTCTTACAGTAATAAAAGAAGCCTTTACTTAATGTGTTTTAAGAGATTGAAATGACCTCTTTTAATTATACCGTTAAAATATGCAGTATGACTCAAAGGCTTACTGGTATAGTTTGCCTGATGGCAGAAGGAACACAAAGTCAACTTTGCTGTCATTCCTTCACAGATGCCATGTTGTCAGTCCAGCCAGGATTTGTGATTCTTTTTAGATTGAAGAAATGAACACAAAATTAAAAAAACTCCACATATACAGAGGACCTTGCCACAATTTTTCCATAGATATGTGGACAAGAAATTTGGGTTGATGCCTTTACAATGCACATTTAGCGAAAGCATGCCTCCATTTATGTCTGTTGAACATGAATACAGCTATCATTAAAAGTAATCACATATGAAACTTTTATGGTAGGAGAATCCTTTGTTGGCAGTGTTTCCAGTTTAAGTAGTTTTCTGTCAAAACCCACAACAAACGATGCACATTTTGTAAAAAATCACCAGCAAAATCAACACCTTTTGGGCCCAATTACTAAAAAACTCCTGGAGGGATGGTGTATTGTCGCTAATAGTCACTGATCCTACAGAACATGCATTATCACTGGTTGTGACTTTTCTTTTCTGGTTGTGAGCACTTAATGACTGATTACATACCCTAAATCAGGCCACATCTGTAACAGAGGGCTGTAATTACAAAACAATTAACTGAACATGGACGACAGGGCCGGAAATCGTTGCTAAATCTAGGGTTTTGAATCACAGAGCCAGAACAGAAAAACTCATTCTAGTATAATGACCCAAAGACTGTGTTATTGACCTTTTATTCATTCTTGTGATTTATTAAGACAGGCCAAGGTTGGTTTCCTTTCGGTTGCAGAGATTTAAACTGCACTCTTTTGCATAGTAGGAATGGCTGTCTGCATGTCCTCCTGTTGTCTATTCCTATTATTTACATACAACTTCCTCTGGCCTACACACTTAACACGTGGAGGAAGATCCCTAGCCCGCATCTGATTAGGGGTTGTGTATGGTTTTCCTCACATATCCTCGCATAGCAAGTTGATTTTGTTTTTAACAAATTAGACTGACTTTGTTGAACGACACTTAATAACAAAACCTAAACATTTCCATCATATTGTGCCTTTTTTGTTGGTATAGGAATTTTTTTGCAGTGAGGTATCTTAGTCCAGCCTCCTCAGATAGATCACTTAGAAATCCTGCCATCTTCTGGTTGTTCAAGAACAAGTTTTTGTTTCCTGTCTGTTCATTGGTTGACAGTACATGTAACGATTTGTGTGTGTGTGTGTGAGAGAGAGAGAGAGAGAGAGAGAGAGAGAGAGAGAGTGCGAGTGTGTGAGTGCGCATAAGCGCTGGGCTTGTCTTTGTATAGCAGTGGTGAGCTCCACATTCAGTGTGTGACACATAAAGAAAAAAGTTCTGCTCAGTGTTTCCAGGGCAGAGCCTGTGTGTGTGTGTGTGTTTGTGTGTTTCCATAGTGATAGAAAACCAATGGTTTGTCATCCACTGAATTTTTGCAGCTTCTGACCAGAAAGTGCAGTTTAGACCCTTCACTAGTACTGAATAGCATAACCGAGACAGAGGATACATTAAACTATGCCTGATCCCAGACCAGTTATTAACCATAGTTGCAGACCCTTGTTTAAATTCTTGGTGTTTCTCTGTGTGTGAGTGGAAGGAAACTAATTGGTGCCGTTGTGCAGAAAAGAGCTTTGACTATAAAAGTTTTACTAGTGTCGTCTCTCAAATTACCCCCCAAGCTAAATGACACTGGTTAATTTTTTTTAATGTTTCAGTCTTACAATATTTTCTTCAAGTGTTTAAAGTCCCTATGTAATCCACCATCTCACTAATATTAAAAAAAATACTTTCACATGGGGCAGCATGGTGTCTTAGTGGTTAGCGCTGTTGCCTTACAGCAAGAAGGAGTTCAATTCCCAGCCTTTCTGTGTGAAGTTTGCATGTTCTGCACGTACTTGTGTTTACTACGGGTACTCCGGTTTCCTCCCACAGTCCAAAAACATGTATGTTAGGTTGATTGGTGATTCTGAATTGTCCAGAGGCGTGTGTGTGTTTGTGTGTGTGTGTTGTGTGTGGCCCTGACTGGCGACCTGTCCAGGGTGTACCTCTCCTGTCTTTCAGAGATGGCTGGGATAGACTCCAGCAGATCCCTGTGACCCCGAATTAGGGAATAAGCAGGAATAGATGATGATGAATGACACAACTTTCATATAATCTTTCATATAATGCTTTCATATAAAAGCATTATTTAAGCAGTCTTATTTATTACTCAAAATTCGGGTTAATTCTGATTCTGGTACTCGACTGCCTTTCCTGTAGATCTCAGATGTGCAGTGAACCACTGAATGTGTGGAAACAAATTTTTAAAGGTGAAATAAAATGGTACGAAATGACTTGTCGAATTTTATACATCATATTTCATATTTTGAATCGAAATATTCACAGCTTAAATAAACAACTACGTCAGATTTCAGCCCCCTAAAAATGTAAGCCGTAAATATTCAAGAAATTAAAATGCATTACTTTTGATTTAGTGCAGTTCAACAGGTTTTTTTTAAACTTATTTTTCTGTCATACTGATTTTTTTTTTTTTGGTGCTCAGCTATTCAAGTAATTACTGTTCAATAATTACTGTTAAATGTCTGCCTATCCCTATCGGTTTATAATACAAAACGTTATATTTATTTCTGTTCTCCTGATCAGAACATCATAAATGTATTAACTCTAATACATTTTAAAGAAATACCAGTTAACAGTGTCGGATGTAATATCCGTTATTATATTATTTTTGCGAGGAACTTCAAGAAAAAACAGTTTTGTGTGTTTTTGTGTCCTTCGTGTAAGAAGTGTAAGACGCTATACAGCAGAGCAACAAAGCACTAGAAGTAACTGTCGGCTTTGTCTCTTTACTTTAGGGATGAAATGTGAGGATTTCTTGATTACAGCAGCTTTTGGTAAACCATGGAAAGTGTGCACACTCGTGTAACTATGGTATATTTTTAGTGCATTGCACCCACCATATACATTTTTAGCCAAATCTTAGCCAAGTGTAAGAGAGAATTGGGAGAGTAGAAGGTTGGTCCATTGTGTTTTTATCCACCACCACCCCCCTCTGTTGGTGTTGTATTTGTTTTTTCCTCCTAACTGCTTTTTTTATGAGACCCTTTCTTCTCAGGGGGAGTCCCAAAGGGCTTTTTAACTTCCTGTATTTGTAATGTATTTATCCCAGCTGCTCATAGAACCGGCTCAGCTTCTGTCATACTGTATGTCCAAACTAGCTCAAACTTCTGTAATAGAGGACAATGAGTGCAACAGGCTGCTGCTTGCACTGTAATACAGTCTATGTATAGTGGGAGGCATGTGACTGGTGTCATCAGCATGCCAGACATGACTAGGCGTTCATTCCTCTTTTTCCTCCCTCCCACTCTCCCTCCCCTCGTTCTCTTTCTGCCCCGGACATGTTCTCTTGACGTCCAGCCCTTGTTGTAAGAAGTGGAAAATGTAAGTTGGGCGTAAGGAGGACAAGCCTGTGGCTGCAGAATCATGAGTAAGTACTAAGATCAGATGTTTGAGCTGTTGAGAAGTTTCAGTTAGTACAGTTACTTGTTTCTGAAACCTGATAGTCATGGATTGCTGGACACTGTGACACTTTCTATTTAACTTTTGCCGGCTGTCTTACGGTCATTTTAAGGTTAAGGTCAAGCCGGCTGTGTTTGTAGCTGCTTTCATTACATTACATGCTACTATACATGCTACATTAGTTGGATCTGCATGATTTTCTTTGTGTGGCTGAGGTTAAAAAATTTTCATGTTCTGTATCATTGCCTGTCAGCTCCTGGGCATGCTTTTTGTTGTGTGTGTGTGTGTGTGTGTGTGTGTGTGTGTGTGTGTGTGTGTGTGTGTGTGTGTGTGTGTGTGTGTGTGTGTGTGTGTGTGTGTGTGTGTGTGTGTGTGTGTGTGTGTGTGTGTGTGTGTGTGTGTGTGTGTGTGTGTGTGTGTGTGTGTGTGTGTGTGTGTGAAATTTAACAACAACGTGTATAGGCAAAATTCTGAAAGCGAGACTGGTTTGTGCAGTCAAACATTTATTATTTAGAGGTTAAGGTGTTGGACTGCTAACTGGAAGGGTTTGATTCCCAGTACCACTTATTTTTTTTACTGCTGGGTCTGAGGAAGGCTCTAAACCCCCAATTGCTTAGTCGTATAAATGTATTGAACGTAAGCCGCTCTGGATAAGCGCATCTGCCAATCGCTGTAAATGTAAACAATATGATGTATATTACGATACACGGTCACGATACAATATCACAATATATTGCAATACTTAATGTGTGTATATATTTACATTTTTATTATATATATATATATATTATATATATATATATATATATATATATATATATATATATATATAGATATTATATAATATGACAATAATATCTTCTTCTTCTTCTTCCATATATAATATGGCAATAAAAAATGTAAAACAAATGGACACCCTTATTTTTGTTTTCCATTCTGAATTGAAATATTTTTATTTAGTATTATTATTTTGTCTATATTGTACAGCCATAATTGATGTGTTACTACTAAAGTTGAATATATTGATGCACTATTATGAAAAAACAATCGCGATATTTAGCTGTATCGATATTTTTACATAGCCCTAATAAGCCTGGCAATACATTCACACTCATTCATCTGTCATTTAAATGGACACAAGCAGAGACGTATGCAATCTGTCTCGCATTATTTTTGAATACAATTATCGTGGCTGTATTCTGATGTTTTTACTGCATCTTTTAAAGAATTAAAAAACTCGCTCTGATGAAATATATTACTTTAGAGCATCGTTGCATGTAGCTGTAAATTCTGTCCTGATTTCAATAGATGTATTTGTTATCCTGCAACAAGTTCTGACTTGTAGTGTGCTTTGGTTTTGTGTTCTCCTGATATGCTTAAATAGCACAATGGTACTCCTGGGGTGTACTTTTGTTGAAGTAAAAAGAGCCTGTCCCATGTATTGCTCTCTGTCAGATTTGTTTTTCACCTCTAAGGATTGTGACCCGGCATATTAAACAAAATATGTTAGAATTATATTATATATAATTATATATTCAATCTTTAGTATAAGTCGTTATGCGGTGCCACTATACCTCGCAAACCTGTTACAATGGTACACGCCTATTGGGTTGTTTGGGTCTCCTGATCAGCTGATCTTAAATGTTAACAGGTCCAAATTAAAGTTTAGAGGTGACTGTGCCTTTAGGACAGCTGGCCTTGAGCTTTCACACATTGTACCACTGCATGTCAGCGCAGCTTCGACTTTATTATCTCTTTTAGTCGGTTAAAAATATGTTCTTTCTTTCTGGACCTTTAGATGCAACCTGGGAGCTGAAGCATGCTGGATATTTCAGGATCATGTTTGATCTTCACTTTATGCATCATTAATTCCACACCTGACATTATTTAATCATATGTCAGTCCCAGGACGAGCCCTTCAAAACACACAGGCTGAAGACCAATTTGTTTTACACATCACATTAGACATGATAGTAGGTCTAAGGTTGAAGTACATAATGACAGGTTTCACATCTGGCCTTTTACTTGTACACACTTGTGAATCTGAAAATTATATGTGACCCATAAAGAAGTACTAGTCCTGCGTTTCGACTGTCAGATCCTTCTAACCAGGAAAACGCCTGTGAATTACCTACAGCACTGCCTATACATGTGGCAGATTGATCTTTTTTATTTTAAATAGGATAATTGTATAAAAAGTTTCTATTATGGTGACTAAAATACTACACTGACATTTTAATTATAGAATCGAACCAAATATCTAACTGGTTATTAAACTTTGTTTTGTAGTAAAAGTTTGAATATACGATTATGAAAGCTGTAATTCATATACTATATCACTAGAGGTCACCAGACTCGCATCTACTGTATGTTTAAAAAGTGCTTAAGTGCATTTGCTGGCTGCTGAGTTGGTACCCTGAAGCTGGTCTTAGCCTTTACACCCAGAAACCCTTGGCACACAAAACTGGAAACGCTTTCAGCAGTTTAAGGGTTAAGTTGTACCAGATTTTTGTGGTTTTAATGTTTATAGGGCTTGATTAAGTGCTGGATTTTTAAAGCTGTAAAAGTTATAAACATTAATTTTTAAAAAAACCTTAAACCTGCTGTTGTTGCCCACCGATATGTACATCGCCTTTGCATTTTTATACCTCTAAATATAACGCTAAACGAAACAAACTGTAATTGGTTGCTTTTCATGTCAGTAATACAACTTTTTAGCCAACAGAAGCTGATATGTAGTTCCTTCTGCCATAACTCTGAAAGCCTGGCTAAACGATACTAACATGAAATATCTCGGAGATTAATTCAATTTAATTGAAGGGTACTGTTGTTTATACCCCAGCGGTGTATGTGTATATATGCAGTAAAAAAAAAATCTGTACCTGATAATCACTGCTTTTACCTACAATTCCAAACAAAGGGGACCTTTTGTCTTAAAATAATTTGAGACATAACTGGAATGAAGAAATCAAAAACCTTTATATGGCCTTTAGGTGAAACTTGTAAAGGTCCCATCTGAGGCGCAGTCGGGTCTGTAGGCATGTGACTGCGGTTTGCAGAGTGGATTGGTATGTCGGTACAATCCTATAAAATGGCATCATATTATGGTGTGGAAGAGACACTAGAACAGAGCTTGCCATCATAACAAAATATGTTTGTTTTTGTTTCGGTTCCCGTGACTTTATTAAATGGCATTTAAGTCATTGTCTTATGCAAACTGCATTTCAGGTGTGATCCATAGAGCTTTATCCCAGTTATTAAAAAAGCATGAACCAATTGATTAAATAATCCTTAACCTTTTTGGCTTCAGAAATACATGTTCCAAAAATACACCTGTTGTTTCTATCCAAAAACAGAACTAGCCGGCTTGACTGCTTCAATTCTAAATTGCTAAATAGCGTTTCAGACAACAGAATTTTTTACAAAGCAGCTGCACAGGAATCCGGACATAGATTAGGCGCCTAATGTCCAAGCTAAAACTAGCATTACCTGAAAGCCCAAAAGCAGGAGTGTACTGATGTGCTGCACAGTTAGAGGTACACACATCAAAAACACAAGATTTTACCAGACTGGTATTAACTAACACAGGTTAAAACAGGCTACTGATTATGAGAGTACATTACACTTGTTTAAACATTTATTCATTCATCTTCTATAACCGCTTATTCCGTAGTTCAGGGTCATGGGGATCTGCTGGAGGGCAAAAGGCAGGAGGGGTACACCTTGGACAGTTCATCACAGGGCAACACACACACTCACACTCACTCCTATGGGCAATTAAAAATTGCCAGTTAACCTAACATACATGTTTTTAGAGTCTGGGAGGAAACTGGAGTAACCGGAGTAAACCCACACAAGTACTCCACACAGAAAGGTTTCTGCCCGAGAATCGAGCCCAGGCCTTTTTTCTGTGAGGCAACAGTGCTAAACACTAAGCCACCTACTGCCTAGTTTAAACATTTATTTGAAAATGATGTGTGCTAATGCAATTTATGGGTTAAAAGGGGTTAAAAGCATCATTGTCCCAGATTTTAGTTTATTTTTAAAACCATGTTGTCTTACAAAATAAAGCTAATACAGGGTCACGTACATATACAAGTGTTGTGTTAAACTCACCGCTGTATACATAGAGATTTAGAGAAATGTTATGAGAATGGTCAACAGCAAAATACATTTGTTACTCAAAGACTTTAACTAGTAGCATCAAGCCCACACGAAGGCCCTGCCGAAATTCCATACTTCCATATTATATAGTAGGGGGAAATTGAGTATATGAGACCAGTAGTATGTCTGAACATACTTGAACATAACATTTGGGAGGGACGTCCTTATTTAAATGTATTACTTACTTAAGAAGTATGTCATTTCAGATAGAGCCAGATGTGTTTTTAATGTTTTAATAATTGTAACAACAGCAGATCTAGTCTTTAAAAGCATTTAACGTCATAGCTGAAAACGGCCTGCTCTGTCCCAAGCCATGATTATAAGACACGTTGTTTCAAAGAATATTACAAAACAAAAATACTCTACATTCTTCATGTATGGTATGAGATGGAACATAGATGATTATTTTTTTTTGCTCTTTTGTTGTCTATTGAATGTCTAGCCTGAGTCTTTTCTCTTTCTCGTTGCTGGTGTATGACAGATGTGTGCAACAGCACTGATCTTCCAGAGGTGGAAATCATCAGTTTGCTGGAGGAGCAGCTCCCTCACTATCAGCTGAGAGCAGACACTCTATACGGCTATGACCACGACGACTGGCTCCACACGCCGCTTATTCCCCCCGACATCAACATCGACCTGACCACCGAGCAGATCGAGGAGACCCTCAAATACTTTCGTAAGTGTTTTACGAAAACACCCTCTTTCCCTCTCTCTCGCTTTCTTGCTCTCTCTCACGCTGTGTGCTCTGTTTGGTCCTCTCGTTCTGTAAAAACCTCTCTCATTGTCAGTGGTTCTCTATAACGAAAAGAACATTCTCATGTAGACCAGAGTTAACACAAAAGCAGAATTCTTGTTACCCGATTTGTCGGTCATATAACCAGTGTAAGAGAAGGCTAATTATTAAATATTCTTATATTTTATTATTCTAAGAAAGCCACCAAGTAATTCAGGCCTTACTGAATAATGAGATATCACTTAGGCGAGTATCCATGCCTTTGTTTTAGTGTATAATTATAAGGTAATATCGAATCGAAACTCCCCTAGCTATTTATCAACAGGGGATTAAACACTACACATATTAAATGAGATAAAGGAGACCTTTTAAAAATGAGGAAGTAATTATAATAATAGTGGCAAAAGCTTAAATAAACTGCCACTGTGTGCAAAGACAAACAAACTTTACATCTGTGTTTAATTTACCCTGCCACTAAAATTCATGCTATGACAATCTTATATTTGTTTATACTTTCTTCTCAGCGTAGCACAGACTCCCTAAATTAAAGGCAGGACTAAATATATGTGTCTGCAATAATAAATAATAATTAATGCTTTAACTGCACCTCTTTTGCACTACAGGGTCATGTGTGTAATAATTTTAACCACTATACAGTGGTGTGAAAGTGTTTGCCCCGTTACTGATTTTTAATTTTTTGGCATGTTTGTCACACTTTAATCAGATCAATAAACACATTTAAATATTAGTCAAAGATAACACAAGTAAACACATCAGCCAGTTTTTATTATTAAGGAAAAACTAAATCCAAAACTACATAGCCCTGTGTGTGAAAGTGTTTGCCCCCAAACCTAATAACTGGTTAGGCCACCCTTAGCAGCAACAACTGCAATCAAGCGTTTTCGATAACTTACAATGAGTCTGTTACAGCGCTGTGGAGGAATTTTGGCCCACTCATCTTTGCAGAATTGTTGTAATTCAGCCACATTGAAGGGTTTTCGAGCATGAACCGCCTTTTAAGGTCATGCCACTACATCTCATTTGGATTCAGGTCAGGACTTTGACTAGGCCACTCCAGTCTTCATTTTGTTTTTCTTCAGCCATTTAGAAGTTGACTTGCTGGTGTGCTTTGGATCATTGTCCTGCTGTAGAACCCAAGTTCACTTCAACTTGAGGTCACAAACAGATGGGCGAACATCCTCCTTCGGGATATTTCGGTACACAGCAGAATTCATAGTTCCATTTATCACAGCAGGTTTTCCAGATCCTGAAGCAGCAAAACAGCCCCAGACCATCATACTACCACCACCATATTTTACTGTTGGTATGATTTTCTTTTTCTGAAATGCAGTGTTACTTTTACGCCAAAGATAATGGGACACACGCATTCCAAAAAGTTCCACTTTTGTCTCCGTCAGTCCACAGATTTATTTTCCCAAAAGTCTTGGGGATCATCAAGATGTTTTCTGGCCAAACTGAGACGAGCATTTATGTTCTTTTTGCTCAGCAGTGGTTTTCGTCTTGGAACTCCATGCAAACCATTTTTGAGTCATGAACACTCACCTTAACTGAGGCAAGTGAGGCCTGCAGTTCTTTGGATGTTGTTGTGGGGTCTTTTGTGACCTCTTGGATGAGTTGTCGCTGCGGTCTTGGGGTAATTTTGGTCGGCCGGCAACTCCTGGGAAGGATCTCCACTCCACTGTTCCATATTTTTGCCATTTGTAGATAATGGCTCTCACTGTGGTTCACTGCAGTCCCAAAGCTTTAGAAATGGCTTTATAACATTTTCCAGACTGATAGATCTCAATTATTGTCTTTCCATTTGTTTTTGAATTTCTTTGGATCTTTTGGTCTACTTCACTTTGTCAGGCGGGTCCTATTTAAGTGATTTCTTGATTGTGAACAGGTGTGGCAGTAATCAGGCCTGGGTGTGGCTAGAGAAATGAAACTCAGGTGTGATAATTAATAATAATAAAAACCATCATTTAAAAAACCCAGGATGTGTTTACTGGTGTTATCTTTGACTAATATATAAATTTGTTTAATGATCTGAAACATTAAAGTGTGACAAACATGCAAAAAAAATAAGAAATCAGTAAGGGGGCAAACAGTAGTCGACTTCAGGTGAAAGAAACAATTACTCCTGTATTTGTTATTGTTTTTGTAACAATAACATGTACACAATATCTTCAACAAAGATTAATTGTTCTTTATTTATACGTTAAAGACTATGACTATGCAGTGTGATTTTTCTGAATCTTCAGAAAAATATAAAGCGCATTTTTTATAAAGCTATTTATTTCATTTACATTTCCGTTCTATTGTTCCTATTTATGCTTATCATTTTTGTATTATATTTTACACAGATGCTCTCCTTACAAAATCATCCTAATCATTCTAAAATAATAGTTTTCACATCAAGCTATTAAAGTAATCTGGTGGCATTTTTTACATGCTTTAACTGTCATGATGTAATCAGTACACACCCGATCAGCCGGTAAGGTGTCACGTCATCTCCTTAGCTACTTTGATATTATCGTTAGACAGAGAGTGAGTGAGAAAACCTTGAAAGTGGAAGAGAATTTCGACAGCATATACCACTAGAGGCAGGAGTCAGAGCCAGTTGCTATGGTAACCTCTCCAGAGGGAGGTGCTACGGAAATAGGGAGCTCTGGCAGGAGGGAGAGAAGAGGATGGTTAAACATCTGCTGACGTTTGTCGATGTAAGACAGTCTGATTGGCTTTCCAACAAGGAAGTGCGCATGATACAACCTTGACTATAGCCGTTCCATGTAAGAAGGCTTTATCACTGATGCCTCATTATTCACAAATTTTTCCCCATCTGATTCTGGACGGGATGCTGTACGCAGCTTAATCTTTTATCTGTTACTTGACCCTCTGGTGGAGAAGAGAATGGGCTGCTGGGATGATGCGTGTGAATATGTGACCTCGGGGGCTGGACAGCAGGACCTGCGACTCACAGCTGAAGGAGACTGAGTATGCAGAGATTTGTGGAGGCTGACTATTATGAGCTCGATTGGTATTATGAAGAATGTTCTGACGGTAAGAGCAGATGGGTATTTTCTTGTCTCAAATGGAAACATGGCCGGCTGAGTGTGAGAATATGAACAATAATTAGACAGATACAGAGTGGAAAAGAGAAGTAAAGTGTGAACCAGAGAAGTATGAGGAGCTGTAATTTTTTTTTTTTTTTTTGGGTGCATGAATAATAATTTTAAAGATGCTTCAGAAAAATGTTAATAAAACGCAAAACTGTTTAACTGATTGTGTTGGTTGAGAAATGGTGCAAGGAGGCACATGTCGAGGATGCTCATGGTGTCATCTTTACAGCAGGCAATGAACTCTCATCACAGCCATGTATTGCATCAGACACAATGTAGGCAGTTTTTAAGTTTTGTTTGGGGCAGTTGCTAACGCACACTTATTTCACAAGTGCATGTTGATACTTAAGCTAATAAAGGTCATGCTATGTTGACAGTAACCAGGGTGAAATCCAGTTAAAAGGGGTGTGCTGTGTCTTATCGTGCAAGTAAATTAGCAGGTGACAAAGAGGACCTAGAATTATATTTTTATTCTTGTTTCAAATGATTCATAGTGCACTGGAGAATAAAAAAAAGTCTAACGAATAAACAGAGTCAGTCTTAAACATTAAGAACTTTATCACTACAGTTATATTTACATAACTTGGCAGACGCCCTTAACCAGAGTGACGTACATTTATCTCTTATATTAAAACTGAGCAATTGGGGGTAAAGGGCTTCGCTCAGAAGGCAGACAGTGGTGACTTGGTGGTGCTGCAAATCGAACCCAGGTCTTTCTGGTATCAGTCAACCTTAACCACTAAGCCACCACTTCCCTACTATCAGTAGTTCTTTAGTCTGACTTCTAACTTTGAACTGTTGTGCAACAACTCATAAAAATTTTGACATTGAGGAGATCCTTTAAATACTTAAAATTACAATTTCTTGACTTTTATTTTCAGCATTTCACCTAAATAAGATACTGTCCTATTAATAAATGTAATCAAATGAACGCTTTGGAGCTAAACGCACTTCTTTTCTCTAATAAAAGGCTTGATTTCAGTTTGCTTGTACAATGAGACTGACTAACGTACATACTGTATATAGAATTCTAAATACTTTGCTTTATGGTTACTGTAAACATTTGTTCATTTACTGACCTTTAGTGAAAGTCGGATTGTTTTCTAGCAGTATAACCAGTTAATATGTCCGTATAAACAGCAGCACCCACCTGCATTACAGTTGTATGTATTAAAGGAGCATTTTTATTTATTTATTCATTTATTATTATTTTTAAGTCAGTGGTCACCATTTTGTAAAAACCTTCTGAACATTAAACAATGCTGCGTTATATATGTCGAGTGAAGCAAAGTTAAGTTTTATTGTTCACGTTTATTGTGTTTTTAATGATATTGTGGTAAAGCGTGGGAGAGTGCTCCTATTGGCACACTCCCATCGACCCACATTAGAGGACTGTGTTTGATTTTCATTGTAGTTGAGGTTTGCTCTGACCTGTTTTGTTTTCTTTCTTTTTTTTGGCGGGAAACTTTGGAGTAAATCAGTTGTTGAGCCCACACAAAAGTGAGGCATTCAGCATCACAGCTTCCCCCTGCTTTTCAGACTTCTGACTGCTGTGTTTCCATGGAAATGTGGAGCTAGTAATTCTTGTCAACCATAGCTCTCAACAATGCAAATAACAGCACATAGATTAGTCTAATTCATATTGTAAAAAAAATTGGATTTGTCCTTCAAAAAGCAGCTAAAAACTACATAGCCTGTGTTTGGCATCTTTAATTAATCGTTTAATTCTAATTTTGACAAAGAGCAAATGCTATTAAGTAATCTAGTCAATTAAAGCTAATAAATAAGCTTGTTTGGACGACTTCTGCTGTGTTTGCATTTTACATGTCCATTGGAAAACTGACTCACCTGAGGATATCAGGTGGCCACACCTACTCAACAGGTGTAGCCAAAGATAACTTTGTTCCGCCTTAACAGGTTGCCATGGTGCGTTACAGGAACAAACCATTCTGGATTCTAAAGAGAGGGGTGTTGCGTGTTTTAATAAAGATCAAGGAAAGGCTAGCCTGATTTTAAAGTGAACTTTATGCAAGTGTTACCACTTATGAAAATGCTGTGTATAATACTGCTCAGTCACTCAGCCAGACTTTACTTGTCTGTGGTGATTTATATGAGATTACATTTGCTGCTCCCCTGTGATTCTTAGTTGGATAAATGGTTGTAGACTGCATTTGACTTACAGCCTGTTGGCAGGTGTGGGTACTGGGCAGTGTTGTGTGTAGATCTGAGAGACTTGTTGCTTGGAGGAAACTAAATGGACAAACTTGAGAATGTTGCAGCAGTGTTGGGACCTCTGGCCCAGTGGCCTGGCTTTGCATCAGTAGGTTGGTAATACCATGGAATTGCCTCCTCAAAACTTGGACGAGGAACGCTATGAATATGATGCATCTGAGGTGCTGGATTATTCAGCTCTGTCTAGCTTCACCGATTCGCACTGTGCTGATGATGAACAGGAGGATGAGGAACTTTATACCTTGGAAGAAGGTAATGTTTATTTTTGATTTTAGAGGGAATAAATCATTTAAGAAGACACAGCCGCTAGCTGAATTTGCTCTATTATAGTGTTTATTTTTGCTGTCTGTACATAAACTAATGAAAGTCACTCTGGTATCTGTGCCACTCCCACTTACCCACTGACATCACCTTTGTTTGAGCATGGTGGAAGTATGAGATTTAAAAGTTATCAGTCAAGATATTGAATGATTAACCAAATTGTCACAGCTTTAAATTTTTGCCTAATTGATAAGACTTAATAATTCCTAAGAACATTAATTTTTTTTATCATCCATCTTTAGTGCAAGCAGCTTCTAAAAATATGTCTGGTGATGTTTTGTTTTTCATTTTATCACATTCCATCTTGATGATGATGTTGCTGTGTAATATTGTTAAAAATGAGTATAGACAGTGTTTGAGGTCACTGCATCTGGTCAGTTTCAGAAAGATGTGAGCTGTTCGATGGCATATTTTTTTGTCTCTCCGATGTTTGAAGTAAATATAAAATAATATTTGTGCTAACATACTAAGTTTTACCTTATTTAGGGCTTCCTCACTATCCGATTCAGAATAAAGTTAAGTTGCTTATCGAAAGTGATAAATGATGTGTATAAAAGCATACCGGACAATATACAAACACACACAATGATTTCTTCATGTATGGCGAGTGTATATAATCCGCATTCACTAACAATCCACTTTATTCGAAGCACATCACATTTATGCGGTTATGTTGCATCCGATTGTGTATGTATGGAGCTTTACTTTCTTTCTCACGAGGTGTGAGCATGGGAATCGGGGTGACTACTTTCCCAAGGCAACAAAGCACAACAATAGACAGTATTAGGTTACTTAAAAATATGTCAGTGTATATAAATAATAAGTAAAGCTTTGTTACAGGATTGTGTTCCAGTTGTGCTACTCAACTGTAGGCGTCAGCTTTCTTCAATCAGTCGAGCAATAAATGTTTAAAATAAAGTACGTAAAATTTCTCTCTGTAAGTCAGCAACTGCAGGATTTATTTATTATTATTTATTAATTTGGTTGTAATCTGAAATGTTGTAAATATGTATCAGTTCTCTTATAGTGATATTATAGTGTGGAGTATTTGGTTACATCTGTGTTTGTGTAAGTGTGTATAATAAATAAGTCTACTGGCAGACTCATTTTATCATATGGAAATACTGACTCTGGAAAACTAATAAAATATTTTAATATCATATTTTATCATATAAGATTGTATGACTGAATTAGCTTTCTCTCTGTTATCTGTGCAGTTCTGTGTGCTGAAAGAGTGGGCCAGATGACTAAGACGTACAATGATATAGACGCTGTTACACGCTTGCTGGAAGAGGTAAGTCACAGCTGTTCTGCCTTTATTCAGATGTGTGTAAACCCATAAGCTTTGACTGTTATGTCCACTAGCTTGTACTTTATACTGGCTGGGCGGCATGGCGCCACCGGCATAGCGAGATTGCAAAAGTTATCAATGAGAAATGAAACTTGAGCCCCATTTTTTACACAGTACCGCCAAATAGTTAATTACATTGATGGATCCACAGGATTGCTGATGCGAGCTCGCATTGATGTACACTGCTTTACAAAAATCCTGACATAAATTGTGACACCTGATGTCTGATGTTACCAATATCCAAATAAAATTAAATTAATGGTATGCATAATTAATATCCAAATAAAACTAATGTTGGGCATTACTAATATCCAAATAAAACTAATGTTAAGCATTACTAATATCCAAATAAAACTAATGTTAAGCATTACTAATATCCAAATAAAACTAATGTTAAGCATTACTAATATCCAAATAAAACTAATGATGGGCATTACTAATATCCAAATAAAACTAATGTTGGGCATTACTAATATCAAAAAAACTAATGTTAAATATATCCAAATTAAATGTCCTAATATATGATGTGGCATTGCTAATATCCAAATAAAACTAATGTTTGGGCATTGCTAATATCCAAATAAAACTAATTTTGGGCATTACTAATATCCAAAATAAAACTAATTATGGGCATTGCTAATATCCAAATAAAACTAATGTTAGGCATTACTAATATCCAAATAAAACTAATGTTAAGCATTACTAATATCCAAATAAAACTAATGATGGGCATTGCTAATATCCAAAAAACTAAATAATAAAATTAATCGGCATTGCTAATATCCAAATAAAACTAATGATCGGCATAATTAATATCCAAATAAACTAATGATCGGCATTTAATATCCAAATAAAACTAATGTTAATAAGCATTAACCTAATATCCAAATAAAACTAAATGTTAAGCATTATCCAAATAAACTAATATCCAAATAAAACTAATTTTGGGCATTCCTAATATCCAAATAAAACTAATTTTGGGCATAACTAATATCCAAATTAAAACTAATAAGCATTGGCTAATATCCAAATAAAACTAATGTTAATAAGAAAACATTGCTAATATCCAAATAAAACTAATGTTAATCATTGCTATATCCAAATAAAACTAATGTTAAGCATTGCTAATATCCAAATAAAACTAATTTTGGGCATTACTAATATCCAAATAAAACTAATGATGGGCATTACTAATATCCAAATCCAAAAAACTAATGTTACTAATTTTGGGGCATTACTAATATCCAATAAAAACTAATGTTAAGCATTCCTAAATCCTAATATCCAAATAAAACTAATTGTTAATCATTGCTAATATCCAAATAAAACTAATTGTTGGGCATTCCTAATATCCAAAATAAAACTAATTTTGGGCATTACTAATATCCAAATAAAACTAATGTTGGGCATTAACTAATATCCAAATAAAACTAATGTTAAGCATTGCTAATATCCAAATAAAAACTAATGTTAATCATTGCTAAATCCAAATAAAAACTAATGTTAAGCATTGCAATATCCAAATAACAACTAATGTTGGGCATTACTAATATCCAAATAAAACTAAGCATTGCTAATATCCAAATAAAACTAAAATTTTGGGCATTGCTAATATCCAAATAAAAACTAATTTTGGGCATTCAAATAAAATAAGATGGCTAATATCCAATAAAACTAATTTGGCTAATTTTAAGAATTGCTAATATCCAAATAAAACTAATGTTAATGGGCATTGCTAATATCCAAATAAACTAATGATGGGGCATTGCTAATATCCAAATAAAACTAATGATGCTAAATAATTAATGAGGGCATGCTAATATCCAAATAAAACTAAATGATCCATAATTAATATCCAAATAAAACTAATGTTAAGCACTTCGCCAATAAAACTAATGTTAATATCCAAATATAATTAAAAACTAATATAAAACAAATAAAACTCAAAAGCATTTAATATCCAATAAAACTAATGTTAAGCATTCCTAATATCCAAATAAAACTAATTGTTAAACAGTTTGGGCATTACTAATATCCAAATAAAACTAATGTTAAGCATTGCTAATATCAAATAAAACTAATTTTACATTACTAACTATCCAAAAAAACTAATGTTAACACATTGCTAATATCCAAATAAAACTAATTTTGGGCATTACTAATATCCAAATAAAACTAATGTTAAGCAAATAAAACATTGCTAATATCCAAATAAAACTAATTTTGGGGCATTACTATATCCAAATAAAACTATTTTGGGCATTACTAATATCCAATAAAACTAATGTTAAGCATGCTAAATGCTAATATCCAAATAAAACTAATGTTAATCATTGCTAATATCCAATAAACTAATGTTAAGCATTGCTAATATCCAAATAAAACTAATTTGGGCTAATATCCAACATAAAACATTGTACTAATATCCAAATAAAAAAACTAATGCTAATATCCCAATAAAAACTAATTTTGGGCATTACTAATATCCAAATTAAAACTAATAATGTTAAGCATTACTAATATCCAAATAAAACAAATAATGTTAAGCATTCCTAATGTTTCCTAATATCCAAATAAAACTAATTTTGGGCTAAAACTAATTAATATCCAAATAAAACTAAAACTGTTGGGCATTACTAATATCCAAATAAAAACTAATGTTAAGCATTACTAATATCCAAATAAAACTAATGTTAAGCATTGCTAATATCCAAATAAAACAAAATCCAAATAAAACTAATGTTAAGCATTGCTCCAAATATCCAAATAAAACTAATGTAATGGCATAATTAATATCCAAATACAACTAATGCTAATAAATCCAAATAAAACTAATGTTAATTGCTTAATCAAACTAATGTTAATTGCTAATATCCAAATAAAACTAATGTTAAGCATTGCTAATATCCAATAAAACTAATAAACTAATCAAATAAAACTGTTGGGCATTACTAATATCCAAAATAAAACTAATGTTGGGCATAATTAATATCCAAATAAAACTAATGATGGGGCCCCCATAATTAATATCCAAATATAAAAACTAATGTTGGGCATTACTAATATCCAAATAAAACTAATGTTAATGCTAATATTACAACTAACTATCCATGGGCAAATAAACTAAACTTGTTGGGCATTACAAAATCCAAATAAAAAACTAAAATATCCATAAAATAAAAAAGCTAATATCAAATAAAAAACTAATGTTGGGCATTACTAATATCCAAAGGCCAAATAAAACTAATGCATACTTACATCCAAATAAAACTTGGGCTAATTAAAAACAATAAAACTAATGTTAATATCCAAATAAAACTAATTTGGCATTACTTAAGCATTACTAATATATCCAAATAAAACTAATGATGCAAATAAAAACTAATGTTAAGCATTAAGCACTAATATCCAAATAAAACTAATGTTAAGCATTACTAATATCCAAATAAAACTAATGTTAAGCATTACTAATATCCAAATAAAACTAAGCATTGGGCTAAATATCCAAATAAAAACTAATGTTAAGCATTGCTAATACCAAATAAAACTAATGTTAAGCATTGACTAATATCCAAATAAAACTAATGTTAAGCATTGCTAATATCCAAATAAAACTAATGTTGGGCATTACTAATATCCAAATAAAAACTAATGTTGGGCATTAATAACTATATCCAATAAAAACTAATGTAGAATGGGCATTAATTAATATCCATTACTTAAGGCATATTAATATCCAAATAAAACTAATGATGGGGCATTACTAATATCTAAAAATAATAAACTAATGTTAAAAGCTAATTACTAATATCCAAATAAAACTAATGATGGGCATTGCTAATATCCAAATAAAACTAATGTTAAGCATTACTAATATCCAAATAAAACTAATGTTAAGCATTACTAATATCCAAATAAAACTAAATTAATATTGGCCGGCCATTGCTAATATCCAAAAATAAAAAAGCACATGTAAATGCATTAGAAACACCTATTAAGTTATTTTTAAGCCCCCCCCCTTTTTTTTTCTTCGTTGTGATCAAATATTGTATGATCCACAATTTGAAGGCTGATGGAAGGTCAAGCAGAATTTATTATTATTACTAGATTATGAACAAAATTTGTACTGATATATTGTATACTATGTCACATTAACAGAGTTTAAAAGTAGTTTTTAACTTGCTCCACTGAACTGGCCTTTATGGCTAAAAAAGTTTTATTTAGATTTATTTTATATAATTTAAAATGGCAATGTTTTGGGGTTTTTTTTTCCTCTGCAGAAAGAGAACGGGACTTGGAGTTAGCAGCACGCATAGGTCAGTCCCTGCTGAAGAAAAAACCAAAAGCTTGAGTGAAAGAAATGAGTTTTTTGGAAAGGAAGAAAGCAAGTGGAGCACATACGGGAAGAGGTGAAATCCCTGATAAAATCTTTTGCCTTGCTAGTTCGACTATCGTTAAATCAGCACGGAAGTAAATTTGCCTAATAACCAAATTTAACTTACCAAGGCAGTCCTATTTTCTCTTTAAGGAAAAAAAACAAGGTGAACCAACATTGACAAACAGTTTTTTTACTTATAGAGAGGAGCAGTTCATGAATATATATATATATATATATAATATATATATATATATATAGTATTATATATATATTATATATTTCATTAATTTAATTTATAAAGAGTTAAAAAAACGCACTGTGGTCTGGTTTATAACCAGCATCGAGTCTGGCAATATCTGGTAATATGTTGTAGCTGTGTTGTGGTGTTGCATTGATTTAAAAGCTTTAAATAGTTTGCTGTATGTGCAGGTTTCTCAGCTGCGTCATGATCTTTCTATGAAGGATGAACTGCTCCAGTTCTACACCAGTGCTGCCGAGGAAAGCGAGGGAGAGTCGGTCACCTCTACCCCGTAAGTCTTCAAATCTCTAACTGCCTTGTCCTCCAACCTTTCCTTTAAACTTGTGCTACTCTTTTCTTTTACACCCAATGGCCTGCTTGATTCTTCTGAAACTATTAGACTAGTAGTAGGAGTTTTTTTTTTTTTTTTACAGAATAATACTTGATTCTATTACAGAATTTCTTTTTTTACACTACATTAGACTTGTGTGTTGAAATTATGTGCTGTTGTTGCATTGTATTGAAAACCAGGCTAATAGACCGTCCTGTTAGCTTTAGTGGCTAGTAGCATCTCGTTAACTGCCCTGTTAGGTAAAAAATACAAATGCAAATCATTCTAGATAAGGACGTCTGCCAAATGACTGAATGGAAAATAAATAAAGTTTGTGTGCAAGCTTTTATTGTAAATATTGACGTGTGTTACAGATTCTTGTTTGTTTACATTTTACCAGCTGGGTTTAACTTAATACTTTACGCAAAGTGTTGCAGTAACAATTTAACTTTATACAATTGTATACAATTTTTATTTATTTATTTATTTTTTGTACCAGCACTAAAATTTAATAATTCATATTGTTAAACTTTCTCTGTGGACCCCTTATGAACATTTATGGAAAGAGTCCCCAATATCACGTCCTCTTTGCATCAGGCTGAATTTCACCCCTCTGCTGTTGATTCTTTTTCTAACTAAATGAATTATCTCCCAAAGTTTCTCTTTCCCCAGTTACCAGACTAATCTTCCTGTCTGTTGGATTGTGTCTTTGTCAGCATCCCACGGAATGACTCCTCATTGTCAGTGCCAACATACTTTCCTCTGGACTCACTGCAAAAGAAGCTGAAAGACCTCGAGGAAGAGAACATTGTTCTGCGATCCGAGGTAAAGGATTGATGTAGCAACCCACTTTTTCCCCACATCACTCAGTAAATCATGTACACTTTGTTTACCAGTAAATAAATTAACTAAAGTTATTACATATCCAGTCGACATTTAGGATAACAGATTCATACATATACAGTTTTAGTTTCATTATGATAAGATGATTTCCATGTCTTTCCATGCAGTTGTTTTAAGGTCATACTGTGACTGGGTTGCTATAGTCTGTGTTTATGTGGAATTTAAATACAGATCTGGTGTCACTTTAGTAATCTTCAAACAACAGAAACAGAAAAAGACAAAGAAACTAAGTGTAATATGATTTAAATGATTGTGACTGAGTGTAATATGATTCCTGTGTTGTTTTTTTATGTTGACATGTTTGAGTAGGCGTGTCACTTGGAGACAGAGACCATCTCGTATGAGGAAAAGGAACAGCAGCTGGTTAACGACTGTGTAAAAGAGCTCCGTAAGTTCACCTGCCTAAACTCCCACTACCATCATGGAACAGATCCCGGTTTTATCTTAAAACACAGCCTCTATCATTCTGCTGCAGCATTTTTATTTTCACCTAAGACACTAATAAAAGTTTAGTCTAAGTCTAATTGACTGCTAGACAGAACAGTGTGTTGCTGTAGTGTGCAATCCTGTTCACATACTGTAATTGGGTCAGAATTGAGGTTATATCTCCACTGATCTATTTTCAGTATCTTGCCAAAAAAAAGATGAAGGTAAAAATGAACTGTAGCTGCATTTAATTATTACGTTATGATGTTTGAATCTAATAGAAAAATCTTTTTCCAAAAACAATTTTCTAGATTTTTACTTTTGCCTCATTATAGAACATAGCTAATCAACAACTTAAGCATTTTTTAGCCATCTTTGGACAGATTTGTCTTTAAATGCCCCATACCAAGTGTGATTTTTACAATACAAGACTGTAAATACATTTCCACTTCCTTTAAATATAATGTATTTGTAAAAAGTTTTAAACATGTATTGATAGCAGAAAAAAATACTTCTTGTCATGTCTACTTTTTAATTTATGATTCTGTTTCCGCTGCTTTTTTGAAAAAGTATTATGGTAATCTATGTGTGCTATATACTTTAGGTTATGTAACTTTGCATTTAAATTCTTTAAACATTACCAAAGAAATTGAATCCAAACTCTTTTCCTCTTATAGGGGATGCTAATCTACAGCTTTCGGCTCTCGCGGAGGAGCTGGCGAAGAAGACGGAAGATGCTTCCAGGCAGCAGGAGGAGATAACCCACCTGCTTTCTCAGATAGTGGATCTCCAGAAAAAGGTCAAATGTGTAAGTGTTTTACTTTTATAGATGGTCTACCTGCTGTTCCCAAATCATGCACTTTAGTTCAGTTTGAGTGCCTTACAAGGCTGTGCCTAATGGTGTTTCTGTGCGCTATTTGCAGTATGCGGTGGAAAATGAGGAGCTCACACAGCACCTGGGAGCTGCTAAGGATGCCCAGAGACAGCTTACTGCTGAGGTAAGGTCATCCTGGAATAATCCGCACTTTAGCCACCTAGGATAATCTAAATACTCAAACCTCAGGAGGGAGAGAAAAGACATGTTTCCTGCCTTGAATGGATACAGTCTTAAACGATTACTTGATATGTTTTTAAACCATAGCTCCGGGAACTAGAAGATAAGTTTGCAGAGTGTATGGAGATGCTGCATGAAGCCCAGGAGGAGTTAAAGAACTTCAGGAACAAGACAGTGCCTCAAAGCACACCACGACGCTTTCACTCGCTCGGCTTTTTCCCCATGGTGAGAGATGGATAGTCCAGGTAGATAGTCTAAATACTGCAATGCAAGGTGCATGCTTTTACTCTTACTCTTAAATCCACCACTATAGCTGACAATTATAATCAGCAGAAATCTATCCATGGCAACTCCAGATAAATAATATTTATAGCCATGTATTTTCATAGCTGCTCAGTTTACATATTTTTTGGACCCATGTAAATGAAGCATATTATGTAGCAAGGAAAGCCTGAAAGGTTGATTGTATTTCACATTGCTCTGCGGCTATAAAATGCAGGAAATGTTCTTTTGGTTGTGGTTAGCCAGCTGGGTGATGTAAATGACTTGTATGTCAGACCCAGAATTCTGTAGTTCCTTTGTCTAATGTGGTATGTATTAAACAGGACTCCTTAGCTGCTGAAATTGAGGGGACCATGAGGAAAGAAATTCAGATGTCTGATCCAGAAGTGGAAGATCAGAGGTATCATTACTATTGCCTAAATAACAAATACCCAAGATGCACTTTGTTTCTTATGTTGAGGTTTGTTGCTCTAGAAACTGATAAGCTTATATATATTTGTATTTGTATTTGTAAATAGTAACTTTGATTTTAAATGTTTAACTTTATGACTGTTGTGTTTACACATGCATCTTTTTCTAGGTTGCACCCAAAGCGAGTCTTCCAAACAGTGCGCAACATCAATCATGTAGTTCGCCAGCGCTCACAATGCCCCTCTCCCATGAACATCCCAGGCTCCAATCAGACGTCATCTGTGAATTCTAGGCGCTCCAGCTGTCTGAGCACACCCAGATCTAGTGTTTATGGAGGAGAAGGGGTCATGGACAACCGCACCAACAGCATGATGATGGAAAGTCCCACTTCACAGGAATGGTAAAAAGCAAGGAATACTTTTGGACATATAGTGTTAATATTAGTTTTAATGGTTTCCATTGCTGATGTTGCTATTCTTTTTCTCATTTGTTTCTTTAGTTCAGAAGACGTGAACAAAAAGCCTGGTACTCCTGGCACACCTGGCTCTCATGACTTGGAGGCAGCATTACGGCGACTTTCACTTCGCCGTGACAATTACCTGAGCGAGCGCCGCTTTTTTGAGGAAGAGCGAGAACGCAAGCTTCTGGCACTGGCAGAGGAGAAGAAGGAGCCATTTGTAGACAGTGATGGAGAAGGAGGAGGCTCAATCACGCATGCAGACAGTATTCTCTCTCTTGGCACCCTACATTCGGTCTACTCCGTGTACAGTAGTCGTTCCTACCTGCCTGAGAAGCTGCAGATCGTCAAGCCTTTGGAAGGTGACCAGAACAAAGGCAGGCCTGTGGCCCTGCATCTCTTAGACACATTCTGGGCTCTAATACACCAGCACTCCGACGACCTCTTCACACAGCACTCATTCTATTTCAGACATGCACAGCCTCGCTGCTGGTTCGAGATTTAGCCACACTGTTTTGTGCATATGCACACATTTAGAGAGCTACACCAATGTGCAATATACAACACTTTTTTTATAGGCTTTATTATCAATTTTTTTCATAGATAGTGAAAGCACCCTCCTCTATATGACTACAGTATGTAAATGCTTGTTAATGGGTGTGTTTTAACTTGGCTAATTCAGTAACACATTATCAGTGATGCATGATCAAAGTTTTATTCCGTCTTCAGCAGTTGTTGCTTTATTTAATAATCCTTTATTATTCAAGCGTAATTGAGACAAATCAATACCTTAAACATTTTTAGGAAATCGAAAGGCTCTAAAGTTAAATAAAATTAGGATTTTTAGAAAATTTGACACAACTGTTTGATCTATAGGCAATTAATAATGCTTATAGAAAAAACAATGCCCTCATTTGACTCCTCATGTAGAATTTAGCATGGCTTTTGCCTTCTGGTTGTTTTAGTACAGTACAGTACAGTACAGTTTTTGTTGTTTTGTTTAAGTTTTTAATCAGTTAAGCATTTCAGTTTGCAGTTTACCCAAACTTAGTGTCTTACCTTGTATTTCAGCCTGTTTTTAAATTCTTCAATAAACTCTATCCTTATTTTCTCACATTCTTCTTTTTTTCTCTTTTTTTCCCCCCCTCCAACTCTATCTGTTCCTTAACCATTAGAGCAATGCATGCATTATTTAGTTCATTCCTTCCATTTTGTATTAGATATGTCCCTAGGTTTAAGGATTAGTTAAATCTGATGTAGAAACCCTGTTCTGAGATTTTTCATGCTTATTATAGACCCAGCAGAGGCTGTATCAGTCAACTAAAAGCCTGTTCAGGGGCAATAATTGGAATGTTTCCTGAGATTGCAGACATTAAGGATATTAAAAGTGCAATATCCTTCTGCTTTTTGCAGTGTTATGGGATGTTTACAGAAGGAAATTATCTGCTGTTTAGGCAGACAATTTCTCACATCCTAATCATGTTTATTGTTTTGACAGTTTGTAGCAAATTAGCAATAAGAATTTAAATTAATAAACGTCTCAGACCTTCGCAAAACATTTACCTACATTTGAGACTTTTAAACTTTTTAATTCTTTCATCAAGACATATTATAATATTATCTTACCTAAAATGTTATAGGATATGGGTATGTGTAAGCTCCCCCTGCCTTACATGCTAGTAGTGTAACTCCTAACTTTCTGAATCAGTTAATGAAATCTGCTGACATCATTCAGCCATGAAGTACCGTGCTTTGCATCTAATCTCTGCTTGTGTATGTTATTTTTCTCAGGCTCAGCAACTCTACATGCTTGGCAGCAGCTGGCCCAGCCCAATCTTGGTGGCATTCTGGATGCTCGGCCAGGGGTAGTAACCAAGGGCTTTCGCCATCTTCATCTCGACCTCGAGGAGGAGTATACGTTCACAGACTTGGAGGAAGACGAGCCAGGAGAGCGCACTCATCCCACTCTTCCTACCTCAGGCATAAGCTCACTGCCCTCTTCACCGAGCTCCAACCTCCATCGGCAGGGGGAGCAGCAGCAAGCAGAGACACGAGAGGCAGTTCCAGAGCTTCAGGAGACAGGAGGAGATGTACAGGAGGAGGTGGAGGAGGAGGAGAAGGAGAGGGCATCTGGTGAGGGAGTATCTTAATGTTGACCTGATGGTTAACCAGCTCCACCCACTGCCCACACCCAGCCAAGTCCAGTGGAATGTAGAAGCATGCTGGGGACATTTGCCTGTTTGTCACGTATCTTTTGTCTGTGATCCTTCTCCTGTTGCGCAGCATACAGTGACCTCACAACTACCTCATCCCTGCCTGCAGTGTGCTGTCACAATAGAGTTTGAGTATAGTGATTTTTTTGTTTTGTTTTGTTACATAGGTATTTGTATTTGTCTATCAATTATGTTTCCTCTTTGGGTTGTGAAATGACAATGGGGTCTGTTTTTTCACTGTGTGATAAAGTCCCAGCCATTTTTATCTCAGGATTAATTAAGGTTTCAGTCGTGTATTGATTTACCTCAAATTATAGATTAATAACGAAAGTGTTACTGCAGACTGCAAACATGGGTTTCATTCTCATTTCCTGCACCCATTCAGTTAATTTCCCTCATCTACCCTAATATCCTTTCTACCATTGCTTCAGTTTGACAGTGTTATTGAGTATGAATATGACCCACAAGCTACAAAAGATTCTTGCCTTTGCAGCAATCCTTTTCCAGGGATGCTGTTCTTTTATTTCTGGAACCAAAGTGACACATGCAACCTCATTGAAAGAATCTCTACAATAGTAAAGGGCTACAAATTAGTCAGTGCGTGTATGCAAGTAGACACGAATGCTCACACACTAATGAGGTGAAGTTCAGTCCAGGATGTTCTATTAAAAACTGAGCGTGCACTAGTTATGCTGTGTCACATGACTGAGAGCGCTGCAGCAGTTATAAGTAGCCAGTAGTTCTTATTCATGCTCACTAATACCAACACACACACGCTTCGCTTTGCAGTATTGCAAGCATGCAAACATGTACTCCTTCCTCTTTGGTCATTTTATTGTGCCACTTTTATCTGTGATCTGATAAACTGCAAATGAATTAATCATTTTGTCCTAGTGTGCAAGTCTCTTTAAAACTCGACCAGAATATATAATAGCTAGGTCTTTACTAATTAATTACACAAAACCTTTACTGTCTGAATCTGTAAAAATATATTTACCTCAAGTTTATCAATGTCTGACTCAGTGTAGAACTAAATTTGTACTGTGTGTGTTTATGTAAGTATAAACTAATGCATACTAATGTTTGTTTCTATTGTTGTTCCCAGTACATTTTCCTGGTAAATGTATGTCCCACACAAACTCTACTTACACCTTTACTACCTGCCGGATACTCCACCCATCTGACGAGTTGACCAGAGTCACTCCCAGGTGAGCAATGCATTTTCTTTTATTACCACTAGAGAGTGCAGAAGTCTCGGTAGACTTTTGTCATTTTTCCTAATAAGTTAGTTGCTATATCATTGACTTTCTTTCACCTTCTGTGAGAACCTTTTAAACAAAGCTACCCACTGTTGTTTGACAGTCCTAAAGGAAAGACATCTGTTTTTATATGCTCTGAAACAAGATATTTCTAGAAGTTGGTTCTTCTAGAAATAGCGCATGCCTTATGTATGTGCTTGTTTCTGTCAATGAGATCATGATTGCAGAACACATCAGCAGTTGTAGCTGCTCAAAAGCCACTGTGTGCTACAGTATGCAGATTAGTTTTATTTAAAAAAATAATATCATTATAAATACTGCTGTGGAACATAAATACTGCACAAAGAAAGGCATAATAGTTATCATTACCTTTTTTCACTATTTTTAATAACACACATAAAACAGTAAGGGGTTTTAAATGTCGAGTGCATTTTCCCCTGACTTATCTCAAAGCAGCCACACTGTATAAATGACTGATTTTCCACAGATCATGTGGTGATGAGGAGGAGGAGGAAGAGGAAGCAGCATTTTACCATGTTCATTCGGTGCCAGGCTTAGAGCAGGTGGTTGCATGGTGACAGCATGATAGACTTCAGACATCGTCTATATACTTTCTAATGAAACGTAACCAGTTGTAAAAAATTTTTGGAGGTGACTCTAACTTCTCTTTCAGTCTTAAATGGCAGAGTGGTGGTTACATTCGACATTGCCGGTGTGGCTAAATCTACTTCTCTAGCCTAATGTTGTGTTTTCTACCGAATGTTCACTAATGTGTTTGAGAAAATAAGCCCACTGTCTAATAGATTGCAACGAGTGATGCATGACTTCTGTGTGCAGTGTTTAATTACCGCCTACATATGTCTTATCCACATTAATGTGCCGTTTTAATTAGCTTTTTTGTATGTTTCAGTGTGATGGCAGCAGGTCCCTCTCTGGCCCCCTGTGTGAATAGTGTACACTCTACTCCGGGCTCTATTCCCTGCACGCCACGTCGTCTCAGCCTGGCTGAGAGCTTCACTAATCTGCGGGACCACACCAAGACCACCAGCACTTCTTTAGGCTTGGTGCGCCTTCTACAGGAGAATGGGATTTCTGCAGCAGTCTACAACCCTCACAGCTGGGACAGAGCTGAGAAAACACCTGACAAATCAACATTCACCACTGCGCCTGGTCCAGACACTATGCCCTCGACACCCCCAAACTCCCCCACCCAATCCAAATCCAGTAGCCCAGTGCTGCCCATAGACTTCAGCCCGTCTGACCCGCCTTATGAGAACTTTCTTGCTTCACGGCCCGCCAGTTCCATTCTAAAAGAGATGCGCGGAGCAGAAGCCAAAATGCACCCAGACTCACAGTGCCAAACAGAAATGAGCATACATAATCTGAGGCTTGTGGACAAGGTGAAGTGCTTCAGCATCGGCTCTAAAGCTGTAACTCCAGGCCCTAGTCTCGGTTTGGCCACACCTTCTTTTGTGACCCAAACTGGGCTGCCCAGCCCAATAGCAGGTCTGACCGGGATGCGGCGAAACCGAAGTTACCCAGTTATGGTAGGAGCTAGTATGGCAATGAAAGGATTGGGGCCACCTAGTGAAGACTTGCCCCTGCCCTCCAAACATCCTACACAGGCAAGGCTCATGGAGGAATAATTTTATGTATATATATATATATGTATGTATGTATGTATGTATGTATGTATGTATGTATGTGTTAAAAAAATATTCTTAAGACAGATCAACTGTGCCTGTAAAAGAAAATTGTATAGATTATTTTGTACAGCAGCTGTAACTGTAATACCATTTTATTATTTCCACACATGTAGTGCAATTTTGCCAGGATGATTACAGTAAGACTTTGCTGATTCTGTACAGCCCTACTGTATGAATTGTGGAATAATTGCACATTACAAGAAAATGTAGCATAAGGCCTGTTCGTAAGCACTTTTTGATTTTGACTTCTTTAACATAACTGTGTTGGAAGACCATAGCCCTGTAATCTGGTGCTTGGCTAATGTGGTCTTCCCCAACACCCTAAAGCACCTTTGATTGGCGTTTTGTATAGAAAACGAAAACACTAATGACATCCTAATTCTAGACTAAACAAGCGTGTTAGTGCCCAATTATTGTGATTTCCACCCTTTCTGTGCACTCAATAAAATCTCATTACGTAATCAATACCCTTTAAGAAATAAATCCCTAGTTTTACTGGCTTATCAAGGTAATGACCTGCATCATCCATCTATAGCTGTGTATTTACAGCAAATCCCTTAAATGATTGGTTTGTTTTGTGCTTATTACATCGTTTTCTAAACAGGTGCTGTAAGGAAACCGGGCACAATTGGCAAATAAGAACACATGCTGTTTTGTAATTCATCAGCAAGTCCAGAGGTGTGTGACTAGATGCATGGAATCAGACACCAGTGGTTTTGGGTAGGAATCTGAGGTCCCTCTAAGTTTAACAGTGCATTTGAACGAGTGCATTTGATTAACTGGGTATAAAGTAATTAAATGCAGATTATTTACAGCCTTCTGAATAAATACAGTGTAACTTTGCTAATGCTTCAGAAGCCTCTGGCCAGTATTATTTTTCTACTTACAAGCTGTAAAGTGTGTGTATATTTAATCAGAGGCCGTTTCTCTTTAAAGACTTAACTGTAAGCTTTAATTGCATTGTGCAAGTTTGTCATTTGACAGCAATATCATAGTGCCTGAGTTCAGTCATTTATTATTTAACTCTAACTTCCATTCTAATACCATTCTACTTGGTATCGGTATCAGTATACAGTGGTGTTAACACTGAACCTAAGATGTTGTTACAATTACCGGGAGAAGTTGTGAATATATGAAGGATGTTTTCATTTGTGGGCAATGAAATGAATTTTAGCATACACAGCCATATTTTTGCTCCAGTGTTTGTCTGCATATATATATATATATATATATATATTTTGGCAATCGTGTTGCATCAGTAGGTCGTCTGTTAGAGATGTATGCACTTAATCTTTACTTGAACATGTTGGTGTTGAATGTATTGCAGACTCACAGAGGTGTCCGTGTGTTCATTACAGTTATGGAGTTTTCTTTCCTCAGAGCTTTTGCCACTGGTACACTGTAAATTGTAAAAATAGAAATATGTTTTTATACAAAATTTCATAAATTTAGAAAAACATACACGTGTCAAAAAGTCCTGAATTGGTATCAGGAATGCAAAGATCATCAATAAACAAATTGATATGATTGTCATTTTTTCTGCTGGTTTGTTCATTATTACACTGCACTGATCGATTTATTTCATGGTGTGTGTATTAGCAATCACCGATGACTCTAAAAGGACTCCTTTAATCTACTACTGCTCTTTTTCTCTCCCACACCATCTCCCACATGACCATCAGAGGCTAACACACCTGAATCAAGGTTAACAACTGAGTACTTTATGTCACTAGATGTTCTTCATATGGGATCCAGACTGTCTCGTGGTCATTTCACCAAGTCATTCAGGAGTAACGTTAATAAACGTGTCAGAAATATATTAGTCAATACATCAGTAATTTTGATCTGATGACACAAGAATGATAAACACATTTTAGGCTTTTATGCAGCAGCTACTGATATATTCACAGTATAGTGTTTCCCACTGAGAAGAGTTTATTTAGGAGTAGATTGAATTCCATGTACACAAATTGAGTTTGTTGTCATAGTGTAAATACTAAATGATTGAACACATGGGTAAAAACAACAATTTCCAGCTAACAAAATTCTGGAGAACCTGCCATATACACAGTGGTACCTTGACTAACAAGTCTCCCAAATAACAAGTTTTTCGGGATACGTGCCGTCTCTGGGCCGATTGTTTTATTTTTTTTCCGCTTTGTGTTGCGAGGAAAAATTTGGGTTACGAGCCAGCTTCAGACATCCAACCACTAGTTGGCGAAGCAAACGCCATAACATCCGCCCAGCATCCCGTGTCTCACTCGATAGCTAGTCAGACATGCGTGTTAGCAAGTGGAGTCGTCTGATCTCCAAGGTAAATACTGTACATTATACCTAATAAAAGCAGGTTATTGCAGTACATTCTATTGCATTGTTTTTATACAGTATTTGTTATTTATAAGTATATTTTTTTTATTTAAAAACATGTAACAAAAAAAATTGCTGTGTTTTTTGGGGACCCGAAATGGATTAATGGCATTTCAATTAATTTCAAAGGGACGAATTGAGTTACGAGCTCCGGCACAGAATGAATTAAACTCGTAGGTCAGGGCACCACTGTGTATGTTTTATATTTATTTTTATTTTTTTTATATTTATTTTACAACTATCTGTGTAAATATACAAATGATTTTTTGCACATTTTTATTTCAACCTTTTCAGGCAATTCTTAGAAATCTTAAATGCTTTTATCAGTAATTCATACCGGATAATATGTTACAAAAGCATATTGACCAATCAGCTTTAAGTGCATTTGCTTACCACTCTTTACATTTAGTAAAATAGCTAAACAGAAAACAAAAATCTTAGTTTGTGTATGCAGAATATTTATTTGAATTATTATTTGATAAATTGAATAAGAAATAATAATGATGATATTCATCTTTTGGCTGTTTTTATTTTATACAGAATTTGGACAACGCATATGTTCCTCTATACTTTATTAAACCTGTTACTATTTGAACAGCTGCTATTTAATTTTAATTGCTAACTTACCTTAGCGTTATTGAACCAAGAGGTTCAGTGACAAAGGGTGGAAGGGCTAGCTTGGAATTTGTTCTCGATTTGTTTAGATGCCTTAATGAGGTGTCCAAGGAATTCACTGGCCAGTAAAGTCTTTAGTGATGACCTTATTTTCCGTCACACTCTTGCACTGCATAAAACTATTTTCCAGGATGTCGATGTGCTGGTGCTTTTTTCTATATTCTCTCGATTGATTCTCAGACAGACACCTTGTCTGTAGTCATATGCGAGTTTTAGTGTGAGTACAAGCAGAAGCAGTGTTTAAGTTGCTCTGGCACATTATAGTTCCTCGGCAGCCGGCCTTTTTATGTCAGAATAAGAGCATGTGCACGCATGTGTTTGTGCATATGTGGGTGTATGTGTGCCTGTTTGGGTTTATTGGTTCACTTTTTATTGTGTTAACAGAATGAAGCCCCTCTCATTCAGGCACACCTGTAGCATAATGTTGCCTTTTGTTTTCTATAAACTATTTCTGTCTCTCATTTTCTATCCTGCAATTTATCTATTATGTGCTAACTGAAGTGGTGTGCATAATAGACAGCATCGGGTTTTGTCCCAGTCTGTCTGTTTCCGGCTCTGCGTTTGTGCAAGTAAAAGCAAGCCTTTTATTGCCCGCACGGATCTTTCCCTGAGGCTTTTAGACGAGAGAATGCCTAAGGGGAGAACTGAACACAGTGCTGTCTTAGTGAATAATCAATATGAGAATGTGTTTCTCCGGCCATTAATTGCTCTCTATTGCAATGTGAAAGAGTTGATTTTAAACCGTCACCTTAGTAGTGTTTTTTTTTTATGTCATTTTATAGTAGATTAAATTAAATCTGATTATTAACATAGTGTTCAAAAATACTTTTTTCAGATCTTTTAAAATCCTCTGCTAAAGCACACACGCTAAAAGAATCTAATCTAATCAGTGTTTCTGTAATATCACATTAGCTGCTGGATAAATGTGTGATATGGTTTTGCCTGTCGATCTGTTTAGTCTAATTCACTAATAGTGACTGCAAAAGCATCATCCAAACTTCTGGACAGCAGAGACAAAATACAGCTGCATGACTGAATTAGGGCAATGATTTATTCTCGAACAGCAAACATATTTGTAAGGCAAGACTAGGACCAAATCATATACACAAGAAATTAAATAAAACATACCAGACAGTAAAATGAGCTGCACTAATACATTCATATATTGCATCATCTTTATTATACAAATGTACATCAGAAATCAAAAGAAAGCGCACTCTGATGATGGTGGAATTGTTGGCAGGGAAAGAATTAAACTGAATCTCTACACGTTGGTTGGTTGTTTGATTGGTTTCTTGGAAATAATGATTGGGTACATTGAACATTATGAAGAGTATTCATACTCTTCAGCACTCCGACGGCCAAAATCCATCCAGCCCAGGTAGTCTCTGTCCTTTATTCTGTGGTTGGACCTGCTGTTGAAGGACGGACTTCTGCGATATGAACCTGTGAAGGTGAGGTGGGAAATCCTCTGGTTACAGGTTGCAAGAAAAATTAATGCTTACATGCTGCAAAAATGGCACTGCAACCTCGAAATATGTTTTTTTTCTGAAAAATTGTAACACACGACAATGTTGGGTGAAGTTTTTGTGTTTGTATACTCTGTTAGGATTCATTTAATATTCTAAAACTTTCTGAATGCAGTAATGTCATTACCCTACCCTTTTTGGAAATGAGTCTGGCTAGCAACTCGTTCAGTCTTCGCACAGCATCCATCTCCACATTCTCCTCCTGTGTTTTAGACATTAGCAAATCCAGCTGGCCAGTAGGGGGCACTGCACGGGTGTGGCGTGTGTGTTCATCCACAGGTCCTCTGTTCGACTGCTCTTTTTCCACCACATGTGTGGAGTGAGTGATGGAGCAGCTGCTGGAAAGAGCCACCAACAGCACTAACACAGAGATTCCAGCGTTCATGCCTGAAGCAAACACATAAAGAGAAAATGTCATTTTACAGCTAATTTGGGTGTAATTTCCCTTGAGTCTGCGAATCAAATTCTAACAGTTATGAGGTTATAATTCAGATTTCATATAACGTGAGCTGAACTTTAAACTCATAACTGTTAGAATTTGATTTACACAATATAGACATAATTATTTGTTGCGTGAAATATTTATTGTGTAAACGAACAGTAACAGAGTCGATCTGCAGTCGGCAATAAACTATATATTCTATAGTCAATACAATTTCCATTGTCATTCAACTTCATTAATAAAGAGATTAATTTTATCACGCTAGTCCAATCATGTCTAATTTAATTTTTTTTTTTAAATTTTAATACATGAAGATCAGGAAGAATCAAAAATCTTTTAGTAAAAAAATTGAACAAACACTGTTTTAGTTAATTAAATATAATATGGTAAAAAAGAAAAGAAAAGTGAAATACCTTTGCAGTGAGATGGAGGCTGTGCAGCAGAGAAGAGCAGCGAGCTAGACAGGGGATGGAGTGCAAGGAGGATGTGCTGTGCTGAACCAGTATCAATGAAAAACTTTAGCACACTGTGCAACAGCAGCCCTTATATACCCTTCTGCAGGGGGCTGGCTCTGTGTGACCCGCACAGCACTAGCCACACTGCATAGTCTGTGTGTGTGCGCGTTTGTGCAAGCCTGACAAGGAAGGGAATACTTTATTTTTACAGCATACACACTCACATTGTCACTCACTGACCTGTTTTGACCTCACTCTACAGCTATCCAAATGCTATAGCTATGTCAAATAAATATTACACAATTTTGAATGCTACACAATTATTTAATTATTTTTATCAAGACAATTTACTATTTCTACAAATATTTATTCTTTCTACATAAAAACCAGTTTACTTTTACACTAAAACCAGTAAAGTATCAAGATTTGACAGCATACAGTGATAAATGTATCACAGCGTAACACTAAATTATTACTATAAAATACTGTAGAACTGTACAAATTAACTGTTAACAAGCTGAACAACTGCTAACAGGCTGGAATAAGAGAAATAAGACACTCCTGTGTCTACTTCAAAATTAATGGAATTCTAAAAAAAAATAAATGATAAAAAAATAATGCATGAAATTCCTGGCAATTTATTGATAATATAGCTTTGCCTTGCATTTGTACATGTAAACAGAGGAAGGGAAACAAGCCTCAAATTATATGAAAGTATACAACTCATTATTTTAAAACATAATGCCCAATATCTGATTAAAAATAAAAAATAAAAAAAAACATATTAGTTTTTGGTAATAAAACTGTACACTTTTACAAAAGGGGGAAAAAAACACATCACAAAAAGAGTATAGATGAATGAATGAATTAGGGCAATAATTTATTAACAAACATATAACAAATTGGTAAGGCTATCAGAAAATCATATTATAAAATAAACAAATGAATCATATGATAAAATAAACAAATGAATCATATGATAAAATAAACAAATGAATCATATGATAAAATAAACAAATATCAGTTATTTTCCTCAAAATATCTATGCATCTGATATGTGCATCATTTTACAATCTTAGTTTTACAATCGCTCTTTAATGTGTTCCATAGGCCAAAAGTTGAAATGACATTCAGGGAATCTAAAAAAAAAAGCAGAAAGTGAAAAGTGGAGCTAAAAGAGAGACGAGAGCTGCAGAAATGAAGGTCTATAGGGAATAAAGTGGATAAAAGGTTTCCACGGCTGTCATTTATACCTTATTATAGTCTACACACACATCTCAGCTTTTAGCAGCCAAAAAGTGTTGAGCTTTCTTAAGGGATGGATTTAAGACGCACATTCTGTTTGGTCAGGTATAAATTAGGGTTTTGAGCTTGAACCAAAGCATACTTTTATATGGAGCTAAGAACTGGATTTGGATAGATGGTTTTGGAAATCCTTTCCTTATTAAAATTCACAGATATAATCTGAAATAAATTTATGATGTTTTATCTTCAGTTAAATGCTATTAACTGTTTATGGATGCAAGGATGTGCATACACAGTAATTCAAAGTTATAGCTGCTAAAACTTGTTGTCACTGTCATTAAGATTTTAATCGAAAAAGCTGAAATTGTAAGGATAGAATACATAGAGATGATTTAATGGCCTACATTTTAATGAAGTGAATGGCACAGTTTTACACACTTAATTTAAACTACCTATTACAATAGTTCAAATTTTCTTCAGCATTATCATACAGAAGGAAGCTGTGATTATAGAGATGGGATTTTATACTGTTAAGCAATTTCTGCGTTTTATGTGTTACACTTGTACTTAGTAGTTTAATGTCAATGGTTTGGAATCGAACCCTGATCTTTTAGGTATCAGTCCAAAACCCTAACCACTGAGCCGCCACTTACACTCAATTATATTCTGTTGTTAATTTGGCAGCAACATTAAAATGTTTCGGTAACACTTTGGAATAATAGTCCGTAGTTAACTTTCTATTGTATAAAAGCATGTGGTCAGTTAGTTCAGCTAAATGTATGTTAGCTGACACTGTTCATGATATCTGAATGGGCAAATTAAAATACAAGTAAATAGTAGCATCTGTGCTTAATTATGTTCTTCTTCCTTATCTTTTTTTGTAATATTTCTCTTTTGGCCCAAACCGAACACGTAGAAAAGGTCAGTGCTTCCTGAAGGGGCTCCTAGGCCAATCATTATTTTCATTCATAATAATAATAAAAGAATTTGTAAATAGCAATCCGGGTTTGTCCAATGAGGAGCAACTGCATGTCTGTGTGTGGGGAATGAACATCATTAAATTTAAAAATTAACTTAATTATAGAACCCATCATCTGAAGTAGGCAGAAAATGTTGGCACAAGAGAGTTGTAATTACAAGAGTGTGACTAAGAGTAGTGTGAGCCTTTTCAATAGCACTCTATTGCTATTGCCATATAGATACATGCACGTTCTCAGGTCTTGTCTTGTTAATTGTCAGGCAATCTGGAGGGTCACATTTTCACATTCTTTTCTAAGGACAGGAAAGTAACAGTAGTAGTAACAGTTACAGGTTGTTTCACTTTTTTAGACTATTGCCTTACAAGTTGTCCAATCTACCAACGTCAACAATAGCATTGCTCATGTTTTGGAAGGTATATCCCACAAATAATAATGTGGGACCGAGGGCACTGTGAGGCTAAAGGGAACATGGATGTAACTAAAAACTCTTTTTTGCATTCTTTAATAATTGACAATCAAAGATCCTTTAATACAAACAGAAGGATTTGGATTTTTACTGGAAACCTTTGAATTTGGTATAAGAGTGTCCCAAGCATCTAATTTTTACAATGAAGACAAGATGTTAAGGAATAAAGTAAAAAAACACACTACATCTCGTTTTTTACTTTGATCAGTTTTGAGATTTTTTTGGGTTTACTTCCCTCTTTACATCAGCCTAAGAATCTTTGCTCAATTACACAGCTGAGTTCTTTCTATTTGAGTATATAGACAGAAGTAAAAAGCTTCTATAGTGTAATTATTACCTACCCACATTTTAGATTAAATCGCTATTCGGATGTCCGAACCATACATTAATAAATGGTATTTTAAATAGCAAAGGAAAGATCTGCCAAATCCTGTATCTTTTTTTATGAACACGTAATTCACCGTTAGTAGTCTCAAAAAGTTAATAAAACCTGTTTGAAATTCAAATAAAAGTTTCATACAGTCACCTTTTTGGCTTAGTTGCTTGCATAAGCCTTATAAGTTGTCTAACAATACTAAGATAAACACAGTCCACAACAAGACAGAATGTAAATACAACAGAATGCAATGACTGATATGTTAATGATAGCGGAGAAGACCTATTATTCATCAGTTCTTTATTACATTTCCTCATTTTTACATATTGAAACTCAATACAATGGGATATTAAAAAAAGCCATTTTCCAACTAGTTGTTGGTGTAAAATATCAATATGTTGGTGTATATCAAGCAAGAGTTTTTTTACCTGTGGTGTAATATCTCTCTTAGATAGTAATTAGACAGGGCAGAGGATGGATGGTGTCAGTTAATCTTGTATAATCACATAATATAAATAGATAGAAGAAGCAGTTTCTTTTGTGTTAAACTAGTGATATCTTTTTAAAAGTGGGATCTTTGGAATGGTTTTGTGGGTGTTGGGAGTAATACAGTTCTTTTAGCTTTTTGCCTTCATACCCTTGCTTGCCTATTGCCTTTTCAGTTGTTTCACTTTAGCTGTTCAGCCTCTTCTTCATGCAAGTAATTTATAAGAATATGTGTCTATAAGAAGTGTTGGTAAATTGTGAAAAACACAATCATCTACATTTACAGCATTTTGCAGACACTCTTATCCAGGGTGACTTACATTTTATCTCTTTTATACAACTGAGCAAACGGGGGTTAAGAGTCTTGCTCAGTTACCCAGCAGTGGTGGCTTGGTGGTGCTGGGAAACACCCCCAGTCTTTCTGGTATCAGTCCAACACCTTAACCACTAACGCACCACTTCTCACCACTTAAATTGAAGGAACACTAGTACAGTAAGTACAAAACAATATAAGTCCATTTGAAGTGGGCTAGACAGTAAAAGTGCTTATCAGACAGCATGTCCACGGTGGCACCAACCAATTTATGAAGTAAAAACAACCACAGGAGAGCAATAAAAAAAACCTGAGCAAATCCTGCCTAAGACTAAATGGCTTGCCTCGGGGCTCTGAGTGTCCTGTGGAACTGGAGCACAGCAGGCTGCATTTTACTGTACCTGCAGTGTAGCACGGTGGTACCCTTTTTTAAAATGTTAAATGTTAAATGTTGACATGGGGAAGGAAATAGTTAATTGGAAATTGCCTACAAAACCTTAATCAATAGACTTTCATCACCTTTCTTCAAGTAATTTTCCACCTCTGTTGTTTCACAGTTTTTCTTATTTTCTTCAACTAGCCGCTAGCAAACCTCTTAGTCGTTTGAATTAATAGATATAATATCTGCTACGATGCCAAAAGCACAGAAAGATTTAGCACATTTAACAGTTTCTTCAAGACAAAAGACTGGTTTTAACAAAGGTAACATTTTAACATAGCTAAAACATTAAAAAAAATTCATAATACCCTAAAAATATGACATGCATAATTATATTAATACCTGGAATAAGTTAGGATTAAACAATTCAATACGCAGCAGTATTTAAATTGTCTGCATGCAACAGTGATATCAGGACATATGATGAAAACCCAACACCAATATTTTCCTAAGCAGTTTTTAGCCAGAGAATTGTTTATCCACTCATCACATTGTCAAAAGCATTTTCCAGGCTTTCCCACGCACTATGTGGGCAACTTCTTGTTTTTGAATCATCTATCACTTATACATAAGTCATCAATATGCTCTGGTGCTAGGTGTTAAAAAATTGCTGCCGGGTTTAACTAGGCTACTCTAATACCCTTTAAATCCAGCACAAGAACATTAGGCATTGAAGTGGACATTTCTCACTGTGAGCCATTATAAGCCATCTTTTTATCCAACAGGATGTTAACTTTGCTGGTCAGTACAATTAAATAAATTTTAGTCTTTTAGTCATTTTTGTGTTAAGAATTAGCATTAAATTAGTCATTTCCGAGTTTAAAAAGAGACAAAGACACAAGAAACTGAGCGTGAGAGAGAGCAAGTGATTGAATGAACAATTAGGAGAGTATGTAGGAGAGTCAAAAAGAAAAGTGGTCTACAGTTGAATCAGTCATCCACAACGGCATGTGCCCTGCAGTACACGCTGAGCCCAGTCACAGGTACATGAAGCAAGAAGTGTGTAATGAAGCACTGGACATCAAAGAGACAGGAAGCAAATTGGCTCCCAAGGGCAAAAGACTGGTGTTTAGAGACACACAAATCATTGTTACAGAGTAATACTGCAAGAAGACAGATGATATAAAAGTGTGAACAAGAGAGAGGAATTTTCCAGATACAGTCTGTCAGAGTACTGAGTGTTTTTAACAAAAGCTGTTTTTTTATTATTTACTTTGTTCTGCCATTGCTGGGCCAAGCTCCTATACCCAGCAATAGCAATTGTCTAGTCCTAGGAACTGAACTTATGACCTTTTAAGCAGTAAACCACCAGAATAACCACTGAGCTACTATTTCCTTTGCATTTAATCCACCAGAAAATAAGTCAAGAGTCAGGGGTAACTGTTATGTATGATTGCACTTTCATTAACCTACTTGAGGACCTGATTAACCCTGACAGAACTCTAAATGTATAAATGTAATTATAGTTACGATTAAAAAAGTAAACCATGTGTCAAAATAGCAGTTGTAAATTAGTCTCCTAAATAACACTTTTAGTTCCAACTTTTGCTATAAAACACTTTTGAATAAATGCCAGTGCATTTACATATACTCTATTGTGAGTGAACTTTATTCTTTTGTTATTAATTAAGGTAAAATAAAAGCACAAAGAAAAGTAATAAACATTTTAATGTACAACTGCTAAAAGATAGTATGGTCTTCAGTTCATATTTTAACTTATATCTCCAATATCGTCTTCCCGTAGATTTTAACATGAAAATGATTAAATAAAAAAAAGATATGCAGTTTATACAGTATGTATATACAGTTATATTGTATAGGTAGATTGTATAGCTTTTACTTTAACTCACAAGTTGAGACATAATTTATCTGTCCTAAAGCCAGGACTGTGTACTAATGCTGATAGTCCTATTACTTTCTTTGACACTGTTATTTACAATATCATTCATCTCAGTGATAATTTGAGAGGACATACCGCCCAATGAAAGACTGCAAGTGTAATGCAGTAATTATGTGACAAACTCATCACCAGTCTGAGTCTCATCAGCAATTGCTAAAAAAAACTAGACAAGCCTTTTTGTTCAATATATAACATCATCAATGCGATAATTCCCGCAGCCCTTTTCACTACTTATTCCCTAGTGTAGCAATTACTGAGGAATTGACAGATGACTGATATCAATAACTGAAGCTGTAAGTATTTTTCACTGTGTTAACCAGCAGCACTATCCTAACACAAACTAAATAACAAACATTCAGAGATATTACATTTTCTCCTAACATTAAGATGTGTTCTCGTTCTGACTGAGAAAGGACTGACACTCAAAATTCATACTAGCGGGAGTTTTTAGATTTAGAATACAAACGTCAACACGTCAGCAGTGATAAGAGACCAGAGTATGACAAGATGGTGACACTGATACCACACAATGACATGTGTCACATGGTTTTATGTAGACTTTATGTAATGGGGTCATGCGGTGTGCCATGGACATCATTCACAAAGTCACAATAATACACAACAAAATTTTTGTCACTCTAACGCTCTGGAATTATGCGTTTCTCTTATCATAATCATTGTGCTAAATGTCATTTCAACTTTTTTAAATAAACCAATCTGCATTTTTACCCTAGGACCTCCAGTGGTTACCTTGAAATGTAGGTTATTGTCTTCAAACAACGACAGTGACGCTGGCCGTGCAGCTGTTTAATTTATACGTATACATAATTATTATAAAATTATTGCTGGTCTACAGGCCTTTTGCCTATATTTCTTTTTTCATGTGGTAAAGTGTTTTTGTCAGACCACCAGTAAAAGTGTAACTGTGAATCCAATTCAATTTCTTTCAATATCCCACATAATGTGTGAATTTAAACTTTTGAAAAGGATATATAGCATATATAGAAGTGCAGCCGTCTGCATCCTAATATGTCATCCAAACTGTTGCTATAGATTATATCAGGTGGTACTAACAGAGTGCTCTGATATTGAAGATGACTAAGCACTTTGACTCTGTTGTTTGTTCACAATGGCACAAAAACTTTTCATTCTGAATTGAAACTTTTGGCTAAGGTACAGTCTTTGCTTTGTATAAATTGTTTTAAGAAAAGCAAATACTGTGAGAAATGCACTAAAGCAACTAAAAAAATGTAATTATATTGATTTTGAATTCAAACTTGTTTTGAATGGGATTCCTGTGGGAGTCCAGAACGTGCAGGTGATGTAGATCATCACCACTGCCTTTATGAAATGTATTCAGCTAAAGAGAGAAAAACTAGGGTGGCTACCTCACAGCACAAGAGTGGGATCCTGAGCTCAAGGTTGGTGTCTGCGAGCTCTTCCTTTCATACGAATTTTATTCCGGTTCTGGATGTTGTATGCTCACCTTGTGGCCTGTGCTTCTGGGTTATTTTTTGGATTTATCTTAATTGGGAAAAGGAAGATGAAGATGAAAATTTGTGCCGGTCCCAAGCCTGAATAAATAAAAAATGGTTGCATTAGGAAGGGCATCTGACATAAAACATTGGCTAATTAAATCATACAAATCATCAGTCTGAATCGGTTAAAGTAAACACTCAACGCCATCAGCGCCAATCTACGAGGTGCTTGCGGAAATTGGGCTACTGTTGGTTGAAAGGTGATGTTCAAAGTTGCAGGAACTACAAAAAGATAAAGTTGATAAATTATACAATGAAGGTATTGGAAAGAGTAGTCAAAGCTATGGTAAGGAAGGACATATATACTACAGATGCTATTTTTGCACTGGGACTGTTGATGGAGAAATACAGAGATGGTCAGAAGGAGCTGCATGGTGTCTTTGTAGACATGAAAAAAGATATGACAGGGTGCAGAGAGAAGAGCTGTGGTATTGTATGAGGAAGTCAGAAGTAGCAGAAAAGTGTGTCAGATTGTTACAGGATATGTATGAGGGAAGCATAACAGTGGCCAGGTGTGCAGAAGGTCAGACAGAGGTGTGGGTAAAACTGCAGCGATCGGCTCTGAGCCCCTTCTCTGCTATAGTGATGGACTGGTTGACAGAGAAGGTCAGACAGAAATCTCCCTGGACAATGATGTTTGCATAGGACATTGTGTTAATTAGTGAGAACAGGGAGCAGGTGGAGAGAAGAGGTATGCTTTGGAGAGAAGAGGTATGAAAGTCAGACTAAGCAAGACAGAACACGTGTATGAATGAAAGAGAGGGAGGTGTAAAAGTGAAATTACACTGAGAAGAGGTGAGCAAGATGCAGGAGATTGAGTACTTGGGATCAACAGACATTGTGAAAAAGATGTGAGAAAGAGATTGCAGGTGAGATGGAATAGGTGGAAAACATAGCATCGCCTGTCTCACACTTTGACACACTACATGCAATGAAACAATTGAATCATGTATCCTGACGCTTATTGTCCTTATGAAAACTTAGTCAAGCAAATTGGGCTAAAATCATATATTCGTAAACCAAAGTTTCGTTGACATTTTAATTTTAAATTTAAGAGCGCAGGACTGTTTTGTTGCCAGGGAACTGCTATTTCTGCAGCTTGCACACCGTCAGAAAGCAACATGTAGTTTGGCATGTTTGTTACCCACGACACAACAAGATTTTATTCAGTCAAAATCACAGAATTGGACACAGTGACTGTCATAATCAACAAAACAAAAATCGTAAAGTCTGAACCAGGCTTTAGACGGTTCAGGGACAAAGTCAGAGAAGATAGATTGAGATGGTTTGGACAAGTGCAGTGGAGGGATAGTGTAAATATTGGTAGGAGGATGTTGAAGCTGCCAAAGAGGAGGCAAAAAGGACGACCAAAGAGGACATATATGAATGTGATAAATTAGGCAGAGGATAGGGCTATGTAAAGGTAAATAATTTGCTATGGAGACTGATAAAGGGAAAAAGAAAAGAAGAAGAAGATTAATATACAGAAAAATAAAACTATTATCAACTATCAACGCCATCAATTTATGTTTACCGCATTTATTTTAAAAATTAATTTAGCTTCTCCATAGACATTATTCTTTTCTTAAACCTTTAACTAATATTATAAAATCTTTTTTGATGTGCAAACATCGATTCATTATCATTGTCAGTTCACCATATCAGTGACAAACCATGTGCACTAAAAGTAAACAAGTGTATCACTGCTTAAACTAACACAATCAGCCAGCTAAATGTTAATTACCATAATCTATTTAAAACTAATCAAAAGGCCAATGTAGCTCCGGATAGGAAGCTATTACTGAAACTGTATATATAAATAAGTCATTCTTTATATGATAGATATCAAATTATACCTCCATTAAAACAAATGGAGTTAATAGGGAGCCCATTGGTGTGTAAATATTCAATAAAATATTAATCACTACCCACACTTACTGCAAACAGGATCTACAAGATTAATAAAGTACAGAGCACACCACACATGAGTGCATGCATTTTGCCGACGTGATGCCACACATATTACAGGCTCCTGGTGGCTCTTTGTGCCGCAAAAGGGAACGTTTCCTAAGATCTGTTAAAAGAGTTTCAATTATGTGTTATTAAGGCATCTCTGTTCTGACCAACCCTAATAAATCATGTATGAGGTATTCCACCAGAGATTTAAAAGTCAATGAGATGGGTGTGTGTATTTCATGTCATACTTTTCAAATCTTAATGCTTTATGTTTAATTTTTCCATTTGTTGCCTCTTGCGCCAAACTTTATAATTCTGGCCTATTCAAATAGGTCAGGAAGGAGTACAAGTAAAAAATACTATTAATCTTCTAATGTTCACATAGCTAATTTATCAGCAGACATGCCTACCACTGGAGGCTGTGAACTAGCAAATTAGTTTATGTATGCATTATTTCTGCTTGACTAGTTTGTTTATAAAATAAAAACCTGACACCTCAGTAGTGCAAAGGATTTTAAATAATATGCATAGGAAGCTTTAAAATCCTGTGGTTTTGCTCAAAACTTAACAGCTGCACAACCAGACCCATTACTGTCTCACAAACAACCCTACACAGCAACAGAGAAATAAAGAAGAAGCATTATCAGTTTCTGGCGAATCCAAAAATAAATTTTTACTTTCATGTTTTTCTTTATTTCAGAATCATTAAGAATTGTACATGTTTTTACCTGATACAAGGCATTTTATTAATAGAGCTTTAAAAGAATTTTAAAAATGAGAAAAAAAGCCAAAAACATGTTATTGCCTTTTTCACTTCACTGACCTAATAAGCTATCGGATGCTTTATAGAGAAACAGTAGCACACAGACAGAAGAGCAGATAACAGGAAGTGGCAGCAGGGAAACGTTTATTGATAAATACCAGCACTTACTAGTAAATGTAAAATTATTCTTCTTCTCCTTTCGGCTGTTCCCTTTTAGGGGTCGCCACAGCGAATCATCTGTCATTAAATATATTTAAAAATACAATTAATTGATTTCTGAATGAAAGTTAGCCATTTACCAACGAATGGTACGTTCTCACTATACTGTTTATATTTTCAGCATTTGGCAGAAGCCCTCATTCAAGGCAACACACATTTAACCCAATTATAGGCTTACAACTGTGCGGCCGAGGGTTCAGAGCCTTGCTCAAGAGTCCAACAGTGGCAGTGTTGATTTTGCCCTTTGTACTCCTACACAGCAGTCTAACACTTTAACCACCGAGCTACCACCCATATGCTATTAGTTTCTACTTCCTCATGCCTAACTGCGCAAAAAAGTTCATGATTCACAGTGTGGAAGCAAAGACAACAATAATAATGATTTAACAGGTTTAACCAATGATTAAAGTACCTACTGTCATATAAATACAAACAGTATTTTAAAAGGCTTTTTATTATTAAATTGACTGAAATTTATAATAGCATTAAATACATAAATAAGACATGAGTTTTGTAAAAGTCGAGTGTTTCCCCTAGTTTTTGGTATTTAGTATTTTGTCATACTGAACAAATGAATGACTAAATGAATGAATGAATGAATGAATAAACTTTTTGTCAAGGTTTAAAATATTGTGGAAATATTTTGCCCCTAAGGTTCTGTTGCTATTAATACCAGGCATAATAAGGTACAAATAAATGCATGTTATGAATAGCTAGATTATGTACTGTATATACTCTGTGTGCACATGTCCATCAATTCATACATTACTTTATAACACCAGGTGATTTCTGCACTAGAGTCAAATGCAGATCAGCATCACTGGAGCCTCTCAAACATCACACACTAACAGCTGCTTTCAAAGAGGAGTGATTCCCTGATGCCATGAGCTAAAGTTACATATTTACTTTATGATTCATGAATGCTGTCTAACCTCATTAAGTGATATGACAAATTCAAAGCAAATAGAGCTGCTTGTTCATGATACTCATCTGTCATGGTTTTAAGGACATTCAGTACACGCAATAGCATTTATTACCAGGCCTAGAGCTCCATAGGACTTAAAGTAAGTATACACCTTTAACATTATCCTATAATTTCTTTTGATAGGTTATAAAGCATGCAATATTTTAGCACTTTACATTTACAATCTATTTTTTTAAAATGCATTTTTCTCTTTTTTTATGCTGTCCTTTTCAACAGTTTTTCGAGTTGTTATACTTTGTTTTGTGATTTAGCGTACCAGTATTAATCTGTTCAACGATGAGACTCGTAGGACTTCGTACCTTCCTCTGGACAGTGTTTTTCAAATAATAATAATGTTGTGGATGTCACATGGGCTGTTTTGCAGGAAGTCTGCATCATTATTTTTGCCTCAGTATGCACAACAAATAAACTTGAGGTGGATGATCTACAACAACAACATTAAACATTCGGTTTTACTCCTGTCAACCAAGAATCATAGGACTACCATTAGCTGTTGCACACAGTCATAGAATATAACCTAATATAAAATTTCACCAAGGTGTAACCGGTTTGACCAACCAGCTAATATTCATATTCCCACAATGTTAAGCAGAAGATTAGATGAAGTATAAAGTGATCATTTTAAATAATTTCACATTTGCAACTGCATAATCTCAGTTTTGAAGAAGGTTTAAGAACTGAACATCTGGATGGTCAGAATGAAATGTCTGAATGAATATGTCTTTTTTTTATATGCTGAACAAAATGTACACTTCAATGTAACATACATAAAAACAGCAATTGCAGTGATTATCTCTACCTTTTGGGCATTTTATATTGAAATGCAATTATTACCTTATAAGCACATAATAAACAATAACTTTCCATGCAAAAGTAGCTTAACAATAATGACTACTTTTGCTAAACCAATTTTAGACATTTTGTATTTTTGTATGCTTGTTTTATACATTGACTGTAAGTAAATTGTAACTATAAAGTGTTATATAATCAAAATGTTTAATAATCAAAGATTTACTGTATTAATGTATCTGCATGAAAAAAAGACTATAAAATGTATTATTTTTTAAAAATCAAACTAAACGTACCAACTTCCAATGCATAGTCTGTGGGTACCTTTCAAAAATACATTACATAATTATTAACTTCTAAGATAATTAAATCTCTTATGTGTTCAGATTTTACATTTAGCCTTACAAACTACTGTCCTCTGAGATGGAAATGTATGTAAAGTTATTGAAATGCCAATTAAATGTAAAACAAATGTTATGCTCATATTGAAAAAAGGGCTGTATGATTATTTTTTACTCACTACAAACTTTACCCTTTAATGTGCAATAACCCATTGTAGGGTTAATCTGAGATTAGACACAGGTGTAGATAGTCTGTGTCAACAGTGTAAAAAGAGACATATCAGTTGTATAAACTGTGTGGGTGGATGTGAATATTGTTACGTTTTTATTCCGTTTGTTAAAATGTTCTTCAATTGTCTAGAATCAAAGGGTCAAATTAATATGCACAAAAATCGAATCAGTATTAATCTTTGGTGTTGGTGCTGTTAAAAATTTATGATGTAATTTGAAATGCAAAAACACCACTCACCGCTACTAGTAAGTGTGTGATGCAAAATGCTTTTAAACTGTTTATAATTTTTTAAAACGTGCGTCAGTGTTCCTTTGTGTAACTTCTGCATTTCTGAATACTTTGGTGCCTAGAGCTAACCATTCCACTTATGATTCATGAGCCAGTGGTCAATACATAATTCATAGCATACCATTACCAGTGGGTGGAATTTATATAGAGATCTAGCATTTCTCATTCGACTCTTCCAGCCAGCTTGGCACAACTAATTTCATAGTCTTGAGCATCCTGTTAACACTCACTGTTTAATAAATGTTTGGTTTATTTATTCGAAACCTGATCAAGATCTGGAAAAATTAAAGGAAATTACCTACTGTATATAAAATTGTATAAAAAGTAGTAATTATTGGAAAACTCCATTTATTTGGATTCTTTTTTGGATGACTTTTTGTCTACCTGCTTACTGATGGGCACATAAAACCAAGACTTTATTCAGGTCTATCCATGTCCCTATAAAAGCCTTAACTATATAAACTGTTTTTACATTAAATATCAACATCTGCTTATAAATATCAGATTATAATACAGTGGCTGCCATTTAAGTCTCTGTGAATGAGCTGTTAATATGAGTGCATTAATATAAAACTGCTTTTTGATTTATTGCTGTCAGAACTAATAGTACAGGAAAGGAAACATTTTGTATAATGTAATATCGAACATATAAAGCATATTCTATATTCTAGAGTGACATCGCAGTTTAACATGATTTACACACAGGCAGTAGCTGTGTCAATTGAGTGATTCTGCTCGTCTCCAAGCAGCTGTGTATTTAATAGATCTCTTTTCCTTTGAAGCTAAAGCTGGGCTCTCTGCGCTCATTCGTGTCTGATCTCACTCTGCCCTCTGAGCCCAATAAAATCCTAACATTTATTCCATTAAGACATCCTGGACTACTGCAAATACTGATCATTCAGCTTAATTGCTTTGACTGTATATTACAACCTGTGCAGGCCCTGCTCCCGAGCATAAGTAAGAATGATGTAAGACTGTCATTATATGTGCTGCTTAGAATAATAATAATTAAAAAAGAACAATAATTAATCATAATTAAAATGGCAGATGAGATGGTATCGAGTGTCTTTACCCTTTTTTTTTTTTTGTTAAAATGACATACATAAGAGCAATAAAGTAAAGGATCACAAAAATGTTTTTGGTAAACCAATATTTTGCAAACGTAGTAGATGTATTGATGAATTGAAAAGCTACGTTATGTTGCAGTCCCCAAAACTGCAGTGCAACTCTACACACTAAATTGCTAGGAGACCTGCCACTGTCTCCCTTTAGTCCCAGGTGCCTACTTCACATTTTCCACCTTATGAAATCTTGAAATGTGAAAACAGCTCCTGATCACAGCGGAAGTGTTTATTGGATCACCTGAGGCATTTTATATATTATCACAGCTAATAAACAAAGCAAAATGTGTCCTTTGAGGTCATTTCAAATTCTTTTGCTTTCTTTAGGACTGCTGTCATGGCCAGACTAAGCTTAAGATGACTGAAAAAAATGCTTATTAGTTATAAAGGATCGAAATAACCAGCAGCCCTCTATTAGCTCTTTTGTTCTTAATTAAGCTCTGTTTATCTCCTGTCAATTATCAGGACATTTTAAAGCTGGCTCACTTTGACTAATTTAAGTCATGGTGACAAACACTGTTCTGTGGTGTGGCGGTGTTGCAGACGGACTCAGTAAGTGTGTTTAACAGCAGCATAATATATATAATTTGTAAGTGCTTTGTTTTAATATACATCATTTACATATTGATAATTTACATATTGATAATTTGCTAACTAGAGTCCCCATGTGTATTTACAACTGTATTTTTTTCTGTTTACTAAAAATGCAATTTGTAGTCGTAACATAGAGAAAACTACTAGCACATAGTGTATGTTTTTTTTAAGGCGTCCCTGTCCCAGAAGGCTCTAATTAAGTTAACTCTTTTTACACACACACACACACACAAACACACAGGATGAGGTTGTGCAAATACAGCATTAAATATTGTTTCATTTGAGAAATATTTTTTCCAATTAAAATATCAACATAATTTATAATAATTACAACATACTAGCACTGTGTATGCTACAATGTGCAGTTCACAGTTGTTTGCCAATGAGCATGTCTGCCATCCTGTCGAAAAGAGGCATCCTCAATTATGGCTCTAAAGGTGACAGTAAAATACAGCACTTTTTAGTCTAAAGAACTGATGTTGCAGGCTGCAGGAATCAATTTGTTTTAGCAAAATCTAACAAGTTATTTGGTTATAAATTGACAGCAGGGTGGCTTAGTGGTTAGCACTGTTGCACTCACAGCAGAAAGGTCCCGGGATCAATTTCCTTTCCGTGTGGAGTTTGCATGTTCTCCCTGTGCTTGCGTGGGTTTACTCCGGGTACCCCAGTTTCCTCCCACAGTCCTAAAACATGTACATTGACAGTGTGTGTGACCCTGTGATAGACTGGTGGCCTGTCCAGTGTGTACCTCCCCTGTCTTTTACCCTTTCAGAGACGGCTGGGATAGACTCCAGCAGAACCCTGCGACCCCGAATTAGGAAATAAATGGGTAAAAAAGATGAATGAATGAATGAATGAATGAATGAATGAATGGATTTCAGTGAAATATTTCAAATTAAAACCCTAAAAGTATACTTATTTTGTTACATATTTACAATTAATTGACATATTATTTCATAAATCATATATAACAATCTTTTTTTTTTGAAAGCATGCACACATTGCACATATATCTTTTTTCTATTACCCTGATTATGACCTTGAAGTATGACTCCACCCATTTTTGGTGGGTGTGGCCGTGGCGTCACTCGACATCACAGACGCCACTATAACATCTATCATGTGCTGAGCGTTTTGATATGTCACATGGCCCGCCATATTGGTTTAACTTTATAACTCTGTAACCGACGTCACCATAACACCATCATGCCCTTCCCTTTACTGTCCTAAGAGGTTTGATAGGCCATATTACAACAGTATGTTAGCCTTTTCAAGCCAAGATGATTACAGTCTACAGTGGGCAGGGAGCCAATATTAGATAAACAGTGTCCGCGCTTTTAACGGTGAAAAATAACTCTGTTCTTTGGGTTTGTGTGAGTTTTAACGGCTGCAGCTGCCGCCATCTCGTGGTTGTTGTGGGAGTTTGGGTTTTAAACAAAATGGTGTCATGTTGTTGCGCTTCCACACTGACAAGAGGCGCTAAAAGATCTGCTCAGCCCGTCAGCGGGAGTAATTTTAATGGCGAAGTCCTGAGTCCAGCGAAATCTGTTAGTAGCAAATACAGATTGACGATTTATTTGTAATTTAGTGGTGATATTTGCAAACATAGCGGGGCGTTAAGTAGTTAACAGTTGGCGTTATATATAAACATTTCAACCGCCTTTAAGTTTCACGGAAATGGCTGAAATGAACTCTGGTAAGCTGCGTTTTTATTATTAGCCAGTAAGGCGTTAGCTGTTAGATTGATTAACCCCAGGCTTAAGCGTTTAGCGTGCTACATAGAGGTTCTATTGGGATCTAAATGTAGCTAGTTATAAAGTTGACAGCTTTTATGCCTGGATTTGTTGCGGTTTTTATTTACTCAGTTTACTCAAGGGTAAATGTTGGACAAGATAGTTAGCATGAAAGCTACAACTAGCGGGTTAGCTAACAAGTCCCGCAATAGGAGCGGTCGTTAGCTTAATACTAAGCGAGGAATGTGTGAACCGACCCATTAGTCGTGTGGTTTGGGGCACTGTTTTTAGTCATGCGGTATATTTTCCGGTTTTTATTTGGAAAATGTACAAAAGTGGACCAGGCAGATGGTTAGCCGGTTTGTATGGCTCAGGAAGACGTGATTTTCTTGCTTGTGTAACAGAGCAGCATGAGTCTGAGGGCCACGCCCACATCACATCCCATATTTACCTGCAACACAAGAACATTTCTGTAAACTCTGTTCAAATGATCGGGCTTAATGTTTACACACACACACACACACACACTCTCTCTCCCTCCCTTACATTCGTTTATGTGCTGCCATAAAGAATAACATTCAGTAAATAGTTTTTTTTCTCTCTTTATAGATCAAGTCAGTGACATGAAACATGACAACATCGTGTCTCCTGGAACTTCAGACCAGGAAAAGGAGATGGCCACTAATGCCTTTGAAGCCTTCTCGGTATGAACATGGTTTTGCTTAAGCTCGCATCTAGACTGCATGTATCAAGTGAACCAATTCAGATTCTTTTTCTCCAATGTGACACAGATGGGATATAACCCACGATCATGTAAGCAGGGAAAAAAGCACATGGATTCCGATCATTTTTTTTTTTAGATTGGTTTCAGTCCTCATTTGTATGTGAAAATAAATCGGGTATGAATCGGATACGGGCATCAGCATCTGCCATGTAAGTGGACAGTGGCGCATGATATCACCTCAGGAAATGCTGAAGATAGTGTTTATATAAGTGTGTATTGATAATTATTATTTTGTCATTAAAAATGTAAACAATTAAAAAAAAATAGTTAAAAAAATATATATATTTATAACATTAAAAACGGCGATCATTAAAAAAATGCTAACGTTTGGCCAGGCTGCAACAAGGGTTCCTTCTTTTTTCTCTCCTAAAGAAAGCATTGTATTAGCCACCTTTAAACATGCAGAGCACAACAAACTTAATCATTGCGTCTCGGTCCATCCTGTCCATGGATTATCGCATTTTTTTTTTTCTTTCTCTTCCAGTTAGTACGTCTGCCTTGGACTATATTGCCATGCAGACTGATATACTGTTGTACTCACTAGGGTTTCACCGTGTGAGGACTGAGAATAATAAGCGCTGAATGATTATAAAAAGGCTTATTAACAACTTTAAGCAAACTGTTGAATAAGTAGGAATATGTGTGCCACAACATCTTTGACCACAGGTGAAAAGTAGTGTGTTTTCATTGACCTCAGGTTTAATCAGCCAGACAGCTCGGTAACATAAACTGGCAGCTGGAAGTAAAAGTTTAATTACGGTTGAATTCAACGATCAACTAAGACTATTAAATAATTGTATGTTTGCATTGTATGACGCTCGCATACAATGTCTTCTTTTGCCTTAACTGTATCCCTAACTATGTTTTTTGTCCAGTCTGGAAACTATGATAATGCACTAAAGCAGCTGGAAAGTCTTCAGGAGCTAAACAAAGATGACTACAAGATTGCCATGAACAAAGCTGTCACTGAGTTTTACAAAAGTGGCCAGGCAACCACAAGCACCCTGAAGCAAGCTTTAATAATGATAAGGAATCAGGTGAGAAATTACTGTGCTGCACTGCAATATGTCTCTCAAATAGAGTAATGACAAGTGTTATTAATGCATCAGTTTTTCATCGCAGGTGCATTCAGCTGTGGAGGACATCGATGGTTTAGATGATGTCGAAAACAGCATTCTCTATTACAACCAAGCCGTCATTCACTACTACATGCGGCAATACTCGGAAGCAATAGCTATTGGGGAAAAGCTCTACCAGTTTTTAGAACCTTTTGGTATGTTTTAAAATGTCACGGATCTTTAATACATAAACATGCACACATCTGCATATTGCAGTTTCTCAGCTTTGGCTATGAGGAGGAACCCAGCATTTTTAGGAGTTCTTTGATGTCAACATATTTTCCACCAATATGGCTGTAAATGCATGTGAACCCTCCAAGCCTGAAGCTAAAAGAGCAATCTGCAGATGAACTGCATGATAAAAACATTTTAAAGAGCTGCTTCAGTTACTGCATATGATCACTTTCGGTATTACTGGCTGCTGAAGATAATGGCTCATTCGAAATTGCATGCTACTCAAGTATATACTACATTTCAGCAAGTATTTACATCTCGAACATTATTTAGTATAAATAAAATTTGCATGCAATGTTGCAGCAGTGCGTATTAAAATTTGGATAATGTTTAACTTAAGTGATGTTAAATGAGTGCAATATTTTTTTTAAGCACTTAAAGTGCAGCATTAGCGCTTGCTGTCACTTTTGCATATGACAAGTCGTTTCTCTCCTGCTGGAAACTTGAAATAGTAAAGGGTGAATCGTATGCATACTTTATCCGTCCGGAAGTAGTACGGCATCTAGGGAACATAAGTTGCACTTAAAATCGGATACATACTACTCGCCTCACATGCTCAGTTCTGCCCGCTATATAGTATGGAAGTATGCTATTTCAGACGAGGCCCTTGACACAGTTAACACTCAGTGTCGGTGAATTAATGTACTGTAGGTTGTGATTTGAAAATCCTGACCTATGAAGGATAAATACAGTGCTGAATGTTACATATCAGGGGGAAAAAACGTTTCCTAGTAGTTGTTTACTATAGCTAGAGAAAAAAAAAAACTTAAATTTTCCAGATTATTATTGAAAGCCCACTAGTAAACCTCCCCTGCTATCCGAACAATAAATCTACTCTGATTTTATTTTAATTTTATTCTAACTCTCAGTGCTTTCTGATATATTTTTTATTTTTGTTAAAGAAGCTTTTTGACAGTGAGTAAACAGACCTTAACTTTGGTCTAAAGCTAATCAACAGGTATATAGATATATACTAATATATATATAATCAATAACCAATTAAACGTTTTCATTGTTTAAGTTCAGTAATTATGACAATTAGATTTACCTTAAGAATAACTAAATTTATTTTCTGCGGAGTTGCTCCTTAAAATGTTGAGTGGTATGTCCTGATGATGTTTTTTTGTACTAGAAGAGAAGTTCGCTCAGGCTGTGTGTTTCCTTTTGGTGGATCTTTACTTGCTCACCTTCCAGCCAGAGAAAGCTCTACATCTGCTTGCGGTATTGGAGAAACTTTCTGTACAAGGCAACAACAAAAACGGCAAAGGAGAGGTTAGAAACAAACTTTAAGTATTTCTTATCATTTTGTGTAAATAAGTTTTACAAATATTGCCCTTTTTTGTTTTGGTTGGCCAGTTCTCTTCCTCACACCATGTCGCCAATCCGTGTAGGTCTACGTTTGGTAACAAAGTATAGGGGTGATGTGCAGGCAAGGCAGGAATTTAGAGCTTGCCTAGAGGTTCGGTGTTTAGTAGTTGTGTAAAGCTCTAAAACAATTAACTGTACGGAATTAACTGTATGACCAACAAAAAGTTGTTGGTTTTTAGGTGGTGTTTAGAAGAGTGGCTATGTTTAGTAATGTTTGCCCAATTTATGTTTGCCAATATATTTGCTATTTCAGACTAACTTGTATGTTTCTGTTAACGGGTGGAGATGCAGAATACATTGTCACTGAAACATATTTTAATTGATTTTCACAGTCGGTCAAACGCTTATCGAAAAAATTAAGACGTTTGGCTAGCTTTAGCTTTAATTTAGGTATAAATGATTTTTAAAATGAATATTGCATGGTGTTAAATCATAACTTTCTATCTTTATCTTCTTTGGAACAGGGTATGAGTAGCACAGGTAGAGAATCTGCTGCTCAGAAAGCGGAATTTGCAGCCATGATCGAGGCAGCCAAGGCCCGAATGCACCAGGTAGCCTGTCTGTTCACAAATTATAAACACTAAAATATTTTGTACACAAGCTCTGTACAGTCAACTCTACATTGGTAAAAAATAGCTTTAATTGAAGCTCCCAATCAGATGAAAACCATGTGGCATAGTGTTTGTCTATTTGCTCTAGTCTCCTTTGTCTAATGCTTAATAGAGTAGAGAATACAAAACTAATCTGAAGATGTATATGACACAAAGTAGAAAGAAAACCGCTATTTTGTACAAGTAGATGAAGTATTTTTATTTCAGCCGCCAGTGGCCATGTTTGAAAGTAGCTTACCTCTCCAAATTTTTAATCTGAATTACACACCTCCTTACCTTTGCGGTGTTTTAATTTTCCCCATGTGTGTGTTCTGCAGTATAAAGTACGCGCCTACATTCAGATGAAATCCCTCAAGGCTTGTAAAAGAGAGATCAAGTCTGTTATGAACACAGCTGGAAATGTGAGTTATTACTGAATGCCAGTATTCTGCATGCAAAGTGTTGCACTTATCCGTGAGCTGGTTTAATTTATCGTGTCTATAGAAGAATGCATAATCTAAAAAAAAAAAAGAAAACATCTTGTTGAATAGTTTTTACTAGAAAAAGCTTTTGTATATTTTACTCTTGGGTGCTGACACAGTCTCTCTCTCTCTCTCTCTTTTTCCTGTCTCTCTTTTTTTATTTTCTTTCAGTCTGCACCATCTCTCTTTCTGAAAAGCAATTTTGAGTATCTGAGGGGAAATTACCGCAAAGCAGTGAAACTCCTCAATAGCTCTAACATTGCTGAACATCCTGGACCTCTCAAGACAGGTAAATCATTTGAAAAATATGCTTAGTGTTTATCTTTTGTGGAAAGCCAACTAACTCACTATTTCTGTACTTATAAATCTATATATTCAAGTCCAGTTTTATTAAAATATCATTAATATTTCATTCCTTTTTTCTTAATGAGTAAGTCTAAAAAAATATTTTAAGGTGGTTGGATTTTTTGATCATATGTTCCTTAATTTTTGCAGGTGAATGTGTGCACTGCATGTTCTGGAACAATCTGGGCTGTATTCACTTTGCTATGGGAAAACACAACCTAGGCATCTTCTACTTTAAGAAAGCCCTGCAAGAGAATGACCATACATGTGCACAGATAGGAGATGGCAAGAATGGCCAGGGTAAGTAGCAAAATACTTTTGACAATCACAAAATATTTAACTTGCTAGCTAAGAATATATTCTTCCTGGTGCCACAAAGGTGCATAGACAGCTAAGCATGTGCTTGTTACCAAGGAGACAGTCTGGCTTTTCTGAGAAAGCTTTGCATTAGTTTTTAGCTGATGCTGGTCCAGTGCATCTTTAAGAAGTTTAGTAGGGTTGAGGCCAAGCTTTATGACAGCCATTTGGCTTTATGCCATTTCATGGCAACTTTGGCACGCAATGTCTTCCTGGGCCTTATTCCCTAGAGTGGCATTGTCATGCTGGAGTAGATTTTGATTTTTAGGAATCATACCATTTTCTATAATGAAAAGACGTTCTAGTCAGTTGTGTGTGTGTGTAAAATAAGGACTTTACATTCATCATGTAGGGTTATATAGTCTATTTCTACTTGCATTTTGTCATACAGTGTCTTTAATCTTTAACAATGGCTTAATGCAGCAGGGCAACTTTGATTGATCTAGCAGAAATAAACAAGGTTTAACTTTAATACAATTTAGTTTTATGTCTTACATTCCTATCCCGGCTTTCTAAGGATTCAGAACATCTAAACATAATTATTAATCCTCTATGACAACACTGGCTTCCCGTCACTGTGATTTACAAATCACCCTGCTTGCTGAGAATTAAATGTAACCATCCTTTGTCCACCTATTGTATTTTTAGAGAACTTTAAAAACGAATTGTGTAGATACTATCAGCTTATTAATTCTGTTTTTCTTTTCAATACAGCTAAAAAATTCACAGGTATCCCCATGTGTGCTCTGCTGGCAAACAAACGCTATGAGCTGCTTTATAACTGCGGCATACAGCTTTTGCACCTTGGTCGACCCCTGGCCGCCTTTGAATGTTTAATGGAGGCGGTGCAGGTATACCACTCGAACCCTCGTCTTTGGCTGCGGCTCGCTGAGTGCTGCATTGCTGCCAACAAAGGGGTGAGACTGGTTACCTTATAGGATAGTATGCTTATGATTGTCATAAGTTTCTGTACTTTGGGCTTATAACTGGTTTTCCTCGTGGATTTTGTTTAGAGTTCAGAGCAGGAAAATAAAGGTCTTCCCAGTAAAAAGGGAATAGTTCAGTCTGTTGTAGGACAGGGATATCATCGCAAGATTGTCCTGGCTTCACAGTCTACACAGAACACAACCTACAGGTGTGCTGTCCTATTGTCTTTTTTCTGTGTTTGTTTTATTAATATGAGTATAATAGTTCTCATAATGATTTCTCACACCATCATTTTTTTTGCATAAATGCTATGATATAATTGCACTATACAGTTAAATAGTAAGAATCTGTTTTACTTTGTTTTAATGCACTCGTATTTTGAAGAAAGTTTGCTTAATTCCGTTTTTGCTGTTCAGTTTAAGTGTTTTATAAAGTGTTGCACCATTTTAAGTTTGGCCAGCAGACGGCACTGTTATGTTTTTCTAATGAGTAAAATGTTTGTGTGTGGCTGTAGTGAGGGTCAGTCAGCAGCAATCCCTGTAGCAAGTATGGAGTTTGCAGCAATCTGTTTGAGAAATGCATTACTCCTGCTGCCAGAGAACCAGCAACTTGAGGGCAAACCAGAGAACGGCTCTAAAAACTCCAGCCAACTGGGCAGCACAGAGAGTGGCAGTGAGAACAGTGATGCCTGCAGGTAATCATACCCTACTATACATGTGAACACATTTACAAGCATTTTAACTGCAGTGTTCAAGAATAAATTGTCATTTACCCAAAACGCATTCTTATGTTGAGGACAGTGGCAGAAATACAATAAATTACAACATTTTTTCCACTTGCTGCATTACCCATTATTGTACACAGACTGAGAGGTTTAAGAAAGCCTTTAAACCTGTGATTTGATTTACAGTGGGAAGAACCAAGAGGGAGACAAGTTCATTCCTGCTGCTCCCTCATCACCTCTTAGAAAACAGGAAGTCGAGAACCTCAGGTGAGATCAAAGGCAGCCCTCCAACAAGTGTCCACTGCTTACCCATTTTTCCGCAATTATTTCTCTTCTCCACCTTTTTTTATCCATCTGGGGCAATTGTTACTCATTTTCCTCATCTGTTGGTCCAGACACAAAGCTGCAGGGAGGAAAGAGTGGGCAGGTTGAGGGGTGACCTGGGATTGACACCCTGGTACAGTGACATGTTTACGAGCACACAAGTCACCTACTCAGGTTTCGCTTCCCGGAATCCGACAAGCCTTTTGTGTTCCAGCCAACTGCTGAGAAGCCTGAACCTTTTTTTTTCCCTTTTCTTCTCTCTTTTCCCACTTAACCCCTTTAATGATCGGCTTGTAGTAGATCTGGCACTAACGGGAAACAGAACAAAGATGGAAGGTTATGAAGGGTTTAATTGAGAATACCTCCCTTCAAGATTGGGTTTAGGCAATGTTAGTACCTCCTATGTAGACACGTGGATGTGTAGAACAAGAGAGGATAGAGAAAAGAGAAATTTCTTTTTTTTAACACAGTGGTGGAAAATGCAATCTATCCGTAATCAGCTGTTTTAGTTCTTATTAGTCACTCTGATTCATGTGAATTCGGTAGGTTTAAACAGAGAAGCCCTGCTCCAAGCCTCTTTTATACAGAGAGGAACATGTGCAAATCATTTTGAGTCCAGGTATAAGCGTTTAACAGAGCGAGTCTTTTTAACTTAATGAAGTCTCTTTTATGGAAAATAAATACACCTGCTTATAGCGTCTTCAGCATTTACAGAGTTACCATGCTGTAGCTAAATAACTCATCAGTATCTTAGACACCAAATCATCAGCTTAGAAACGCCAAATCTTTTAATGCTATGACTTTCTGTGAGTCACAGATGTCTGGCATTTACCTCTGCTCTTATTAAAGTTATTATTAATTAAAGTTATACATTAATAATAACTTTACGTGCCTGAAAGAACTACATTTACCCTTGTTTGAGTTTTGTTACAGCATGGTGACCTGAATCACATTAGAGTAAGCCCTTCTAAATTTTTAGAAGTTAAACATGATTCTTAAAATACAAACTCACAAATTTTTATTCTGTCTATTCCACAGGTGCTGCATTTTAGCATGTAGTGCTTATGTGGCTCTGGCCCTTGGGGACAACCTGATGGCACTTACCCATGCAGACAAACTTTTACATCAACCCAAGCTGTCAGGATCCCTCAAGTAATTTGCTGAACTTACATTTATAATCTGTTCTTTGGGAAGCAATTTTCCTAATGGGTTTAATAATTTATTTATTCTCAGTTGAATAAACTCTAGAACTTCTTAATGAAAAAAGTTGTCATTCTCTAAGCTCGTCTTTAAACCGTGTATCTTGTCTGATAGTTATTTTGCCTGGTAATAATGCCGATACTGTGCTATGCACTATGTAGGGTTAGCCATTTTCCTTTCAGTGGAGTGTGTTTTGTGCTGCATTTCATAGTCAGTAACAGATGTCTTGTCTTCAGGTTCCTGGGTCATTTATACGCCGCTGAAGCCCTGATCTCTCTGGACCGAATCTCTGACGCCATCACTCACCTTAACCCGGAGAATGTTACAGACGTTTCGCTAGGGGTGTCACCCAGTGAACAAGACCAAGGTAAACTCACACGAACATTATTAACACAGCTAAAGTGTCAACAAACACTGTGGTTTCAGTGGGTTTCTTTACACATGTTTTTAATCAGCAGGGTCAGACAAAGGAGATTTAGAGCCTGTCGAATCCTGTAAGTATTTTCTGTTTTCAGTTTAACTTTAAAGCATAAAGATGTACCTGTGGTTTGCTTTTTCACACATGGTCTGAATGTCGGTGTCTTTGTTTGTAGCAGGGAAACAAACTCCTCTCTGTTACCCCAGTAGTCTGAGCTCTGCCAGAGCTATGATGCTCTTTAATTTGGGCAGTGCTTATTGTCTGAGGAGCGAATACGAGAAAGCACGCAAATGCCTTCATCAGGTAATGAACACTCGCGTACAATCTACTCAGTGGGCAAGTAGATTTTTTTCACTATCTACAGAGTTATAACAGTATTTATACAGCTAAAAAGATGCTGCTGAATATTTGTCTCTGTAGGCAGCCTCTATGGTCAGCGCAAAAGAGATTCCACCAGAAGCTATTTTACTGGCAGTCTACTTAGAGCTGCAGAACGGTATGTCCGCTATGTTTCAATAAGAAAAAAAAAAAAACAGGTATCTTCCGCTTTACGCATCAGCCTGTGTGATTAGTAATGTATGATAGCAATTAAAAATCAATTTTAAAACCATTAATGTGATTGCAGGTAACACACAGCTGGCTCTCCAGATCATCAAACGAAATCAGTTACTCCCATCAGTGAAGCCCTCGTCCTCTCCAGACCTGCGCAAAAAGCCTCAGCCATTCCAGTCTGTGCAGCCCATCCAACCTATACAGATGCCCTCATCCTTCACACAAGTACAACGCAAATGATGCATGCTCCCTCCACCGCATCATAAACACCTTGTTCATTAAGTCTGCGGCAGCAGAGCTGATGGTCCTGGCAGATGAATGGGTGAGCTGTGAGACGGACAGGAAAGGTTCAGGAACATTCTTCTTCCTGGAAGCTCTTATGACTTAATCACATCATCTGGGGTTTATGACATCTTAAATAAATTTTATTTACAGTAATATATGGTGTGTTCTTATTTTTGAACAGAAAATACAAGAAAGCTACACAAAAAGGCCAAAATGTTATTCTGTTTCAGACTCAACAAAGGCAAGTGAGATCCCCTGAAATGGAGGCCACAGTAAACCTGTTACAGCTACAATAGCCACTGTTTCTTTTGTAGCTGAACAAATTCAGCAGCATGTGGTGTTATTGATCCAACGTGGAGGTGTTCCAGGGCGCCCTAGGCTGGGGAAGGGGAGAGGGGTGTTTAGGATGGCTCTAAGGGCCCATGCACTTTTGGGGGCCTCAGGGGTCTGTTTTATTAGTAGTAACAGGGTGTGATGGGTGTGGCTATCAGTGCCGTCTTACTGTGTGTGTGTGTGTCCCTGTGTCCCTGTATGTGCTTAAAATTATCCTCTTTCAGCAGAAAAGACTCCAAACGCTGAATTGAAACGAAACCCGAGTGGCTGCACTTATTCAACGTGAGGTTGATCGGTTGGTTGCTTTAATGAGTTAAAGAATTAAAGAAATCCAACTTTTCTGATGCAGACATGAGGAAAAACACATTAGTGAATTAATTTATTCGGACTGAAGTAAAAAAATGTTTTTAAAAATCCACAAAATGTAGTTGAGAAATCTAGTAGTTTTTACTGTCATCTTAACTACAGATAGCAGACAAAGTAGCTAGTGGAATAAAACATCGATCTCCAGGACCATAGTGCTACACAAAACCACAAGGGGTTCCATTAAACAAGAACCCAGAGAATAAAGTGTCCTAGCAACATGAAGTGTATGGTGTGCAACCTGGTGCAGATAAACAACACAATCAACTCTCCAGTCAGAGACATGAAATCTTCTAAAACATGGCATTTCATGGACAAATCAATAAACAAATCTGTCTTTGTGTTTGTGAGCCAGTTCCTTCACATATATTTGTGCGTCTTATTCGGGTTTTTGCTACTCTTGGTATTTATGTGCACAACAAAATATATAAACCCGGTCCATGTAGCCGACATCTATCTGTACAACACCATCCCCATTTTCCCGAATAACAGTAAGACTTCCTGCCATAATTAATCGCTGCGCAATGCTCACTTAAATATTGTAGAAAAGTAAGTTTCAAACATTTATTCTAAAATAGTAATAAAAATCTATTTGTGTTACGACTTTAAACAGACTGGAATAGTGTGTGATTTGAGACAGCGCTCCTTTCTGCGTTCAGCTATTTACACACTTTATGTGACAAGCTGCTCGCTGAAAAAAATTCACACACACACACACACACACTTTAAAACAAAATTAATTTTGAATAGCGGTAATTTTGTTTATTTATAGCGGTAGAACTGCGCATATAAGAGAGCACATGGCGTCGTTTTCCCCTCCTGATCTACACAGGAAGCAGGTTTAATTCTCTGATCTGATTGGTCAGACGCTGTTGATTAATTTTCTATAGCAGCTGCTGTACCAGGCGGCTGCACTAAACACGCTCTTTTTATTCTCTCAAATAAATAATGACTATAAAATAAGGCAAATCTTTTGAATGTAACTACAATAACCTTAAATAATGTGCCTGATGTCGAGGGTTTCCACTAACATATTGCCTTTTTTAACCCTTTAACTATGAATAAAATTAAATAGAAACCATCTGTACACATCCATTTACAGAAAAAAATGTGTGTGTATATATATATATTTCTAGCCAAACACATGGTGCTTTAAAATGACTATTATTTGATCAGTCAAACCTGATAATTATTCAAATAATTTATAATAATACATACATTGATTATAATTACTGAAGTAGAAACAATGGTTTAATTACTTTTGGAATCTAGTACCTGTACTTTAGTATTTTGTAGCAGAAATGATGTTCATTCCGTGGATCTGTCGGACAGGTTTTTAGCGGTGTGTCTCATGTCATAGAAAATACAATTTACAGAAAACCAACCCATCTTGAAGCGACTGTGGAATGTGTTCTGATTGGTGACGTGCATTAGAACCAGTCCAGCAGGGGTGACCCAGCTCTCTCTTTCATGTGTGGTCTCTCCCTTTTCTCTGGATCTGTCTTTAAGGGTGGCCGAGTTTCCATTTCCCTGTAGGCCAGCTCTTTTCTCATGCTAAATCCGCTCACCTCCGCTGTGTTCATTCCTCTCCTCCCCCATCACCCTGCATTGTTACCCAGATCTCTCCTCTGACAAGCCCTGTCAATGATCTTCCAGAGAAAGTGAGAGGGTGAGGGCTTTGTTCAACCATTTAAAGACACTCACTTAATCAGGCCACAATTCATACTGTAGATTCCAGATATTTTCAACTTTTTGTTCACGGATGCGTTTCTTAATTTCTCTCATTTCTTCAGGCTTTGTAAAGTGGATAGTTAATGTGCAGTAATAAAACTATTCGAATCACAGATTTAAGATAAAATCTTAGAGCTTTGTAAACACCATGTTTAACAGTTGACTTTGGAATCCGCTCTTAACTACCAAATAAAGGCCGTTTTTAAACCCAGACCATATGAGGATTTCCCCCCCCATTCTTTATTACATCATTCATTAAACAGGTATGCGTCCAATATTCAGAATCTAAATAAAACAAGCACTTTTAGCCTGAATGATTTATAGATGCACTCAAATCAGAAAAAACAATTCCAAGCTGAAAAACGTGTGTGTGTGTGTGTGTGTGTGTGTACGTGTTTTAAATCAGTTATTTTAAGAGGCCATCTGCTTGGTCATTCTGTTCATTTTGCAATTTGAAGCTGGGCTTTGTTGACCTTTTGGGCAGGGCTCTGTCATGACCTTTGACCCTTTGGTATGCAGAGACACCAGTTCCTCCTGCTACACTGGAGGTTTTCTGGGTTTTTAAATGAGAAGATTTGCATTCATTTATTTATTCTATTTATTTATTATTTATCTACTTAAAACTGGCAGCACTACAGCAGCACCTACAAACGTGCACACATTGTGTTTCTACTTCACTGTTTACTGAAGCCCAAAGAAAAGACATCAAATACAAATTCAGGATCCCAACAAGTTTATTTAAGCATAACGAGCTAAACATAAAATAATAATCTGCATAGGAAAAATGTTTAAAGTCAACAAAGACAAAAGCACCAAATAATACATACAGCCTCCTCTGTGTACAGCAGCAGACCAAAATCCAGGAGTATATCGGGGCAGATTTTATGAAGGGTAAATACCGCTTAGCAAAATAGGACCTCTTGAAGGATAGTAAATGTTATATCCACTTAGAGGGACCTGGAATCTGTGTTTGCTATTTTAATCCAACATTAATAAACTGATTCACACTCATTTCTCCACACATCTTTTTTTATTTGTCTCTCAGTCAAATGTGTGAGCAGGGAATTGAAAGCTGTAATGACGATTATGGAAACTACAGTATAAACAGTTGAAATGTTGCCAAACAAACATTTTGGATAAGAGGAAAAAGTCATATTTGCAATATTTTGAACAGCGAATAAACCTTTTATTGATTATGCAATCTTACAATAATCAAAAATAGTTCCACATTGTTGCATTAGTGCCCCCCCCCCATTTGAATTTGACTATTTTTTAGAAAGTTAATTTATTTTCTCGATTTGCACAGTGAAATTTGGCTGTAAAGGATCCTTTTAGATTTTAAACACAGCAAATATATATTTTTTTTGTAGATAAATACAATAATGCACACACAAAAAATAGATACTAATTCCTATGGAGTACTAACAAAGGATTGACTTTGAATCAAATCTCTATAAAGCTACCTGAGTTTTGTTTGTTTTTTTCCTTCGGTAATACAATGGTATAAAAGACCAAGCACTTCTGAACTGTTTACACATTCCTTCTGTTTATCCGGGATCAGAAAACAGATCAAAAGCTAAAAGACACCAAAACTGGTGGAAAACCCGTACAAACACTGACCAGAAGTCCAAACCAGAAGTGAGACAGACATTCTGAAGGGCAATGTTCGAGTCTGATTAATAACTTAGACATGTGCACCCGTTTACTGCATTGTTCTGGCACCATATTGTCTAAAAAGCGAAACTACCCTTCTAATAGAAACTAAGTTACTTTCCCTAATAATCACCACACACAAAAAAAAAAATACACTGAGGATTTACCGGATGCTGAAAAAAACTGTTTCTTTCTCAAGCAGGTATCAACACAACTGCTGTTTCTACTGTACTGAGACACTGCGAGCCAGATTTTATTTTAGTGAAGGGGAGTGTAAATGTTAAATAAAGCCTGGGAGGACATTTACCAGTGTGAGATTTAAGGAGGAAAAAAAACTCCAAACAAACAAGAAACAAAAGGCAATAGAACAAATTCTTTGGCAGTTTCCAGTTTGATTAATATCCAAAAGAGAAAAGAAAAGTTGTAATACAATGCAGCAGCATTAAGGCATATGAGTTCCGATTCCTCTCCTGCTCTCTATCTCAAACACACAAACACGTGCATACATGTACCTTGCTCTCTAAAGCTATCCATCAAAGACTAATAGGAACCTTGTAGTCAAAAAAAGTCCACCACAACACACTTTTTTTTGGTATATAATAGACGTCTGCTGCTTCTTTATGACCTTAATTTAAATAAAATTACCTACAAGGGCTTTTAAAGCATTCAAATGTTTCTCTTATAGAGATTTCTTTGGTTCTCTGGGCTAAAAGCTTGTTCTCAGCGAAAAGTCAAACAAATGAAACTGCTGCTATTTACACAGAAATGTGTGTGAAGATTTGAAAGCAGCAAATTCTCGCGTTAATGCCCGTTGCTCACGTTGTGTATTTTCCACAACAGGCTAAGCACTCAATTTTTAATTAATTGAGTTATTTATTTATTTGTTTGGTAACTTGCCACCAGCAAAAAAAAATTAATTACTCAGCGGCGCAGGACAATGACGCTTTCTATATGTGGCCCTTCATATACAACATCACAGTCACAGTTAGACTCTGGCTCTGCTGACGTACATATTCAGGTTCTCCAGTGAAAAAAGGTGCTCCATAAAAGTAAGGTAGCACCAAGATACTAATGCAAGAGAAAACTTGATCTTATGAGCAGCCTCTGAGCAAGTGTCTCACATACAATCAGTTTTGGCACGCGAACCATTCCCAAAGGTTACTTTTTTTTGGCAAAATGTACACTCCTGGGCTGGATAAAGACTAATCTGACTAAGCAAACAAGTGCAAAATGCTAACACTACTAAAATGCTCGGTAAAATGTTGCTGTGCTTTTTCCTGCGTTTTTTTTTTTTAATTTTTTTTATTTTCTTTGAACGTTTTGCTGTAAAGTGGAATGCACAAGTGGAACCTATATAACTATAAATTAAAGCCGAATCTCGGTTGTAAATGTACTCGTTATTAGCTGATATATATGTAAACAACATAGGAAAAAAAGAGCTTTTCTCAGTGATCATCTGCAGTAGCATCTTACAACAGAGAATTCTCACCCAGACAAGTAGCTAAACAAGAGCATCACCTGACAGATCAGCTTTGGGATTTAGGCCCCAAACAGGGCATGTGGTCAGGATATGGAAGGTACTAGAATGTTGTCTCTTTATTGTCTCTTAACAAATCTGTCCTTGCTATTTCAAAAGGGTTTTACATCACTTGTCAGTAGACACAGAAGAAAAACGTGTCGGAGAGTCACAGTGCTTGTCATTTTTGTTGCTTGCAAATGCTTACTTTTTGAGCAACATCCAGGACAAGCAGTTAAAAGCATTAATTAAAGTGGTTTTCCCACAAATAGAGAAAATAAAATCTGTTATTTTAGACCACACTCAGTTGATTTCTGATGTCATTAAACTGTGTTCCACTGACTGAGCAAATGGTCTTTGATGAGATCAAACTTCAGCTCGTACTTTTAAAGCTCTTTCTTAGCCAATAAATAGATTTTAGACATTCAAAAAAGGCTTTTTTTTTTATCAAAGTAAACTAGATCATCCTATAGGGTTTGGATTACATCCAAGCTTGCAGCAACAGTCAATTAGCAAACCAACATGCCAACCTATCATTCTAATAATTACTTTAACTTAAATGGTTCTAGATGATGTTAGAAAAAAAAAAAAAAACTAACAAAAACAAAGAAATAACCAAAGTGGGACAAATTCACTTCCATCCCAGGTCCCCAAATAAGATTCTAATTTTCAGTTCAGTTTCAGTTCAACTCTTTCTGCTCTTTTTTTTTTTACAACATTTAGAAAACATTTTTTCAAAATAAAGCAAGAACTTACTTGCATTGCTTAAACACTTGGCTTGTATTTATACCAACAGCTCTACCAGTCATTTTTAAAAAAGGGGGTTATTAGCCATCGTTAAAGCCATAGCGCTTCTTCAGAGGATAATAAATTTTAGAGGTAATGAACACATAGTGAGGTATGTACAATGAGGCATTTTGTACACAGAGGTACATCAAGGATATGAGGTAAGATTAGATGAGGTATGACAAATGAAATCCGATTTCCAAACATAACACAAAACAGTAGATTGATCCAAACATTATCCCAATGTTTCCGCAGACACGCAGCCCTGGCTTTCTGTGTCACTGTCATCAAACATTCAGGGGTCCTACTGGTGTTATGTACACAGTAACAATCAAGATAAATTTGTGCGAACTGTGCAAATATCAACCAAACATTGCTTCATTTCTTCTGTTATGTTCTCTGACAAATAAAAATAGCACTGAGGTAGACATCTTTATAAAACTTCACAGACACTGAACACACAAGAGAATACATTCATACACAAGCGAGATGAGGTAGGTATAATGCAAAGAGAAAAATGTTTCAAAATGTTGGAAATTCCCTGAGAAAAAAAATTTAAGAAACAAAGATTTCAAAACTCAGATTAAGAGCAAAACAGCAACACTACTAGCAAAACGTCTTTTTGCTCTACTCCTTCTTTTTGATAAATGGGGTGTGCACAAGACGAACACCACCGCCAGCAGCTCAAATCATACTACAATCAGAAAAGATATAGGCAAGTACAAAAGAATCTACACAATGCTGCCACATTTTCAGCCATTTTCAAAATTCAGCCATATTTGCTCCTGATAATTGTGTACCCAATCTGTCTTTTTTTCCCCCTCAGCCACCAAATATTTCTAACCTTGAACACTAGTTTAAAAGATGAGGATTCGATTGTTTCCAAAGTCAACGGCTACAATCATTCCGTCAGGGGTAACAGCTATACCTGATGGGCGATCCATCTGCCCAAAGCCACTACCCTGAGTCCCAAACTTGCATAAGAAGTTGCCATTGGGTTCAAACACCTGAATGCGATGGTTACGGGAGTCCGCCACGATGATGCGATCCTCCTGGTCCACGGCTACACCTTGCGGACGCAAGAACTGCCCGTTACCTGTTCCCTCAGAGCCAAGAAATCGCGCAGACTGGCAGTCAGGCCTGATAACGAGCAGGCGATGATTGTTAAAGTCAGTCACCACTAGGTGACCTTCTTGGTTGAAGGCAACTCCTCTAGGTGAGTCGAAATGCTTCCAGAGTGCACCCTCAAAACCATACTTGTTGATGAACACCCCATCAGGGCCGAACAGCTGTACTCTATGATTGCGAGTGTCCGAGACCAGAATCTTTCCTTCTGAATTGACAGCTACATCCCAGGGGTAGTTAAACTGCCCATTTTTGGTTCCCTTTTCACCAAATTTTAAGAGAAACTGCCCATCGAAAGTGAAGATCTGGATGCGGTGATTGTCCTTGTCAGCCACAATTATTCTTCTCTGGCTGTCGCAGGCAACCCCAGCAGGTCGGTCAAACTGTCCAGGTCGTGAACCCAAAGTGCCAAATTTGTGGTAAAAGGTGCCACATGGCTTGAAGATTTGTATACGATTGTTGCTTCGGTCAGCCACAATCACATAGCCTTCCTTATCCACACAGATTCCCCAGGGTCGACACAGCTGTCCGTCCCCATCACCCTCTCCACCAAAGGATGCAACAGGCAGACCAATTCCTCCATAGCTTCGGCCAGATTTCACCATGACTTTGAATGGACTTCCCTCGATGTGCTGGTTGCAGATAAGCACAGATAAAAGATGCTCACCTTCACTCTTGGGCAGGTAGCTAATGGTATATGTGCCATCTTGGTGGTCAGACACGTCAGCACTAGTGAGGTTTCCCTCTGGACTCATTAAAACCACTGATACACCATCGCCACCAGACAACCGTGGTTCACCATCATGGTCATATGCCACCACTGTGAAGGAGGCTACTTTTCCATGCAGAGCTCTCTTGAGACCTTCCCCATGGGCTTTGGTGGCTGATGCAAAAGCTCCACTGCTTATCAGGCCCATGGACTGGATGGCGATTAAAAGCGCCTGATCTGGGGGTGTGAACATGATGCGATCGTCCTCCTGTGGCTGCAAAATGCAGCGCAGTGCTTTGAGCTCCTGCAGCTGATTTAGCATGTGCTCACGTGCTAACAGGATGTCTATGTTGCGGCCCTCCTCCAGCACCTTTGTCACTGTGGCAATGGTGGTGTCAAGCTTGGTAAGGTTCTGATGAAGCTTCTCTACCTGAAGGTAAAGGGACTTGGCCTTCACTTGGCGAATCTTTTCCAACTGTCAAAGCAAATAAGAAAATAACACCAGTTGTTATAGTAAAGGGAGAAAACTGCTTTAGAATGCTTTACTGGCATTTTAGGATTTAATACAAAGTCTAACATCATGCTATTGCCCAGTAAGCCATAATACGGATCAATGCTGTATAACTTTGTAGTTATATAGTGGTTTGAGTACCACTGTGCTGAAAGCACAAACATTATGTAAAGATATACAGAGTGGTGAGAGGCTTAGTTTTCAAGAATTGCTGGTGTGAATAATAAATTTCTGCATAGGCACCAGTGCAACCTCAGTAGCAAGGCAAGATTTCTATTAAGTAAATAAAACCATTGTTGCTAATGCTAATTTATATGAGCTTTACAAAACAGTAAAAGTGCAGAGCTTTTTTTTACCTTCCACAACAGCTCACATTCGCGCTCCTCCAGGGCTTTCTTGTGACGTAGAGTAGAGTGGTGGTTTTTACCTCCGACTGCACCACTTTGGCCTTTAGTTCAACCTGCTCAGCAATGGCTTGCGCTTTCTCAATGCTTAGCTGTAAAAACATTTAGTCAGAGTTTAAGAAAAATAATAATAACACTTAAACCCAAAAACATGACACAGCAAAAAAAAGCTAAAATGCAAAAACAAAAATCAAACCAATTATTAAATCAGAACAGTTTTATTAACTAAGCCCTTAAATATGTTAATTCATGTTTAGTAAGTGCTGCTTTTCAAGATATTTACAGTATCAAGGCCGCCCCACAGGCTTATACGCACACACTCAAGGCCTAGTACAAAGCTTTGGGGCAGGGCATTTTTACAACTTGCTTCTTTATTTAGGAGCTGCTGAAAATATTTGGGTTAGTCAATATATGTCATATGTCAGCATTATAAAGGTACATAAAGAATAGCAAAAACCAGAGACAATGCATCTTTGATTCCAGATTAACTTTATACACAAGTGAGAATATTTTTATTTCATCTGTTTACATAACAATCCACATCATTAGAGGAGACCTGAACAGGAATCTCTAGTGCTAGAGCATTAGAAAAGCATTTACACCTTCCATCATTTGTGTAAACAGTTTTAGGGACCCCCAACCGCTACTCAAATCAGGTGGAAAATAAGTCTGCAAACTGAACGGCATAAACCGGTAAATGGGATTAACTAGTGCTGATTTAGTCACAGTGACCAGAGGTTTGTGTTGGCACGGGCTCTTCATAGTCAAAACACATTCAATATCAGGAGCATTTAAGTCCATAAACGCTTAAAGGCTTCCTATTTAACAGCATGTAGTAATAGGATTAGGACAAAATATAACAGCTCAATTGACTACAAACAGCTGTGAGTTGGCCTCTTTGCTACAGGGATAAAGTTGACGAAGTTTTGTAACTGGGAGGTCAGACCATCGGTTATAGAAAGTCACCATCAGTAGCTTTATAGCAGTTTTCAGCCTAAAGTTTCAATTTCAATGATAAAAAATAAAATCTAAAGCTGTATGGTAATCAACTGTGCACGAACACGTAGAAAAACTGCATTATGAAAATATTAAACAACCGCAGAACATTTGAAACACCATGTGCTTTGTGTAGCAGCTCAGTAAACATAAGAGATTGCAGAGAGGCATCACCACTTAAACGGAATCACTGTGTTTAGCCTTTCTCTTTTAAATCGTCTTCCTGCCGATCAGCTCTGCTCAGTGTCACCACACAGCATGCGAACAGTTCTCTTTGGGGACACGGCCCCACCCCCGCCCCCAGGCACTCAATCCCCTGCTGTGCTTTTTTAATAGCAAAAGCATGAGTGATAGAAACATTTTCACTATGCTGGACTAATGATCCATCCTGTTCAGGCCATCAGAGCTGTGAATATTGGCAGGCAGGACACTCATTGCTGCTTTATTCAGGGACAGAGGGGAAATAAAAAGGGAAAAGGGGGGTTGGGGATCAGGAGCATGCTAAAAGAACAACACTGATTCCCTGCTATCTTTAAAAAAGCTTTTTTAGCCTTAGGAAAACTAGATGTATATTATTAGTATTCAAGATCACTTTTTACTATTTACATGTAAATGTGTGTTTGGAACTACAGTCCAATCAGGGGTGTATTTTCAGCTGTTGCCCAGTGTTACCAGCTTAGACAAATACAAATAACTAAAAAAATCTGTGTAACAATCATATCTATGTCTAATCAACATTAATTCAGCTATCAGTAGCGCAGTGTTTAAGGTGTTGGACATGGGTTCAATTCCCAATACAATCATGCTGACAGTGCTGTGACTTTAAGCAGGGACCGTAGCCCTCAAATGCTTAGATGGATGAAAGAATGAGATAAATATAAGTCACTCTGGATCAAATGCTTGTGATGTAAATGTTGTAATTACACAGACATTGCCAAACACTGATGATCAGCTATGATTTCTACTATATACAGTTTTATTACAATGCATTCACTATTGCCTAAATAACACAGAACGCTAATTAAATAGTGAAACCTAAAACCTCAACAAGATTGCCTTAATAATGACAGGCACACTTTGTTAAGCCCAGAAATGAAAGATTAATAGACCTGTAACTTGGATATATTAAATGGGGATGAAAAGAACAATACAAGAAAGTAAAATTTACGAGTTGTATGTGAATGCTGACTAACCTGTACGGCCTGTCGTCCCTGCTGTGCATCTGCAAGTAGCTGGATGGTGAGCGCTCTGGAATCATGCAGTACATCCTGTAGGTAGGACACACTGTGGCCCATATGTCTCCCCACACTGCACTCTCTACAGATAGGCACGGAACAACTCTCACAGAAAAATCGCAGGACCTGGAAGAAGACGAAAGGACAGACTATAAGCACAACTATTACAATGTTTCCCATAAAACCGGCCTGGATTTAGAACTTTTACACTAATATAAAATCGATTTGTGTGATGGGTTTACAAGACTAGAAATTCTAAAGCAGTTCTCATCAAACAGACAGAAGAATAAAAACGCTGTCAGGAAATATGTCAGGAAATAACGGCAAAACAAACAATCAAGAAATCACAAGAAAAGACGACTTTAATAAACATGGGATCTATATGCTGGAAAATCTCTCATCACTAATACGGTAGCCGAGACAGACAGACAATTTGGACAGATCTGCAGCAAAGGTTTATTCTAATACCAAACCTATACAACATCACAAACGTTACAAAAATAAATAATAATTAATGTGAATAATACACAATATTTTTTGAAGGGCATTATACTATTATAGTGTATTTAGAGAAGCTAAAATATATCGGTGTTTATGTTTTTATTCATACTCCACATTGTTAAGTGTGGTACATATTTTAAAATGATACACAGTACAAAAAAAAAATGCATCATCATGATTTGGTAAAGGTGACTTGACTAATAAAACCACACAGTTATTCCAATAACATAAATCATTCGGATTTTATCTAACATTACAGTATAAAAACTAATCTAAGCATATTAGCGCTGCACAATAATTCGTTTCGGCATTGACACAGATCAAAAGGCATGTAGAGTAATTGTTTTAAAAATTTAAGTTTATCACTAGAAAGTAAGTTTTGTATTTGCACATTGGTTCAAGATGTTACTGTCTAAACACTGTAATCATGTTTAAAGCATTCAGGCGAACATTTGGAAAGTGGAAGCGCAGTGGTTAAGGTGTAATTGAAACTGCTAATTGGAAGATCGGGGTTCGATTTTGGGCCTCTGAGCAAGACCCTCAAACCCCCAGCAGTGGTAACTTGGTTGTACTGGGAATCGAACCCACACTTCCCTGGTTAACAGTTCAACACCTTAATCACTGTGCTATCACCAGCACATTTAGCTTTGCTTATAATTTGTGTATTATATTTTATGCAGATGCACGCCCTTAAAAAAAAAAAAATCACCTCATTCCTTCAATGAATTCTTTCCAAATAGAGCTATTCAAGTCATCTGGTGATTTCTTTTTTGTTATGCAATATCACAAAAAAGCTAAATATGCCAATGTCAACTTTTCCCAATATTGGGCAGCCGTAAAGCACATAATCAATTTTCACATGTATGAAGTCTGATTTAGAGAGAATCTGCTTTAAAAACACAGATTGAGCTTATCAGAGCTGAGAAAGTGCCTTATGTGCCACAAAAGGGGAGGTTCAACTTCTTTCAAGGGAAAAACAAAGTCATTCCTGCTCTTAGTTTCCTGTGTTCTGACAGCCTGGTGATGGATTGCTCAAGACCTATTGTCCTGACATTCATTCACGCCTTTTAAGAATTATTTCATTGTCCTTTTACGAATATCCATCCATCAAAAGATTAGATAGTAAAATGGAACCCATTAAAGCCTTTAGTTCTTTACCATCTGGACCAACGCATTAGAAAGAAATCAGAGAATTTGTATTAAAAAAAAAAAAAATTTCTTCAAAAATAAATAAATAAATAAACTTGCACTCTTAAGAGACCTCAATACACCTACAACTAACTGTAATATATTTATCCTTAAAGGCTGATCAAACGCTAATCACTTCTCTCCAATGTCTGCAAGCTGCAGCAGCTGCCTGTAAACCTAGATCTATGATGGCACTCAAGTTACCTGCTCATAAAAGTTGGACCTTTCCCTGTGGACCAGATGGCCTTATTGTGGCAGCGAGTACAGGGTTCACGTGGAAGTGTATCCTGGGTTGGGGAATTCTTCTGGATGGACACAGAAAGCAGGAAAACCTCCAGAATTCTTGAAATGGAAACTATAGCGAATCCTAAATTACTGTCCGTCTGGCTAAACCCATGACAAAGCACCAACACAATACAATGTTAAAGACAAAAGAGGCAGCAAAAGAACTAACCCTAGGCTAGAGAAGACACTGGCTTTAAATGCGGAATAAGAACATATAGCTTATTAAAGCCAGCACTACCTAACCATCTAAACGCTGTACAAAGATATAAGGAAAAACAAACTGCAAAGAAATGTGCAAAAGTGACTAATGACTTTTACTATACACTCTTTCTCCAATTGACCCTTTTTAACCTTACACATGAGCTAATAATCTTTCAGTCAATAAACATCCTGAAATTTGAAGCATGTTTCGTCTTTTTGTGTTTCTCACTATCTGATCTTTTTCTTTTATTCAGAGCACACGTAATTATGACAGCTATGGAAGGAGGGTTTTCCCTTTTTAAAAGCAGAACTTGTACAAAGATGAAAATTTATAATTTATATCAATGCCAAAGATGATTTTGGTAACATGTCCACCAGTAGTTCAACTGAGAACTCCAAAACAAAGGTATCAATCAAAAGTATTAATTTTTATTATTAATTAACTTTTAAGGTTTTTTTTTTTTTCAACTTTAGATGGGATTGTGAAGCAAGTGCTTTGTGTCTTTAAGTTAATTGGGGAGTGAATGCTTTTAAAAGACACTTCCTGTTATTTTCTGCAGGTGTATCATGACTATACAAAGCGTAAGTGGGGTTTGGTTGAAAAGTGGCTGCGGAGTTGGACTGCTAATTGGAGGATTGGGCTTCGATTTCCAGCACTACAAAGTTGCCACTGCTGGGCAAATAATGAGATAAATAAAAGTCGCTCTGGATAAGGGTGTCTGCCAAATGCCATAAATGTAATAGTATACAATACTACTGCGAACAGGGGCGTCACTACCAATTTTCTGACTTTTTTAAGACAATTTCTATTACATTACTGCTAATACTACTAATGAAACAGATCTCTGAGGGCCCCCAAAGTGCAAAAAACCAGTTTAAACCTCAGTGCATAATCTAACCTGCCAACTAAAGCTCTTGTTCCTAGACTGTTGCTATAATTGTCACACAGCTTTGTACTCATTTCAAAACTACTTTTCT